>PVKB01001250.1:0-323263 GCA_004027205.1 Ctenodactylus gundi | reverse complement strand
ATATCTATCACTAACTCATTTAGATGTAATGAACTTTAGTTATTTTTTACTCTTCAATGAAGTGCTTTAAAATAAAAGATACAATATCAGCTGTTTTTTATATCCTTTTTGTTGCTTTTTCAGAACATCAATATTGGTGATTTTTTAAAAATCTTGTTCTGGCCTAAAACATTATCTTCTCTAACTTTTTAACTTTCTCTGCATATAAAAAGAGCCCTTTTATATTGACCATTTCTCCTAATTTTTACACAGCATTCAGTGTTCTCCAGTTACAAAGCCCTATGTGGGAACTGGGGAACTAGTTCAGAATAAAGGATAAAGGGTGTGTTTAGTCCTTGAGTTCAATCCTCACCATGACCAGCAACAATAACCACAGATGATATACAGAAATAAACCAAGCCACTTCTTTCTACCTGTGAAAGACACTTGACTGAAAATATTGTGATAAACTTTTTATATAAGAAAAATGTATACTATTTCATTTATATATTTTATTCACATACAAAATACAAATATGTATATAAATAAAATATGTTCTTTAGGCTTTGGAAAACATCACTAGCCTTCATATTTAATTCCTAAGGTAAGGTAAGGAGTGAATTAGAGTTATTTAAAAATAACTTTATTATAACAAATGTGCTAAGTTTTATTCCTTCCTAAAAGTTTGATACGACAGGAATGTAGAAAAGAGTGTTAGGCTGTACTTCTGTAAAAGGCAGATTTCAAGAGTTTAATTTGTGAAATATTAGCAAGCTTAAGATAATAACACAATACTAAAGAAAAAGACAAGTTCAGCTATAAGTTGTAAAACAAAAACTATAAATATGTATATTCTTTGTATCTGTCAATACAAACTATATATGTGTGTGCATGGGCATATAAACCTTAATTAAAAAAATAGAAGGAAATACACTCCCTCGATATTTAACTACAGCCAGAATTTGGAGAAAATGTATTTGAAACAATACATGTGAACTTATTTATTAAATACATGGATACATGTCTAAATTGCAGAAGGACACTCCTATGAGATTCGTGATAATGAAATGTGACATAGATGATGAATTATTATTGTTAATTCCCTTAAAATATCATTATAGCCTTTGTATACCAGCTCAGTAAAATATATTCGGTTAAATTTGGTGACATGAGTTTTAAATGTATTTTAAAATATAATGTACATACTTAAAGAAATTCAAATGATGTCAGGTTCTCCAGAGTTTTTGTATAATGCTGTTAGTAGCACATTTTGCTTTAAGATATATTTTTGGTTCTAAACTCCCTGAAGTACTTCCCTCCTGCAGTGATTGACTTTGTAGGAAAACATTTAAAGAGGAATTTAAATTTAAAAGGTGCAATTTGAAACACATTTTCTTGTGTCAACTTTTGACACTGACCTTTTAAAACATGTAAACTGGGACTTTCCTCTTTAATTATGTTACTTCTTTTAAATTAAATTTATATTGAGATTCTTTACAAAATAAGGTAATATTTTGGAGTGAAGCTTATTTTACTTGTCTTAAACTTGGGGAGTGGAATGTTCACATGTTTGCTTTCGTGTTTAAAGGAGAACTCAAAATTACTTTGAAACATCTTTCCATTCTTCAGTTAGCCAATGAAAGAGAGATTATTTTTTCTCTCCAATAAGTGATGGTATAAAATACAGACATGTATACCTACCTTTCACAATTATTTTTTTCGGTAAAAACATAAGTTTTTTATGAAGAAAAGGGAAAACTAATTTCATCAGTGAAGTGTAGGGAAAGAGACAGTTTTGGAGTTCTAACCTTATTAATAGCCTTTGGCTTCCATTCCAATATAGAAGAAACCCCATCAGCCACCTCTCCACCAGTTGGCACATTGTTCTGTTCCTGCATTCTTCTGTCAGAACATGAAGAAAACCTGATGATGGTTAGGTCGGGTGCATCATGCTAAACTACTGACGTATTGATCATTCTTAGGTAATTGGTTATTTGGATGTGCAAACTGTGCTCGGAAGAATTTACAGGAGAGGAAAAAAAAAACTATTCTCAAGATAGATCATGACAGCTGTTATAAGAGAGAACAGAAACTGAAAATAGACCCTTAGATCTGAAGCAGTGCCAAATGTTTAATCAGTTTGGCACTCTGGACACGTCCTCCAGTTTTTCTGGCCAGATTTTTTTTTTTTTTTTTAATCTCTGTTGAATATATAGGTTGTTGTGAGGTTTCAGTGAAAGATAATTTCTGAGGTTTTTATTCATCATGCTCCCAAATTTTAAGTTCTTTATGTTTTGGTGTGTCAAGCTGTTATATTAATGTTTTAAACTCTAGTTTTTAGAATTATTTGAAGTGTAAGTGAGACTTAATATTAAAATGAGCAGTATTATGTACCAAACATTTGAACTTTTTTTTTCTTTTCTTTGCATGTATGTGTTCCAGAAATGGCACTAAATAAGTAGGTGTAGAAAAGTGTGTGTGAGAATGAGACCCAGTGCACGGAATGCTAGGGTCTTAGGTCATTTGCTGAAAAATGTACACCTTTTATTTATTTATTTATTTTTTCATTCTCATTGACTTCTTTCTTCTAAGATGAGTACCTGTGAAAATGAACCTATCAGAGACTTTTATTTTTCAAAGTGTTTTAGATTTGGACTTTCGTTAGAGGGCTTTTCTTTCTTTCTTTCTTTTGGTTATGTTTTGTTTTCTTGGATCAGGCATGCCTGCTATTGTTTTGTTCTGTTGCTGTCTGGCAAGGCATGGCTAAATACATCTAATTGTTCTCCCTGCTTCCAACCCTGGCCCTTACAGTAGCCTATTTTTAAAATCAGAGCCAGAGTACTTCTTTTAAAATATAATTTAAATTACTCCAGTGTTTGGTAGCCTCCAGTGACTTTCCATCTCTATCCAAGTTGAATCAAGGTTCTGTGTGATCTGCATCCTTCCCTGTGCCTAGTCACCTCCTCCTGTACTCCCCTCACTCAGTCACCCACAAGAGCCTCCACACTAGTTGTTGCATGGCCAGCTCTGCCCCAGGCTCAGCCTTGATACCTGTTCAGCATTTTGGGGTGTTTTCTCCCCATCTCTACTCAGTTTGCTCAATCTCCATAAGACCATTGTAGCAGGAATCTCTTCCTAGCAACTCAGTTTGAAATAATATCTTTGTTTCACATCTTTCTTCCTTTTCCTCAACCTCACTTACAATAAAGATCTGGTGTCATGTACATGTGAGAGAGAGAGAGAGTGTGTGTGTGTGAATGTGTGTATAAGACACAGAGACAGAAATTTATTTGTTTCACTAATTTCTTTCACACCTCTTACAATTTAAGTCCCACGAAGTTGAGAATTACTGTTGTGTTATGTAAGGAAGTATTTACTGCTCCCCAGCTTCCTTATTTCCAGTTGCCATATGGCTCCAAGGAAGAGCTTCAGGATCAAACAACTTGAGCTTTTGTTTTTTTTTTTTTTTTTTTTCTTCCATGATGTGAGTCTGACCAGGTGATTTTTTTTTGTGTGTGTGTGTGTGTAATGGAGAGAGCCTCTTTCCTATTGATGAGAACCCCACAATTCAAATCACCATAATTACTTCTCTAGATATGTATGAATGACTGTATAAATGTAGCAATTCTTAGATTTTCCCAAACTGCAAAATCGGAATTTTATTCATTAAAATCTTAAGGGGACACCTGCCAATGCTCTTGTGCCCCTTCTCTTGACTAGGAGTGTTTGAAATAGAATCTAGAACACTCAGTTCCCAAAGCAATGATATTGCTGCGAATGCATGCACCTTAATGATCCCACGAAACCAATCCTGAAGAAATAGTAACCGGACGAACAAAAATGCGTGACAAGACCAGGACCACCAGCAGGGAAGATTGCAAAACAGTGGCCAACAGAGAGGTTTGCAGACACTTCCTCTTCCTAAAGCTATAGTTAGAAAGTTAATCTTAGTGATTTTTGCTATAGTTATGCTTGTTTTATATTTGTGCATCGTAAGTGGAAGGGAAAGGGCGCCTTTCAGAGAAAATAATTCCACTGCTGTCGGATGAACTTGAGTGACTAGGTTGTGCTCCACAGACATTAAATGTTGGTGAGTATTTTGTGAAGGTGATGTGTTTCTTCTTAAGGACATTCCGTGCATCACAATAATGGGTTCTTCTACAGATTTCCCATCATGTATACTAAGATCTTCAATATCAACGGTATCTTCAAAGAAGGAAGATCAGTATTAAGAGGAAAATAAAAAGTTGTGATGGGGCTCCTATGATTGGCTTCATGTACTGCTGCCTTGGAATTAAGATTTAACTGGTAGGGCAGAATAGTGCTCTTTTTTCTATATCATTTAGATATGCCCTTATTTAAGTGTGCTACATGATTATATATATATATACTTTTTCTACTGTTTCATTCTCTTGGGATCTGATAATGTTTGGGTGGTTTGTGTGATTAATTAAGTGCAGATGGCTTTGTGCTTGTACAAGAATATTACATTGTAAGAGGGGAATTGAATAGATAAGGTAAAAATAGATTCTGTTGCAGTTTGCTGAGGACAAGTTAAATGACTCATCGTCAGATTGTCTATCCTTGGCATTGACTTGACGGGGGTGTTATGTTATGATAGTTTCTTGAATAATTAAGTTAAATTTGGTTTTGAAATATTTTGTTTAGTAACTCTTGTTCAGCTAATTTTCAATATGTGGACTTTATTTTCTAGCAAGATATGGTGAATACATTCCTATAATTGGGCTTGATCAAAGACCTCATTTCTTTTTGTAAAGTGAGTTCTCTAGAAAATAATTTTAAAGAGTTTTGGTGGAACCTGGGACAGACATATGTAATAGGTCCTCTTCTGAGTTGAAGAGAGCTTAGAGGAGATAGTGGTGATGGAAACAAGTCCAGAGTAAATCCCTGCTGAGAACAGTAGAAGAGATATGATACCTGCTGTCTTAAGGGTATCTAAATACTGTCATGCACCACCAATGACAGCTTGGTTAATGATATTAAATAGAGAGCATGACCCATTGGGTACACCACATAACCAAGTTGTGGAGTAGTTGGTATCATCCAGATTTATGTAAATGCGCTCTGTGATGTTCACATTATTGCAAAATTGCCTATTGATGAATTTCTCAGAAAACATGCTAATCATTAAGAAAAGCATGACTATAATTTATAAAATCATGAATTCTCATAAAATCATCAACCATTCACAATTAAGAGGGTTAAAAGTGCTAATAGGTCAAAATTTCACAATCTAAATCATTTTCAGTGACATTTCAATTTCATTTTTAAATAGCTTGAGAGGAAAATTCTTTTGTTATTAAAGAAGAAACAGCATATATTACAAAAAAAGAGAGAAAATAATATACATGATTTCTTTCCAGAGAGACTTAAAGTTGCAGCGGAAATAATAAAGTAAAATAGATTTTTTTTCTGTGTATATGAGAAAATGACTACAAGTATAAAAAACCTTCTTGTAAGGGTTATAAGCCCCCATGTAGGCTTGTTTTCACATTTTGGCTTCAAAAATGTTAAAAAAAAAAAAAAACAAAACAGAACAGAAAAAGTTCTTTATGACGCTCTCAAGGAATATGTAAAAGTGATGTATTAATCTACATGATTAAAGAAGAGTATATTTAACCAGCTATTTCTTTTGAAGACACAGCAACAAGTGAAAGATGATAAATTATATTCCACATCTAAAAATAGAAATATATTATTCTGATGAGAAACTGCACATATGACAGTGGCAAAGAGGAGCCTCATGTTAAATACACAACTCTAGTTTTTTTTTTTTTTAAGAAATGAAGATAATAAGAATATATATAGGTTATAGTGAATAGAACATATAAAATGAAAATATGCTTCAGAAGGAAACAGAGAGACATTTCATATGAATGGAAGTATATTAATGCATTAATATAACATTGAATAAAAATACATTAGATGTTAAGGTGACACATGAAGAAAATGTAACATTTATGAAAATGAATTCCACTGAACACAATTTGAGGGACCTGGTGTTGTACTTCTCAGGCATCCATAGAACAGACTTTCACGAGCACTGCCCTTACAACTCTGCTTTTTTGTTATTTGCTTGTTTTGTTTTTCTAAGCTTCATTTCAATAAAAAATGGCTCATTGCTTAAATTTTCATAGCGGGAATATAGACTACAGGACAGGTCTTCAGTACAAATGGCTTTTCTATTGTCACGACGTCTCTAAGGTAGGTTTTATTATTTGGCCCATTTTACATAGGAGGCAACTTAGCCTTGGGAAAAATAAATGGGTTTTATTGTGACCTCATAACTGGTACACCACAGCATTGGATTTAAACCTGTGTCTATCTAATTCTAAAGGCCAGCCCCTTACTATAATTTTCTAGCCCCTTCTACAGAGTTGGAAATTCTCCTAAAGTGGTGTCTCTTGGCCGATCAGCTAAACTCTAGTACAAGATAAGAGTTCTATTAATTCTGTTATATTTCTCGGTTTTGAGAAAAGCCAGTGTCAAGCTGAAGAAGGAATTCTGTCCACTTTAGATATCAGAGAGAAAAGTGACATGTAATTGCACCATTGACTCATGTTGTTTGATCTGCCTCTAGCTTGGAAGAAGTCTGAAAAAATACAAATGAAGCTGTACTCATTCTGAGAAAAAGAAAGGAATTAGATTCCTTCTTGCAGTCTAAGTTAGATGTTGAGTGCAGCCCTGGCTACTCAAGATTTTCTACCCCTAGAATGACCTGAAACAGCACATAGGAGTGTACTGGTGTATATATATGTGTGTGTGTGTGTGTGTGTGTGTGTGTGTGTGTGTGTGTGTGTGTGTGTCTGTGTGTGTCTGTGTGTGTCTGTGTGTGTGTGTGTGTCTGTGTGCACCTATGCATGTGTGGTCCTGGGGACTGAACCCAGCCAGGGCCTTTGCACTGAACTACATCCCTTTTCCCTCCTTTATTTCTGAAAAAAAAAATCAATTTAAAAATAGTGTTTAGCTAATTCATTAAGTTGCCCAGGTGAGGCTCAAATTTGTGATCTTCCTGACTCAGCCTCTCAAAGTACTGGGATCACAACCTTGTGAGGAACTTTTTTCTTTATTTTTGAACCTAAGGCCATCCTTGTTTCTTCAGAGTTTTTCTTAATTCTTACCAGTGCTAAATGATCTGTGTTCAAGAAAGCCAAGAACATCCAAATTGAGCCCAGGTGCTAGATGCAGGATGGGTTAGTTGCCTGAATTTGAACCTTTTAAAATTAAATCCAAATCCTTCTTTCTGCACACAATTTTATGGTGTCTAGGAATATTCAGGGGAAATGGTTTCTGCATACTGATGTAACAAGAATAGAAACAGTGGGATGGATAAAATGTGTATTCCAGAGGCACTGTTCCGAGCCTTCTGAGCTATGTTCCTCGATGCTCAGTTTTCATTAACGGTTAAATTAAGAGTGAGATAAATTGAGTTAAGTTCTGTCACATCGCAGCATCGTAAGTGGTAATCGCGAAGGATCAGTATCTCAGATATTGGGTGATGGCGGAGACAGAGGAAGTTCTTTCTGACGGCCCGTAACCTGAGCGTTTTCTTTCTCTCCCGGGCATGATTAATTCAACTCCTTAGTGAAGTCCTGGGAGTTTTTCCCACCTCTAGCAAAATCATTTGTCCGTAGCACCTACTTTTGCATTTAATGCAGGTATCTTCTATTATTTAAGTTCGTTTTTGCTTAAAATAAAGAGTAAATTAAAAACCTCCCCTAGTGGAGAGCTGGATGTTGCAAATGTTTAAGGCTGGGTTGGAATGCCACACGCCACCACGAAAAACAATTTTCTCGTCGTTGTGTTGAATTAAACAGCCACAGTCTGGCGCAGACTAACAGTAAGCTGTGTAAAAGGTCAGGTGTTGTGTTCTCATCTTTTGTTTGTGATTTTCACCCCCTGGCTGTTCAATGGTACTGTAAACCTTAAGTAGCTACTCTGCATTCCTATGGGGACATTGTGTACACTTTTATGAATCCGTCTCGGTTTACTTATTTTGTGATTTCACCTCTTTATATTAAAATTTTATATTTTTTTAGTTAGACATTTCAAGTCGGAGGCTTTTAAGCAGCGGCACTTCTTGTGGTCACTGCGCAGGAAAGACTGCCCTTTATTACAGAGCAGGACTGTGGGGAGTCTGCTGAGCGCAAGATTATCTCCACGGAATCTTAAGACCTGAGTATTATTTTTGGTTTACCACCTGGATTTCTAGAGAACTCATTTGACTGTTAGCCTTACGATGGTAACAGAAGCCTTTATACGAAGCGTGTAGAATTAATTCCCTTTAAAAAGCAACAGGGTCTTTTAAAATGATTTCATCTCCTCTTCATTCGCAATGCTTTGCATTTTACATGTGAGGCAGAGAAAAAAGACAGAGGCATTAAATAATAAAGATAAAAGCCGTAAACCTGGATGGAGCAGCTAATGACAGCGTCGACATCGCTAGAAATGAGCTTTGAAACGAGACTCACCTAATGAACAGTTTGGTTACAGAGTGCAATATTTATCATACACGAAAACATGTACAGTGCTGGCCCAGCGCAAGCTTTTCAGAGCATGTGTATTTCACAGATTTGATAACATGGTTGGCTTAATAATTTTCAGCTGGTGAAGAGATGGAGGCCAGATTCCGGCGTTCCGATTTATCTCTTGGCAGTGTTCTCGCTAGCTTCTTGGACCATTCACTCTGATGCTCCTGTCCTTTAACATTTTTCATAGTTTGACATGTAGCAGTAATGGTTCTATTAGCTGCAGCAAACGTGCTGAGCTTGCCTTTTGGGGCAAGCATGTCGTCACCGGTACTTTTTCACAGTTCCTTATTAGTACGTGCCCTTCACTGCCAGTGGAGGAGCCATCACCTAGAATTAAACGTTTTCTGCTAGACCTGTCCTAACTGTGCAAAATGATTACAGTCCATTATGCCACCTTCTTGCTGACAACCAGATACTGCTGAGATTACAAGATAGTCCCTGGACATTTAAATGCTGTGCTACCTTGGTGTGTGGAGGCTTTGATAATGAGAACCATTTGAAGAAATGCCTTTCATAGAACAGCATAGGAGAGAGGCTCCTTGAAATGAAATTATAGAAATGCCTGGTCCTTTTTACATTGACAGTATCACGGGCCGTAATCTTGGGGCTTAGATGAGTTGGAAACCTGAAACAGTTAAATTATTCCAGGAGAAGTTAGGCCAACTTAGCTCAGGTTGGAGAACACTGCCTCTGCAGAAAAAAGAGGCCCCATTCTCAATTTGTCTACTTTAGGGTTATCATTTACATTTCACTCCAGAAGTGCTATTTTTTCCCGTTTCACTCAGCAAAAGTAGTTTCCTTATATTCTTCAGAAAATGTGAAGCGAAGAACCTCGAATTTGAAAAGGGCAGGTTTTTAGAGACAGATCAGTCACAGAAAAGACAGAGCCTTGGTGGCTGTCTGACTGTAATTAACACGAAGCTTCCAGTTTTCTTTGCTTACATACATGCTTGGGCCTCCATCTTCTGGGAAATTCATTCTTTTATAGCTCTTCTTCCCAATAGCTCTGGAAGTGCAAGCTATCTTTTCTCTAGATAATTTTCAACCAAGTATAGCTTATGTGCATCCCTTTTCATTAAAAAAAAAATCTTTGTAATTTGATTTAATATTCTCTCGGAAAACTATAAATTTCAGTGTTTTTGGCATTTTGCAGAGATATTGCAGACACATTTTCTTTAATAAAATGAATAAACAAAGAGATAAAACTCCTCTGTATCAGATAATATACTTCAGTTTTGCAACTCAAAGATAAACTTCTCCAAACAAATCATCAGCTGTTAATAAGAACATATCTCAAGGGTTACTTAAGGGCCTAGGTGTGGGATAACATCTTACTTTGGGAGCATGTCCAACTTCAGAAGAAAGAAGGTAATTGGCTATGACCAAGAACAGAATTTAATCAAGCGGAGAAGGAAGAACTAAAACTAGCATAGTTTTAGGAGGAACAATGTGGTCTTGTTTTAAGTATTCTCTTGTGGCTGAGGGAGAAGCAGCACAGGCAGAAAATTGGAGAAAGATACAGAGACAGCAGGTAGCTTGAGGTTATGTGAATTACACGAAAAGGTGCTTTGACTCCATCCTGCAAGAAATGGAAGTCATTACCAGCATAGAAAGAATTATGATGAGATAACAGAAAACTAGATTGGTAAGGTATAATTCAGAGGCAAAAGACTTCAGTGGGGCCTTGGAGACAGATACCGAGAAACCTAGCAAATCAAGTGACAATGGTGAGGCAGGGAGAGGAAAATAACAATGGGGAAAAAGAGACAGAAATGCACAAGGCCCGTGTAATGTTGAATTGACAGGACTAGGTTAAGAGATGTGATTGTACTGTGATCACGACAAGACAAGGAGCTTTGCCACTGACCTAAGGCAATTTTCCTGTTTAGAAGCCAGGTACCAGAACTTAAAACAAAAAAACCAATTGAAACAGAGGGATAGGGTGGGGAGGAAGAGAGGAGGGGTAGGGGGAAGGACAACAGAATGGGAAAGTATTTGTCACCTTGACAAGATACGTATGTGCACAAAATCCTCAACTTCATTGTTAACCTTGAATTTTGCACTAATATCTATCAATAAAGTGGGGAGGGGGGGGGGAAGACACGTACCCTCACCAATGTGTGTTTTCCTCTCTCTATTTCTGCAGCATGGTTGAATCACGTCTGAGTTTATAGACAAAGCAAACTATTTATGTGACTGACTTCTCCATGTTGCTCTTAAAAATCTATGATATAAACCAAAAGATTACCCATGCTATTATGTGTTGGTGCCATTTTTCATTTACACTTTACGGAATGTTTTAGATAAATAAACTTTCAGTATGTTTTTGCCTTTCAGCTGTTGTTTCTTCCTCCTTAGCGGATTGCCCATGAACCTTTAAAAATCCTAAGATAGATCAATGCTGCATTAAAATTTAAGCAACTACTTCATCAAAACCACATGCTTCATTTCCTGAATGTTGCTAGCAAGCCAAGGAAAAGAAACCATGTCAGAAATCTGTGTTGTCGTTATTGGTGCTTCTTAACTGCTGCTTTGCCATTCGTCTGTCTTTAAGTAGGTATCTCCTCATAAATGCACCAAGAGTGCACGCAACAGTGGTAAAGGAAGGGCCAGCGTTTCACCGGGGACTTTGAGACAGGGCTATAATGGTTTAAGTGCTTAAGTCCTTGGATCCTTTCTAACATATCAAAATATATTATTGGGCTTTGATATGACTGTTATTTCCCTTGTTTGAAAATTCCAACATGGCAGGTCAGACTAGGCCAAGCATTGACTAGCTTTTTAAATTAATGTTTAATGAGGTGGGTTGGCTTCTAGCACCTTAAAAGGATAGAGAATATGACTTGGATAGTAAATGTATCTTTTTCTTCAAACTTGGCTCGTGGTTTGTATCTGAGTCGAAAGTTGTTCTTTTCCCCCCTCTTCTGTCTTTTCTTTTTTTTTGACATACTCACAGTTTTTTCCTTACAGCAGTGTTGTAAACTTATTATATTTATACCACAAAGAAAGCCTCACTTTTAGCCATCCATTCTTTAAAAATCCATTGGAAATTTTTGAACCTCTAGAGCATTTGATAACCTCATTAAAGCTATGGCAGCACTACAGTTTGTATATTTCAAGGACCCATATTCAATTTAGGGTCATGAATATTTATTGCCAATTTTGTGAAAGGGAAGCAGGACTGATAGAAAGTCAAGTGTATCTTGCCCTTATTGTAGATAGGGTTCTTTGGGAAAGGGATTATACACATAAATAAAACAAAGGCACTGAACATTGAGATGAGTTGGAATAGCTCCTTACAAGAGTAAACATATGCTTTTAAAAAATTTATCACAGCAATACAATTTGTCTGTGATCCATCTTCAAGCCACTAAGCCTTCAGCATATCCAGTCTATTAAATGCCATTCTGAAGCTCGTTTCCAAGCGCGATTCACTTTAGGCAATATTGACCAATAGAGTTACTCTTAGAAATAAGAACTGAGAAACTTCTTTTTCTTGAATTTTACCCAGCAGTGCATAGTCCCCATTCAAGAACACCTAGATGTTCCATGCCACCAAATGCTACAGACTGTCACACACAAGGATTAACATCTTAATAGTCTTAGAGTCACTGTCATCTGGCTTTTGACTGCTCTCAGGAAATTTCTGTTTTCAACTAGATTTTCCCATGCTACTCTAGATATATTTTTCTCTTGCCTTCTAGTTTTTATAGTCAATGCATGTTTAAACTGTTTGCTTGTCATTATCTCATCCATTTAAAATAATGGTGTGTGGTAAGATTTTCATCCGGACATCTTTTTATTTCCATATTAGAAAGTTAAGAATGCAAAGAAAGCCCATGTATTCAACTCAGATAATAAATTCATTGAACTGTTTATTAGTTTGTAGCTTCTACCTTGTTTCCTTATTCAAAGCCTCGAAATCGTAATTTTACCTTGTGAAGCTTATCTTGTACCAACTATTCTTTTGTTTTGCATAATCTTTCTTTTATTAAATTAAATAGATACTGGAATTCTCATTTGGAAGCTAAGGCAACTGAAGGTCAGGAGGGCTAAGTAACCTTTTCCAAAACTCAAAGCTACGCAACAAAGTCAGCATTTGGCTAGCACCAAGGTGGCACAGTGGGGACACAAACTGAAGTCTTTGTAAAGACCACAGGATTCATTTTTCAAAAGGTATAAAAATATGAAGAGATGATTGTCTAGGTATTTTAAAGAATAATCATGGGAGGAATGAGTAAAGAAAAGTCATTGAACAGATACATGGATATTATCTGTCCAGAAATAAAAAAATAAAAAGATAATTAAATTTGCTGGGTAGTTGTGCATTTAAGCAAAAAAAAAAAAAAAAAATCAATGAATGTCTGTAAAATTTTTAAAGTTAAAACATCATCACTTACAATATACCTTAAAGACATCGGTCTCTATGGACAATATGTGCATGCAATGCATATCAGCTGTGAGTATTTTGGTGGACAGTGTGGTTTGTATTCTCATGAAGTCTACAATCTGGTGTGTGTGTGTGTGTGTGTGCAGATAGCAAGTCTGGAAAACTTCATGGGTGTTCTATGTTTTAGAAGTGGCAGTGGACCCTTGTCATTCTGAGATAGGTTTTAGAGTCATGTGGTTCTATGGACAGTGTGACACCATCACTTGTTAGTTTGTGACTTCTGAAGAATTATTATACCTCTGCTTACACTGCTTCATATAGCTAACAAATGGAATCCATGGCACAGAATCGACATACTAGTATGTTTCTTATTGTGCATCATGCAGTGGCTTAAAAGCTTTACAAATAAGTTAATGAATCTGCGAGAGAACTAGGTGGGTTCTATTATTATTCATTTTGAGGGTTTCAAGGGGGTCATACATATAAGATAGTTCAAGCAATTCCTGCCACATCAATCAATCAATAAATATTACTTTTAGCAAAGAAACAAGAAAAGATATTTCAAACAGAGCAACTGTCAGGTGCATAAACTACAGATGTAAAATTAACCACATCTTGTATACTTGCTGAAGTCAGAATTGTGAATTTGGTTTTGGTGACCTGTAAAGAAATAGTCTCAAGTGAAATGTGACCTGAAGCACATTTCAATTTCCAATGTTAACCATTAAGAAGTGCCCAGTTATTTACCTAAGAGTGTCTTAACATTACAGCCAGTTATTTCATGAGTGTCCTTTTCAGTGAAATGAGCAATTTACTTTGTGAAGGTACATGTGCTCATGATGGGTCTTACGGTGACACAGAGAGGAGATAATGTAAAACATAGCAAGTGTGCATTTTTCAAAAATTGATATGGGAGCTCTGATTAAAAAAGGCTAGCTACGATGATTCCAAAAAGCAGAGTTTTTTTTTTTTTATTTAAGAAAATCTTCTACAAATACTTTTATTTTTTATTTCTACTATTTTAATGCTGTACTGCAGATCAACCTTTAGGTTTCATCCATTCTAAGCAAGCACGTTGCCACTAAGCCCCGCCCCTCTCAATCCTAGGGTGATTTTTGTTATCAGTTGCTTTTTTTTCTTCAAACTACCATATGCATATACACTGTCATGCATCTGTAAAAGTAAAATTTTCCATGGTATTTATAGGTTTGTTGTTCACAGAGTCTGTGTGTACAGTGAGCTTTCACCTTGACCTTTTAAACTATAGATATTAATAGTAACATTAATCAATACATTTCTTACACAATCCTAACAGTCATTTCCCTATGTTTGATAAAAGCATCTAATGGTCTACAAGCCTGTGGGCACTTTGTGAATATGGCTGGTTGGGCATGTTTTGCTTAGAGTAAACAGATCTGCACACGGAAAGGTATGTCTGAGATTAATCCAGACCTAACACATAAACACTTGCAGACATGCACATATCTGCTTCTTGTTTCGTTACTTCGTCTTTTCAAACTAGAGCTGCCATTCTATTGTGTTTAGCTTTGGAAAGGAAGGGGGGTTGAGGAAATGCCACTGGAGTGCACATGCTCCAGAAGGGGAAGATTCCACCCAGGAAACCACATTATATACCCGAGATGGTTCTAAGTATATCAGTCATGATTTGTTCTCCAAGCATTAATTGCTAAGCATGAATTAACTATATACATAGATATATGAAAATGGAAAATCATCCTTTCAATGTTCTAGTTATGAAAAAAGGTAGAATTCAGATGTATATGACATATTAAGAAAGCATCTAATGTGGATCAACAGAGAAGTTGAAAGGCAAATTTTAAGAAATTTTCTAAACTGTTAACTCTGTTAACAAACCAGACTTTGGCCTTCAGAGGCAAACCGGCTAGTAGATAAGGTGTCAGTATCAATCAGTATGTAAAAGCAGCAGCCTGAGCCCACACATACAGCTGTTTCCTTAGGAAAAAAAATGTCAGCAGTGGCTAATTGATGTCCTTAAAGTACATCTGCAAATGCCAACTGTTAAAACACTATGCTCAGAATTCTCTTAACAGCAATAAAGGGTAATTCCGACACTACCAGGTGTCCGGATGAAAATCTTACCACACGCCATTATTTTAAATGGATGAGATAATGACAATGTTATCAATGCTAGCTTTCAATAAACTGAAAGGGAAAGAACTAAATAATTTGCATGATCCACAATTTTTAGAAATCTAGCTACTAAAGTATTGAAGCCTTTATCATCTTGTTGCACACAGTTTGCTCTAAAAGAGAAGGAGGATGGAAAGGTGTTGATGAAATATTGTCACATGGGCCACTTTATGGCCTGCATTCTTTATGCTATGACAGCTACTCCATTGACACCGTGTTATTTATTGAATAGCCAAGTAAATAGGCTAGTAAATCATATGCACACATCTAGCCAGTCGGAATCTGCTTTGCTTTTAGAGGCCACTAATTTTGAACTTATTTATTCTGATTTTTTTTCCTCTTTACCTTTTTATCAGTCTTTTTTGTGTATAATTTTTCCTTTAGTAGATTCTCATCTTGCGACATTTAAAAATGCACCTCATGTCAAACCCAACTGGACCGAAATGCCTAAATGCATGTTGTTTAAATTAAATATGAATGGTTTATAAAAATGTATACTTATGATTACCTAAAACTACATTTCCATATTAAGTGTGTTGCAGATCTGAATCTCGTCAATGTTGCAAGACTTAAACTTAAGTTTTAAAAAACCCATAAAATAAATTATTCACATCACATACCTCCATACATCTGATAGTGTAATTAGCAATCAAAAGCACTGCATATGGTGATGCAATAGAGATATTATGTTTTTTTTAACATCCTGCTGTTGATGGATTTAGGTACCACAATTTGCACATTTTCTGTTTCATTATTTTGGACTGAAACAGATTAAAAATAACATGTTTTCTTTATTTCAGTTCCTTTTAAAGTCATTCTTCACACTTCTGTTTTTCTTCCGTGTCTGGCTCTCATTTCTCCAGTTTAGATAGGTCTTGTTTTTCTTCACTTATCTTTGCTCTCTTTCCTGCTCTGTGGTGCTAACACTAATAATAATACCAGAAGCTTTAGACTTAGATAGGAGAAGAGTTAGAAGGTCATTGAGGTTACTGTTCTGCATTTTGTTGGTGTTCTAAATGCCCTAGGATAAGAATCTGTCAAGCTTTCCACATCCTCACACAATTTCTTGCATTTCTCAAATTACATTGACCTCATTATTCTAAAAGTTTTATGTATCATAACCCTGTCACTTTATCTAAATGTTATTTTGCTTTTTATTTTTTCACCACTCTCTTCTGCTTCAACTTTGTTCATCTTTTTTTTTTCTCTTTTTAGTAAATGATACACCTCTTTCTAGTTAGGTAAATGGGGCATTTGATCACTTTAAGCAGAATGAGAGCATTTCATCAAAAAAATTATGAATGTATGAGCATTCAGACGTCCTGCTAGATAGTAACTGTCCACAAATGGCCTTTTTTTTTTTTTTTTTTACTAGAGCTTATTCTCTGTTGTATTGCCAGCTTTCCAGTATATCATCCTATTTTCTTGATGTTTTCTTCCTTTCTTTTTAAACTAATGGATATAGTCTGTGGATTCTGAAATTAGCTTGATCTATTTATGCCTAGATAATTAAAAAAAGAGAAAGAAGGAGAATTGTTGACACCATATATTTAGATAGCATGCATTTTGTGTCCATGTTATCATGTTAACAACCATTCCAAAAATGGTCAGGGCTGTGGACTGCAGCACACCTTGGGTAATGTCAGTTTTAACTGTATTAGGCACCATTTGTGAATTACTGGGCACAGGTTTCCAGATTGAGTCTTGGATATGGGCATGCCAACAGTGCTATTTATTTTCTTTCGTCATTAGTCTATGAAACTATTCTTAGTTGATTGATTCAAACAAAAACAAACAAAAACAGACAGAAGGGACTCAATGAAATGTGCACGCTCTTCCCTATCAGTCTGAATCAAAACTAGAGAGAAAACCAGTAGAAGAGAACTTAGCTGCCATTTACCTAGCTAAGAAGATTGTGATGGGGGACTTGTCTTGCATCCATCTGTGCGATCAAAGTCTCATCTGAGCACACACGAGTGTACAATCATCAATAGAACTCCATTACATGTTGCCAGGCACATATTTCTTCCGCTAGTGAGTTCCAGTCTTCGAATTGGAGTAATACAGATAGTTCATTTTTCAGATGTTTTTGAATGGTTTTATATATATATATATTTCTACTGTATAATGCTTTATTGAAACTTAGCCACATAAAAATCAGTACTTTATTGATTATATAAAGGAGGCACTTAAAAAAAGGTATGATAACTCACACATGACTAAGTGGAATTTGTTAAGTTTCTTTTGAAAATAAAATCCTCAAATTTGTTCACACCTACATGTGAACTCAGCGTCAAAAGTTGATGCAAATTTGGGAACTTTTCCTTGCTATGGATGGACAAGAATGGGTTTCAGATAGAAAGGATACCATACATAACGAAAACAAAACAGATCTCACTCTACTGTTGAAAAACTTTATATCACTTATTCATCTATGTGCAGTAGGGAGGTGTGTAGCATGCAGACTTTTAAAGAGTTTTATCTTCTTTTCTTCTTTCCTTCTCTCTATTGCATCTAGTCTATGAATTATGAAATTAGGGAGTATCTTGTGAATATGAAAGAGTTAAGTTTTTTGTTCAACTGGATGTCATATGAATTGATAGAAATGAAGCTAAAAATGATCAGTTCTAAAAATGATAAGGAAACTTTAAAGATTCCTGATCACAAGCCTAGATTCTTGAATCAAACCTCAAAATTCATCTTTTTCGTCAGTAACTAAGACAGTGCCTGTCTCTTTACACTGTTCTTAGGGATAAGTAAACTAAAATGTAAATTTATTTCAGTGTGTCTGTGTGGTCATGTGCATGATTAACACACACCTATGCTTGATTCCATGTGGACATGTGTTTAAAGAATATTATAACCATTGCTCATTAACTTAAATCATGAAATATTGATGAGTCTCCTTTGTGCCAAACATTATATAAATACTGGTTATGCAAATGGGAATAAATAATAGCGTTTGTTCAGACACTCCCTGTATAGTGAGTAAGAAAGGTAAATATATTAATCATCAGCTAATGTGATCAATGTAGTAATGGAAAGAATAAATTCAGTGCAAGACAACCAAAGGGAAGAGTCAAAATAGTCTTAGGCAAGGAAGGTATGTTATTTGTACATCCTTCTAGGTGGCAGAGAGGTAGAAGTGTGTTTGCCATCTCGTGTTAAAGCTTAAACCTTATTGGTCGTGTTGGCTTTTTGTTGACTTAAAGGAGAGCTTTCATTTGGGGTGGTATTCACTGAGAGGTATGGACAAGAATGTTCAACTTTTGAGAGCTGAGTTAGAGTACATGTGTGCCCACACAAATGTGTGTGTGTGGGTGTGTTAGTTTCTTATTACTCCTCTAGCAAAGTATCGTGGGTTGTCTTAAAAACTCTTAACATTTTAGGATTTGGTGACTAAAATTTAGGTGTCAGGACATTTTCTTTCTTTCTTTTTCTTTTTTTTTTTTTTTTTTTTTTTTTTTTTTTTTTTTTTTTTTTTTTTTTTTTTTTTTTTAATTTCTGGAGGCCCCTAGAGAAGGATCTGTTTCCCTGCCTCTTCCAGCATCTCCAGAATGGTTGCAGTCCTTAAGTCCTACTAGCCTTTTCACCTCAAAATCAGCAAAGTGTTCTTACTTGGTACAACTCTAACACTATGTCTCTTGCTTCTCTTTTCCCCAATAGAAAGCCCACGTGACTATGTTTGTCCAATTGGATAGCCCAAAGTAATCTTCCTATAATCAGCCTCACTTCTTCTTCAAGAGTAATCTCCACTACCATGCAACACAATAAAAAATCCCAGGGATTAGGAAATTGACATTCTGTGTCAGGGCAACTTTATTTTGTACAAATTATATATTTTTAGTTAAAGATTGTATACGGGATGGAAAGGTAGAAAATGAAGAATAAAGTGGAAGTATTTCCCATTGAACTCAAGCAAGATGAAAACTTGAGGCTCTTAAGAAGTGACCTCACTGCATATGGTATATGCCAAGTAGAGACAGAAATTATGCAAATAAATAAATGGAAAGTGTCTTGAAATTTGTGTAAAAAGTATGTGAAATATTATCTTTACATTTTCTTTTAAGGAAGAAGAAGGCCCCAGTTGATTTATGCTTCCATGTTATCATGTTGAAATAGTCAATATATATCTTAGCAAGTATGTTTTCACTTTTTATTATTGGGCTGCATAAATCAGGTTGCCTGGTGTTGCTGCTCATCATAAGAAACAGGGTTGATGAGGATCACAAGCTGCAGTTTTTTAGAAAAGAGTAATGAAACATAAAATGGTTATTTGGTCAAGGTTATGGTGCTGGTGGAGAGCAAAGCCAGGATTTGAACCAGATATGAGTTGTGTATGGGACAATTTCATTCTCTTGTTTCTTTGAAGACAGGGATGTGTGTGTGGTTCCCAAGTATGAAGCACTGTCTGGTGGATGCTTAACTTTCTCAGCTGCTTTGTTCTTTGATAAAAGTGTTTATTTTCATTTTAAGCCAGTAGAAATGAAAGTTAAAAGAAAAGTTGAATATTTTCCAAGACATTTGTTCAAACACATCAAAATCGAATCAACATTTCCCCCTTTGCATCATCTTAGGTCTAAGTGTATTCCCTTGTTCAAGATACATTATTTATTACTTGCTACATTCATATAGAAACATTTTCTAAAGAGATCTGATGAAACTAAAGAAAGTGATACTTCTCCTCTGCCCTAGTTTGTTCCTAAGAAAATTCAAATTTTATAAACGTTAGTTTTATATAAATATATTAACAAATTTGCTTTAAAATATAGTTTATAGGAAAGCAATATGCAAAACTTAACTAGATGGGTGGAAGAGGTGGTTGAGTGAGTTGGCTTCTTTTTGTACTTCTAAACTACTTTTGATGCCTCTCCTCGGCTCTGATGGGAACTACGTTCTGGTGGTATGATAGTAAAATAATAATAACTTTATTAGTAATAAGAATAAAAAGCATTCTCAGGAAGCACAGAACATAATAGAGTGGACCTAATGTACAAAAAGAAAGGTTATTATTCAGATCCGGAATGTCCCCCCAAAGCCTTGTGTATTTATATGTTGTAGATTACATATGGAGAGCCATGTGATCCTACAAGCTGGGGTCTGGGGGTAAGGTGCGGAACATTGGGTCTTGATCTGGAAGGAGTGGGCCACTGGTGCTTGACCCAGAAAGGGCAATTCACTGGGACATGACCCAGAAGGATATATGTTAGCTCTGTCCTCCTTTGTTCACTTGGCCACCTGTCTGTGAGGCCATAAACAGCTTTTCTTCCTTCGGGGCCTCTGCCATGTGTTTCCATCATTGCTAGCTGCCCATGGATAGACTGAGTCCTTCTAAAATTGCTAGCTAAAATAAATATTTCCTTGCTGAAGTTATGGATGGCGGGTATTCTGTCCCAGCAATAAATAAATACTAAGGCAGGCCAACACTTGTACATTTTGATGTTGATTTCACCATTTGACAACAGTGAAAGCAGGGACAGTTCACAAATACTTCCTACGTCATTTCACCATTTACAAAGGGACCTAGCAAGATCTCTTCAGTATACTTTGCAAGATGATATACATGTAACTGGAGCCATGAATATATTGAATCCGTGTTGAATTTTTTAAACGAGGAAGGAGATAATAAGTTAAGGTGCTTTTTTCTTGTACTAAGTACAGGTACAAACAAGAAGTAGGGATAAAATCTCAAAGCTTAGATATCAGCCAACTGTAACACCAAGCTCAGCTACCTTGTGTCAATTACTGTTGTGATTACCTTATACTAGCCATGTCTGGTGACTCAGAGAGTCATTGGAGGAAACCAAAACGAATGAAGATGTTAGTGGTGCAAATCTATTGTCATTCTGAACTCATGATATTATCAAGTTTATATTTGGTTGGTTTGGATAGTTGTAAGCCAAAACACGAAGACTTTCACAGTGCTGACTTATCTTATCCATTCTATTACTTTATTGGGCATTTTTTATTTATAAGTACATTGATAAACAAGGTAAATAAGATGTAGCTTCGGCCTGGATAAAGGCAATTTACACAAGAAAACAGAGGTCAAATGTGCATAGAAGACCAGAGGTACTAAGTGACTCAAATATTCACAGGGGGAAGTAAGTGTGTGAAATAGAAAATTTCATGACAGTGGTTGGAGGAATGTCTCAGTGGTTAAAGTGCTTGCCTAGCAAGCACAAGACCCTGAATTCTATTCCCCAGTATCACATAAAGCTGGGTGTGGTGGCTCGTGCCTATAATTTCAGTACTGGAGAGGCTGAGACAGAAGGATTGCCATGAGCCCAAGGCCAGACTGAGCTGTATAGTGAGTTCAGGACCAGCCCGGGCTATAGAGCGAGACCCTGTCTCATATATATAATCTGACTTTTACTGACTTTTATTGTTGGCTGGCAAAAGAAAAAGAGAGAACACAGTTTAAAATGAAGCAACGTGCAAGAAATAGAGTAGAGAAAGATATTATCCATCTCCTAAGGTGCTTTATAAGAAACAAACAATGCTGCCCCGGCAATTGCATATGCTAGTAATTTATTTCACAGCAACACTTACTGTGGTTTATGAAAATTTAAATTTATCTCTTAAAAGTTTTATTGTGAAGAGTAAATAGTTTTGAAAATATGATCAGTAGATCCAGGAGTAAAATAATGTTATGATAAAAAACGTGTACCCTGGAGGCTATGATAATGAAAAAAAAAAAGTCTGGCTCTCTCTGGTTCAGATCGTTTCAAGATGGTATTACAATATCTGCAGGTTTCAAATGCAAGAGATAAAATTCCCTGATGAATACTCCACTTACATTATTATGACCTTGAAAACACATCAGAATAACTCACTGTTTAACTTTAGTAGCCAGGCTGAGTGCCTCTGAGCTTATTGTGACTGACTCACTTTAAGCCCTACTGACCAGCACAGTGGGGCATTCCTGGCTCCTCCTCCAGACACATAAAACATTTAACAAGGAGAAGGCAGCTTTTAGTTGTCGGTATTTTAAAAAAAAAAGAAAGCACCCGAAAGAGACATACAAAACCTACACTGGTTTGGAATGGAAGAATTGCATTTGACTTTTAAAAGAGATAGGCAATAAAATACATTCAATCAGCCATTGTATGGTAAGTAGTCTAACAAAGATTTATTTCAAGAGCAAGTCTGCCCAAAAGCTCTAGATTAAACCTGTGCAAAAATTAATAACATTACTCAGGGCCGAGGTCTTGTTCCTGCTGGCCACCTGCAGTGAGTGGTAATGCCCTTTTAACGTTCTATCAAGGGCCCTGCGTGGACTGTCTGACTTGACATTGGACACTACTAAAAAGAGACAAGCATGCAGAGAGAGAGAATGATTAATGTAAGCCTTCTACAACCAGCCAGAGGCTTAAGAAATTCTTTTCTGCCGCATTCCAGAGATAATTGCCTACCCTTTTATCTAGGAACGTGCTATGTCACTTTTAAAAATATGGCAAGTGGTGACACCCAAAAGGTTGGGGTTACATAAGGAGGGACATAAAAAAGCAGAACGGAACGTGGAGGGGGAATGAGGGGTTGTGGGTTCACTTTGTCCGTGCACATTAGATTCAATTTTTTTTGAAGTTGGTAAACTAAAAGGTTTTACACAGTTTCTCCCTTACAGAGTTGCATGAATTTCCTGAAAAGGTAATGCTTTATAAGTTGAATTATATCGACAGGTGAAAATTTTTGTTTTCTCCAATTTCTACATGTTCTCACTTTATCATTAAAGGTTCATATACAAAGGAAACAAAACATACGGTTATAATAATGGATTAACCAGTTGTATAACATGATTGTGTGTGCGATCAGTTCCAATCCAGCCTGAGAAATCACAAAAGAATCTCAGGTTCCAAAACATTGTGTCCACATCCCCCCTTTATCATGCTGGGCCTGGGACAGAGAACTGACTTCAGTGTGCACACAGTGCCTGGTGCTCCTGTGGCCAGCTTTCCACTGGGAAGTCACTCCTTACGCACAGTTGTTGCAAATTGGTGTTCTATGTGCTTCGTGTCCCATACCGGATGAGTAACAGGCAAAATGAAAACACAAATAAAAATATTTTGTTGAAAAAACCAGGGCTTTTCACTCTCCTCAGGCAGTGCTATTAAGAATATGAAGAGCCCCTTAGATTAAAAGTACATATAATAAGAGAGAGAGAGAGAGAGAGAGAGAGAGAGAGAGAGACAGAGAGAGAGACAGAGACAGAGACAGAGGGAGACGAGGGTCAAAGAAAGCAACAGAGAGCAAGAATGAGAGAGAAGAGGGAGGAGACCGATTTTTTTTTTCTTGACTTATTGTCTGCATTCTTTTTTCCTGAAATTAGTTCTTAGGAGATCTATGCAAGTTAGGCATCTTCTTGATACCTTATCATTGAGAATCATTCCAGGCAGGGCCTTGTCTTATCTTTAACTTATTACCAAACACACGATTTTGTCTTTAGTGCATTAAATGAAAACAGAAAATACAGGAAAGCATGTGGCAGAGATCCTTCAAGTTTATATTTTAAAAAGGGGTCCCCGTGACTTAGATTGATCTTGGTAGCCTAAGAATGCGTTTATTTTCTTTTTCTTCAGTAAAGATTCAAATGTATTATCTCTGTGTGTTTCCCGGAAAGAACTGTGGATCTTTATTTATTTATTTTGATACAATAGTGACCTGCAAGAAAAATAACTCAACCAAGAATCACTGAATAAAGGTTAGCAGTTAAACCTTTCGGTTGATATTAAGAATGAAACTTTCCTGCAAATCAATTAAGTCTCCATACTTTAACACTCTAATAGTGATTTACAGACCTATGAAAGGTGAAGCATCTGTTTCACTGCCTTTAATTTTGTTTCCTGCTTTCTTCTCTCCCTCCATCCCTTCTTTTCCAGCCAGTCCTTCTATTCTCTTGGGTATTTGTTTTCAAGTAATAATGTATTTGTAAACATCAACTTAACAAAATAAAGTAACAAATGGGATACATTAGTATGAAAGTCTTCTCTCAATTCATACTCATGTATCACCAGTTTATAATTCTATACACAAATATAATGTGTGTTATATATGTAGCATAGTATATATAATACTCACTAAATTATACATGCTATATTGCATATAACATATTATATATAAGTACATATAGTTTATACAGTAGTTGGTATATTTTGTCTAATTAAACATTAATTATAAACACTTTATAACTGTCAGTATTCATTTACAGAGGTAATGCAGCACAAAGAAACAATAAAGGCACTTATAGCCAAGCAGCACCGAGTGCAATGCTTCTGACTTCTGGGGTTACACTTCTTTCTGGGTAAAATGAGCTTACGCTCTTCTACTGTGTAAAGCTGTTGTGAGTAAGCCATGAAGTGCTCAAGTACCTGGAAGAGTCTCTGCTCCTAGAACAAATAAATATTATTTCACACTACACAAGTTGAGCGATGATTCCATTCTCCTTTGTCCCATTTTTGGGGAATGGGGGACAAAATAATTACGTCTTCTCTATTGAAAATGTGATGAGGAAATGTAACCGTTACTCAATGTCACCCAGGAAGTCCCCCTTTGCCATTGGAACATAAGGGTTTTCAGCCTCGCTGTCTGATTTCAGTCCATTAGGCCACAAAGTCATCAAAACAAACCAGAAAAGAGCACCATCAAAAGCAAAAGGAATCAAATCAAAGACTCCTGGAGCAGTACTGTACTAAGAGCCTTCTGCTATCTTGGTCCACAGTCTCAACCCTCTTGAAATGCTATTTGTGAAGCTTTAAAAGGCTTGCCTGGAAACCCTCATGCCTTTTTAAAGATACCATGCGTCTATTGCTGACTCATGAATGCTGAATTAAGGATTGTGATATAGATTTTTGAATATATATATCAGAGAAACGCCAATATTTTCTGCATTGCCAAAGCTTTTGCTTTTGCTTTTGAGAAAGAAGCAGGATGATTAGCTAAGCAGATGGCTATTGTTACAGTGGTGAGGGTGCTGACAGAGGGATGGGGTGAAGATGTGAAGGAATGAGGACGGTTGTGCCAGAGGGTTTCCAGGACGTACAGGGCAATGCCTGCTGGCATGGACGTTTGCTTCTTGCTTCCACATCCGTTCTTGCTTTCCAGGGTGTGTTAGGGGGACTTCACATTTCTACTTGACTTTGCTACCTATCTCCCTCGTCTCCCTGCCTTGCTCTGTCAGATGCCCTATTCTTCCCACTTCTTTTCTCGTTTGGGCTCGGTGCCAGTGTGTAACCTTAAACTTGCTTATTTAAGTGGCTGACCTCATCTCTTCCTTTATGTGGTTCGTGGGATTCTTTTTTTCCTTCTTCTTCTTGGACTTATTACCCTCCCCCACCTCTTAGCTCTGCTCCCATCATTGTACTTCTATTACTGTGTTGCTCTTTAAATATAATGTAATAAGTATTTAAAATATAAAGCAGTTTCATGTCCTTTGTGGGGACAGATTGTGTGTGCCTGGGTGAGTGATAATGAGGGGGAAAATGGATTTCTCCAAGCTTTTAAAGGTCTAAGCAAGCAGAGGGCAAATTCTCAAGTTACAGGATTCTACTTGTCCTATTTCTGAGAGAAAAGTAAAAAAAAAAAAAAAAAGAATTTGCAGATATTTTAAGAGATGGCAAAACAGGGAAGCAAACCAAAGTCATCACAAAAGCCTCCCAGTGCAGAGCTAGCCATCTGCATACAGTTCACAGAACTCTTCTGTTTATTTATGAGTCGTGGAATGTGTAAAGCCAACTTCTAGCTGTAAAAGGACATACAGTTGCTCTCATATAATGTCTTTAGCTCTTTTTTTATTTTGCTGCAAAATCAAGCGTTTGCATTCTCAGATAGAGGAAAACACTGCCATGCATAAGGACCCAATTTGGGGAATTCAGATCCTTTGGATGAAATCTGGTAAATAACAAAAAATACTAAAAATACAACACTCAATGATTTAAATAAATACATCTGTTCTTGATAGCCGTTTATTGAAGTACTACACCTGTCAAGAATACTTTAGAAGAGCACTAATGTACTCTGTAAAAGAAACAGAATTAAATTGACGACAGAAACATTAATTTTCTAGTATAATTTGGTTCTTTTCAAGATAATGATCTCAGATTATGACAGGCACGAAAGGAGATAATGAAGAAAGCCATATATTTTACCTTAAGATTTTACAATTTGCTTCCTGGTACTGTATTTTTCCTGAGTTTTTTTTTTAAATAAGGAAAATGATTTCTTAAGTTTCATCTTGATGTAATGAGTTCAAGGAGCTAAATTGTGTAGACATTAAAAAAATAAATGTCTGTGCCATTCTTACGCTGCAGTTCTCTGCTCTTTCTGGTTAAAAAGAACATTATGTTTTGCAGACCAGCAACTTCCTCAATATGATGTTTTAGTTTAATCTATCCAAAACATTACCCTCCAGACATCTTAAGAAAGTTATGTTTCTGATGTGATGTGATTTTATGATATCTTTGAAACATTTTCAGCCTTAAGCATTAAGCGCGGATAGATTGAAATCGGTAATAGTGCGAGTGTTTGACCTCTGAAGGTGTGAATGCAGTTGTCCCTGAATGCGTGAAACAGTCGTATACATGGAAATATAAGGACATAAGTAAGTGCCACGCTGGGCTATCTCAGAGCAGCCTAATCCTGCATTCTCTTTCACCTTGTAATTTCCAGTGTCGCTTAACTACTGCCTGGGGACACACAATGGACATCCAGACTTGAAATGCCCATCCATAAAAACTTGGGCAGGTTGGTTACCTTTTGAGTTCTCCATCACTGGGTATAAAGTCTTCTTATCTATACATCTAAGCTTTTTATTATTAGGAAAGATATAAGAAAATTAACACCGCATACTCTTTGGGACTATAGAGCCTGAGAATAAAGCCTCAAAGAGCCAGCGTGGGAAAGACATTGTTCATTAAGAGTTGGATGGTAGGCCAAGGGAGTACTTGGTGTGGAAAACAAATCATTATAAACAAACTGGAAGTCTGGACTGGTTTTTGTTTTTGTTTTGTTTTGTTTTTCCTGAGGCAGGGTCTCACTCTTTAGCCCAGGCTGGTCCTCAACTCACAGTGTAGTCTAGGCTGCCCTTGGACTCATAGCAATACTCCTGCCTCAGCCTCTTTACAGGCGGGCACCACCATGCCCAGCTTTATGTGATGCTGGAGAACTGAACTCTGCCTCGTGCTCATCAGGCAAGTGCTTTCATCACTGCCCATTCCTCTAGCTTTTTTGTTTGTTTGTTTGTTTGTTTGTTATTTCTTAACATGGTCCTTCTCTGTAGTTCAGGCACATCCGGGACTCACTGAATTCACTATGTGTGTAGCCCAGGCTGGCCTTGAACTCACATACTGCTCCTGCCTCAGCTTCCTAAGATTACAGGCATGTGCCACCATACCATCTTATGTGATTCTGGGGGATCAAACTTAGGCAAGCACTGTACTGCCTGAGCTATGTCCTGAATCCAACTGGCAGTTTGCATCAGCTTTTAATGATAATTCTGGATGCTTAACGTATACTACAGAAAGAAAAAAACTTACTGAAAATTATCTCTTTACCACTCATAATATTTTATATGTGCTCTGTACTGATTTAGGCACCTAAAAATAACTTATCCTTAAGAAGCACCAAAATTCAATGAACACAAAGAAACACATAATTATCACATAGTAAGATAAATTCAAAGATGCCCAACTGTCACTTGCTCTGGGCATCATATCCCCTTTTATGCATTATTTGGATAATCTGCTCTTCTCTTTTGAGGTACACTGGAAATCGGCAGTTTCTTCACAAAATTTAATTAGTATCTGGCATTTATGCTGGGTTTTAACTTCTTAAAAAGGAAAAGACCTTGAATATTTATATCCGTTGTTGTATTCCAAGCACATATCCATATCTCAGCAAATATTTTCTTCAGTGAATGAATACAAGGATGAATGAGTACCTAATGAAAGTTACATAGGACGAGACGCAGCTACAGAGTGTGGCGATGAACTTGGGAAGCGTCTAAGTGGGGAAGGCACGTGGGTCAGGGCCTCCAGCGCAGTGGATCTGAGCTTATAATTTCTTGGGGATTCTAAAAGAATTTGAGCAGGATTGCTATGCAGTTACCTTCCTGATTCATCAGACCACTGTAAAAGTTGTGTGAAGAAGGGATGGTGGCAGGAAGTACATTGGGCAGAGCACCTTTTGTAGTTTACATAGTACCCGTATCACAATAATTCCTACCCTCTGATATTTACCTCAATATACACGTGCTTCTGTCTACTTTGTTTATGCTACAATGAGAGAAGAAATGTTGTCTTCCTGGCTTCTGAAGCCCTAGCAACATACAACTACTGGCATTTAGTAGCTTTAGTTATTATTCATTGAATAAATAAGTATTTATGTTTACAATTTGGAAACAGTTAGGAAACAGGTTTGTTTTGTTTTGTTTTTGTTTTGTTTTTGTTTTGTTTTGTTTTGTTTTGTTTTTTTGAGACAAGATCTCGCCCTGCAGCCTAGGCTGGTCCTGAACTCACTATGAAGCCCAAGCTGGCTTTGGACTCATGACAATCTTCCAGTCTCCGACTCCCAAGTTCCCAAGTGCTGGGATTAGAGGCGTGCGGCACCACACCCAGTTTATGTAGTGCTGGGGAATCGAACTCAGTTACTTAGCACTTGGAAGCAGTTTATGATGTCAGCTGGACTATTTGTCATGTCTTATTTCTAACCCGCTATTCCTGCTCTGTCATCACTTTGTCTGCAATCCATCTTTCATATTTGAAATTTTAAGTCAAATAGGCTTTCTCCAGTTGAAGACGCAGCAATTATTTGCAAAAACTGTCACATTTTTTACTTCTGTTTTCACCTCGTGAGTCTGTGTGCCCTTGGACATGAGGCAAACGAAACAACCAAACATTTTCTAGCTAAATTTAGTGCAACCTCTAAAGAACACACTTGCTTTTAGAGCTCCCTAGATTTCCTTCTTCAGAGATGTTTGGTGCATTTGGGCAGTGATTGCAATTTGCGTTTTCATCAAGATTTGAATGGTCTCTTCTTTCCTGTACAAGAATCTATTTAAATCAGTTTACTTGGACTGAGCTTCCTCTTAGAGATAGAAAGTATCTCACTGTGCGTAGGCCTTTAAAATTCTTTTAAACCTTCGGAAGACATCCACACTGGTGATTTTCCTGTGGATCTCAGTGGTAAAGGAAGTCATAGTTGCCAGGAACATATAAGTGGTCTTGCCCACCAAATCCTATTTCCTATTACAAATTATTCACCCTTTCCATTCCTCTTGTCATCAATGTCCAGAAATTGTCTTAGCAAAGTTGAGAACATCAGCTTATGTCCATGAGTGATTCATGTTGAGGATTTTGCTACCTTTGCAAAGTTTCCCAGCCTTGGGTTATTGTGAGGAATTTGAAAGCATGTCTGTAGGCTCCTACTATCAACATACATAGGAATTCTTTTAAAATAGGTGCTTTTAAATCAGTCATCTGTGAGCCCTGTGGGATCCACTTTTGTATCAACTTTCAAAGACTGTTTTCTATTTTATACATGAACTTTCCTAATTTTTTTACACAGCATAGCTTTTATTGCTGTTTCTAAGATTGGTGTGATATTGGAGTTTTTAAAGAAAAGTTATAGAAACACTTGAGTAGTTCATGTTCTTCCTTGAAGCAAATACTTACATAAGTGCCATCATTTACACATTATCTACTACACCTAAAGATATACACATTTTTGTTTCAAAAGGCATTTGAGAACATAGCAATGTGTAAATTAGTAAAATAAACTTACTCTGCAAGGGCAGTGGGAGGATATTGGAAAATGTATAAATGATTATATTTATCAGCCAAGGTTCTGTCAGTCTGTTTACATTCCTATGGGTAAACCCAAACTAGCCACATTGCCACTTCTGTTTGACATTTTGAGGGAGAAAGAGGCAAGAAGCATCACAGATCTTCTTAAAAATCTGTGTATAATTTTTGTCACTAAAAGTTTATCTCAGAATGCCAAGTGCTCCCCCTTCGCTTTTAACCTCTCATTGCCACCAGTACCACTAATCATCAGGAGAGTGCTGTCCTAACTTTATCACGGAAGTTCTCCTAAAGAGCTTAAATACTTAAAGTGATTTCCTTTGGAGCAGTAATGGTGAATTATGTGTTGCTCTAATCGTGCTATTAGTTTATCTAAGTTAAAATGCAATCTACTTAATTTGAGGGTTTTATTACACACTGGCCTCCAAAGGTGAAGCACATTAAAGGCATATTGGGTCTCTTAAAGGGAGATGAAACCTTCCCAGATGCATTATTTGATGGGAAAAAACTTGTATCCTGCATTCATTTTAAATGTTCATCTGAGATGTTCATTTTGACCTGTAAGTGCATCTTTAAAAATGCAGGAAACTCATTTAATATGTGTTCATATATTGTAATTTATGGATCAAAGTTACATTTCCATATTGAGAAAATCCAATCTTGTGATATGTTACCCTAATAGGTGATTTTGTCATGGAATTAGACTACCTACATTACTTCAAACTTAAAAAAAAGTTGATTTAAATGACAATAGAGTTATATGTGTGACTGTGTGTTCTGATTTGAATCCTATGAGACTAGAAAGTGATTTACCCAGCACTAACGTAGAAAGTGTTTTAGAAATGTATTTGAATATTTATTTTTTTGTCTGGCATTTTTAAAAATAAGAGCTTAATTCCCAAATACATTATTTGTCAATTCATTAAAATGTTCCTAAGCTATAGACAACTAACTAATCAGAATATTTCTTTAGCAGAATGTATCAACCTTAGAACTATTAATAGTTTGATTCAGGTAATTATTTTTAGGGAGTGGTTCTCCTGAGCAGCACACACAGAGTGCTTAGCAGCATCTGGGTACATGCCTATGAGATCTGGTAGTGCTCTCTGGGTGGTAACAATCAAAAAATATCTCCAGATATTACCAAATGTAACCAGAGAAAGTTGTGCTGAGACCTACTGCTTTCAAAAAGAATGTGCACGAGTATATTTTATTGTTGTTCAAAGTATATGCTGTAAATGTGTGCATGTGTATGTCAAGCCCCTCAGCAGTTTGTAGGAAAAGCAGTCTTTTAAGACAGAGTGTAGAGGTAGAAAGACAATGACTTAGCTTTATTTCTAATGCTGCGGACAGACTCTGGCCCTTTACCCCTCTTTTTGCTGTGGGGTGGATTGAAAAAGGACAGATGCAGATTTGGGCCTTTGTGGTCCAAGAAAATAAGTGTAAAAATCCACTGTGAGTCATTGTAGCTTTCTATATTAGGGATGGATTCAAGCTGATTGTGTTGGGGGCTTCCCTTTGTACCTCGCACAAGAGGCTTGAAAGGAAACATTTGGCTGCAGCATCTTTATAGGGCCCATCCAGCTGTCCTGTGAAGGAGATGCAGCCCACACCCCCAGGCATCAGGGCTGACCTGCCAAAATATTTATTTGCCTTTACATAGACAAAAGCACAATGTAATGTGAACAGGGAATATACTGTTAAGCCTGCACTTCTTTAGCCAAGCACAATACAGTTGAATTTTTCCCTACATAAGACAGATAATTTAGCAAAATTCTCTTTAAAAAAAAATTACAGAAATTATCATCAATGCTTTTTTATGAAAAATCAAAAGTTTAAGTTAATGTTACACTGGATTTTATTAATCCAATGTTTGATGAAATTACAGTATGGCTTATTTTATTGAAGCGGATTACTTTTTACATTTCACCCAATGCTCTCCAGTTTCGATTCTTTCTCCTCTCTCCCAGAATTCCTTTATTACTTTGCTCATATTTGGTATTACAAAGGCATCTCTAAATCTAGTAATGTGTCAGTAAGAACCTGAGATTTGGAACCCATGCCTATGAAGGTAGGATATTACTTTTAAATGATTTTCCAGAGAAAAGTGCAAACTTGTTTCAATTTTGAAGCTATTTAATAATTAAGTATCATGAAATTTTTTGATGTATGGATGCTCTATTTGAACAAACATGACTATTTTTGCATATGCCTATATATATATATATATATATATATATATATATATATATATATATATATTGCACACAAATACACACACACACATATGTATTCCAGAAATTGTATACGAACAAATTATGATAGAACATTTGCATACATTATAAGCACAAACTTCCCTAGTTGTGCATTCATATTACTTTCTCAATATTAACTGCTTTTGAAACAGTTTTAGTGAGTATAGCTTTGGCAATCTGAACTCTTCACTAGGATAGAGAACTTTGCGACTAGCTAAGTTTATCCTAGGTATCAACTAAATATATTTTAAAATTGGAAAACATTCTGTACAAACAATTAGGCTATTCGATTGGAACACTAAATATTATAAATAATATGAGGTGTGATTAGAAATATGATGTTTCAATTTTAAAAATTACAGCAAAGGACACATGATCATTCATCCTCCCTCAAAATGCGACCCCTCCCTCTTCCCTCACAGTCTTCCATCTCTGGAGTTCTTTTTCTGTAGTCGCTTTGTTGTGGTTGCATTAATATCCCTAGAAACTCAAAATCTTTGCATTTCATGGTTATTTTGACCTTGGGGAAAGAAAAGCAGGTGTAGGATGGCAAATCTCATAAACAAGGTGGGTAAGTTCACACTAAAATGTTTTTATGAGCCTGGAATTCTGTTGGATGGCACACGGCAGCAGCATTCACCATTTTTTTTTTTTTAAATCTCACTTCTAAAAGACACTCATGAAAGAATAGTCCCAGAACTACTTCAGAACATGGCAAACATAATGGGATAAGTGTGTTTGAAGGAAGGGGAAGATTTTTCAGGAGTATTAGTGGCAATATGTCTCTTACTATAATATGATTTTTGGTAGACTTTGTGAAGATAAGAAGGATTCCGGGAACCTAGGAAGGAAGGAATGTGGAGAGGAGAAAATGGAAGGAAAAATCATTACAGTTTAGACCATTTCCCAAGTTCATTATAATTATGTATTGGAACACACTAATAAAATAATAGTTATAGGAAAAATAGGATTTACCGTATATTTAATGACATCTCACATATTAAATGATTTTTGTGCATCATCAGATTTTAAGAGGTACTTATCATAGTGCTGGCATAGTTCACAATTCTAAATGTTGACTTTGAACACTTTTTAACAATTTCTCTAGCAAAGAACATTCCCTCCTTTTGCATTTAACTTTTCTTCTCAGATGAGGGTGGAGGCAATGAGGACTGTATGCCTATATGAATACTTTTACCATGGAATAAATTAGCCTGGCACAAACACAACACTGCTGGCTTTCAGTACTGTTGAAAATAAGCTCGTTGGTTCAGAGGTCTTTTTTCATAGTTCTGACCTATCATGCTTAAAGTTAAGTTTGCCTTCCATAGTAGCATTGAAAACAACATAGTTAAGAATCTCTTAACATTTCCATTTACAACTTCCCTCTTTTTCTCACTTTTTCTGTATTGATTGTAGGATGTTTCATAGTAACAGTTTATCAGCACTAACAGCAAATGACCTTAATATGCAATTAAAATATTACCATCCCAGGTAGGTGACAACTTGGCCCTAGCTATGGAGCTTTGAAAATGCTATTTTCTTTCTTCAAAACCTCTTCCTACTATTCATTAAAAATAAAATATACACCACTGAGTTTGAACTCTTTTTGAGAAAATCATGCTTAGCCTTTTATACATTTAAAAATGGAGATGTTTAAACATCCTTTGCCTTGTTAATAACTCATATTGGCCTTTAGCTTTCCATTTCAATCACGGCATTCATTTGTGGTTTGCTAATGGAGAAAAAAATAGCATGAAGATTTTTTATATGCAATTTAAATGACTATATAAAAAACGGGCACTCAAGAGATTACACTCCTAGATGACACTTGTCTTTGCTAGTAATTGTGTGTTTGCATATCAGAGAAGATCAACATCTATCCATCCCCCTACAAAACTATACTGAGAAAAATCACAGACTATCATAGTAAAAATAAGTGTTAGTTTAACTTTTTCCCCCTCTATTTTTATTAGAATATACACAGTACATAGTAATTTCATTGAGCTTGGGTATTTTGTGCACATATATATTGTGTCAGATTGCAGTTCTTCCCCACCCTATTTTTGACCCTCCCATTCCCTTCCTCATCCTCTCTGATTCTCACTATCGCACCCATTTGGTTCTGTAAAATTCCTGTGTTCTGGATTCTTCATATTAGAAAAACAATGCAATATTTAACCTTCTGTGTTTGATGCACTTCATTTAGCACGATGGTCTCAAGTTGTGGTCCATTTACCTACCAAAGCCTGACATTTGTTTGTCTTCATGGAGGAATGGTAGTTCTTTGTGCATATATATCCACTGGTCTATTGGTGGACAATTCACCTTTCTTATTTTAAAGTTGAGATGGAATACACACCAGCATGCTGGTTCTAAGGCCACACTGTGGGTTTCTGGATTTTCAGTTCAGGTAGAGCTGAGTTCTTCAGGTCCTCTGTGCCTTCTAGGTTATTTTTAGCCTTCTGCCCTGTTACTGTCCTTTTGATACATCTGAAGGGACAGCCCTTCAGAAACTGAAAAGATCCACTTTTGTTAATGGTGACACAAACTTGTTTAACAATGAGTTCCTTTCTCTGTGCATGTTTATCAATTAATTTATTTTTAATGTGTATCTTCTCTTTATTCAACATTAACAAGTCACGTATTTTCAATAATTTTTTTTTACTTTTTTGAATAACAGTTGATTTACATACAAAATATGAACCTACTGCTTGTCGTTAGAGATTCAATTCAGCAACCCCTTGACCAATTTCTTCTACTGTGCTTCACATTGGCCTCCTCTTCCTCAGCCTCCAAATCCCTTCAGTTCTTGTCCTTCTTTGTCTTTCTTTTAGTTTCTATTTCTGGAAGCCAAGACAGAGTAAGTTTTCCATTTTCTATAAATGCAGATTTTGTTGCATTAGTCTGAGACTCAGGTCTGAGCTTTCTTGCTCCACGTCAAAATACCAAAACACTTCTCTAGAAAGCTATAACTTTGACAAGACCCTAGTCTTTGTCTATAGCATTATAATGCCTTTAATTAGCTTGTTTTTTATTTTCTGCAAAATAACCAGCTAGCTCTGCTTCCTTTGGCTACCATCATTATCCTGGATGTTTTAGCTTTTTCTTACTTTTGTCCTCATATACCTCAAACTATTTTTTTCCTTCATTCCCTTAATTTTCTCTAATTCCTTATGTAAGGGAAAGATTATTTATGTCCGTACTGTAGTGGTTTTTGCTTTTGTTATGTTTTCCCCCTTCTCTTCCGACTGGTATTGATGTTTATGGAAGCCAAGAAATATTTCCCTGGAAACTCTAATGCCTTTGAAAATGCGTAATCTTTTAGATAACCTTGTAAATTTTCTTTAGTTTGTATGAGGCTGAGAAAGTAAGTATGTATGTTTTCATTCAATTATCAATCAAGTGATAACAAATCCAGAATTGTAAAAAAGGTGTCATTAGACAGATTTATTTCTGAAGTTCTGTGAAATGATGGAGTAAGGTTGAGGTGGGAACTAGAGTCACATGTTTCTGAATCCAGTTTTTCCAATTACTAAACACGGCACCTTTGGAGAAATGTAATTCTGCCAGAAGCAGAATTCAAATGAACCCTGTCTACGTTCTAAAGTCCACGTGTTTCCTTTCATCATATTTCCTTCTGTGCTTGAGAGTGTCCATTTCGTGACATGACAAACAAGCCATGGTTTTCCCATTATAATATCAATTAGAAAAAGAAAATGTCCCTCATGCTAATCCAAAGGGAAGTGATCAAAGACTGACTAATTGATCTAATTATTCAGCTTCTCTGAGCTTTAATTGTTCCAGTCATGATATGGAGATGCAGACTAAGGTCATGTGTGTGAAAGGTGTCTGTGTCTTTGGCAAACAGCATTCATAGAACTTGTGGTCCTTCACTCACCCTAAGAAAGTGATTATGGAATATAATTGTTTCCTTTAGCAATTGTTACAATTAATTTTCCTTGAAAATATGCATGTTGTTCAGATGGTAAACTTGGTGGGTACCAATTTCATATATGTGTGTATGTCTAGATATGATAATTTATAGTAGCTAACTTTTGACAACGCACACATGCACACAAAAATCAACTCACATCCTGCTATGGATTCATTAGAATAGTGAAGCTCCGTGGTTTTATTTTCCAAAAATGCCTTTATTATCACCTATAAAAGGGATGTGTTGATGGGAAACAATGGATAAGATGGATAGAGGCTACCATTTAACATCCTATGGCATTTTATGTTGTTTGCTTTCACGCAAAACCTCAAAATAGTGTTTTCCTCACTAAAAAGGATTGTGGTACAAGCATCTCTAATTCTGGCCATTGAGCTGAGCATCTGTACACACACACACATGCATGTATACCTATATATTTGTATATTTATAATTAAGAAATTGTGACAAATGTGAACTACCATGCTAAAGCATGAGTCATGAAACTAGAGATTCACTTCAGGTGTAATGAAATCCCTTTATTTATAATACATTTACATAGATTCATGTATTATGAAATTAAGAAAGTATGTCAAAGTCAGAAGAACAAAGAGCAAGGGGATTAAAAGACAGGGTAATAATTATTGTAGAGTTTACACTGTAGCACAGACAATTAAAAGCTTTCGAAACATTAGAAGAGAATGTATCCTTTAGCAATACCATCTAATCAGCCAGAATCCTAAACTATCTCTTGAGACTACTTGACACAGTCTTGAGTTATTAATATGTTAACCAAAATGGTGGGAGAGTCGGAAACCTCTTGGTGATCAAATCAAAGAGCACTACTTGAAGTTCTTCATTGAATCACAATGGTCCTTCTCAAAATTCCCTCAAGGAGGAAGGACTTTAAAACTTTGCAGATGAAATTCTTGTTTAATAATATTGTGCCCTACAAAACTTCAATAGTTTTCTCACTGGAGAATTTCAGTTACGTTGGCTTGGAGTGAGGTGGAAGCTAAGGGTAAGTAATTTGTAGAAACTGATGCTGAGCTGTCATAACTAGAATCCGAACTCGGTTCTGTCAAGTTCACAAAACAAAACAAAATAAGAATCTGTGCTCCTGAACTTGGATTCAGCTCAGTGAACAGTGCAGAATGCCTGTCTGTGCTCCTAGTGATTATCTGAGACAGCAAATGGCCTTCATTCCACCTGCTGCTTCATAAAGATCGATTGGTATTGCTTTGTTGAGTGCTACCTTAAGAAGGATTTTATGGTAGATCCCTGTTATTGGGAAAGTGACAGGATTGATTAGAGATTCCTGCTGGAATGGGTGCCTACCAGTAGTTGCCATTTCTGGCTTTGAAAGTGAAAAATGAGGAAAGATTTGTAAACTGAAACAGGCCTCTGGAGTCAGAAAAGCATACATTTGAGTGCTGGTCCATCCACTGTTCTTAACTACGTGAACATGGGAGAAACAAACAACTTATTGTTAATTTTTTTTTCTGAAAAAAAGAAAAACTAGTCTTTCAGTTTTTTTTCATAATAAAAGAAATAAAACGACTAAGAAACAACATAGTGAGTACTATATATTTTAGAAATGCTATTTGTCATGCATTAATCATTAACCATGTCTTTTCTGAGAAGCCACAAGATTATTTTCACAGCAGGCTATTTGTCTAGGTTTAGGTGTGTCCTTGAGAATTGTCCCAGAAGAGAGGTGTAGGTTGAACCAGATGCTAAACACAGGCAGTGAGTGAGCTTTCGGTAGGCAAGTACATGTGCTCCAAGGAAGGCTCATTCAAGTTTTCTATTTTTATTTTTAATTGAACGTGAAGATGACCATAAGAAGTGACATTTCCTGGAATATGACAGTAATTTGAAGCTATATTTTTTCTTGTATTTCTTGCCATTGACAGCACACCTAAGATGTTTGAGACAGATGCAGTGCAAATGATAATGCATTTTATTCTTCTGTTAGCTTCTCATGCTTTTGTGGTTAAAGTTAAAAGTCTCTTTAGAAGTAAAAATGTAGCTATCAAATCAGTTAGGAGTTTGTAGAGGCATTGTGTACCCCAAAGCCTATTTTCCTTTTGAGTAGACATGCAAGAATGAGCTCCTAAGAGACTATATTAATCAAATTTAAAAGCAAATGTAAATTTAAATCAACCATGCAGCCCTGCTGTACAGCAATTAACATTTCAAGGTAAAATGAAATGTGATGAGAGTAAATACCAGTTCTATGCAGAATTGGAAATATTCTCTTTCATGGTATATTTGGGCAGAGAATGAAAATGTGAAAGGAAAACCAGTATTAATACTCTGGCTTTGACATTTTGAGATATAATTCGAACATCATTATGACTTTCATTAAGAAATATTGCTGTTAAAAATAAAGAAAGAGTTTTGCCACTTGTAGGCTGTGTGAGAGTTTTTCAATCTTGGCGTCATGGGTTTTTTAGACTGTCTAAGTCTTGGTTCGTAGGCTGTTCTGTGCATTGTGGTGGTGGTCGACAGCACGTCAGGTTTTTATACACTACATCCCAGCAACAAGTGATTCTCTCCCACCATTGACAGTTGAAACAACCAAAAACATTTCCACATACCAGATACTGATTCGAGAGTTAGGAGAACGGAATTATAACATTTACAGGCTTTAGTCCCCATTAACTGTGTAACTTTTATTATTCACTTTGATCTAGAATTAAATGTAAATGTAAGAGAGTTTGGGGCAATTTTATTCATCTATGTAGTTACCTAATTTTGTCTTCCTGTCACTTTTTTAAAAAAGAGAAAACAATATTTCAGAAACATTAAAAAAATAAGGGATAGTCTTGTGTAAGTTAAACAGGAAGAAAAATGTGGAGAAATGAGATAAAATTTTTTTGAAATAAAAGCTCTGAGGCCACAAACGTTCTTTGGTAATGTCATTTGGGAGTCTGAATTTTTGTATTTGTTGTTGGTTACATTGAAATTTGATCGACAGAATAGGAAAGACAGAAGAAATGCAGGGAAGGCCGTGTATAGGGAGTGGGAAATGATAGTACATTTCCTTACAGCATTCAAGAGAAAAATGTACCCTCTTCCTACTGTTTATTGGTTAAAACAATTTTCAGGTAAAACTTTTTTTTTTTTTTTTAATCTTACTGATTTGGACCCCTGAGGTTCTGACTTAAGAATCTGACCTAAATTAACGAGCTGGGTTGAAATATCTTTTTTCTTTTCTGTTAAGAGAGTTGAGGATAAGCGATTCCTTTCTGAAGCCAGAGGCTCCTTGCTAATTTTCAGTGTCCACCAAATCTGCTGTGGTGATAGTTTTGAGTCTGCTGATGAGGACAGGGAGCTGCAGGTTGGTGAAGCAGCTGTGAACAGGCAGCACTCTTGCTAGATAATGGAGATTCTAATTTAATCATCCCGGGCTAAGGACAAAGACGACCTGAATGAAAGATTTCTGAAGATGTTTGCTTCGTCATGCTCCGAGGAAACCATCCAGGCAGAGTAGCTTCTTCATGTATTATTGACCTTTATCGCATTCCGTGATTTTTGCCCTCTCTAGAGACGTCAGCAGTCCCTTGTCCCTTTCACTAGATTGTCCGGCATGACTGACTTCTACACTTGGGGTGGCTGACTCACTCTTCGTGGCCAGCAGGCTCTGTCATTCTCTGGGGCACACTCTCCCTCCCTCCCTAATGAAGGAGAAATCGCTTTTACTAGAAGTTATCCTTAATCACCAGGCAAATGAGCCATTGTTGAAATCTGGTTTCTCTGTAACCTGCTGTTATCACCTTACCATACTGGCATCAATCAGGGGGATATATCAATGCAAAATAATTTCTTAAAATTTGTTAGGTAAAATGACTGTTTCCTCTGTAGCCTGCAGATTGACTTGGTAAATTTAGAAATACATTGCAGCTAGCACAAGAATAGCCCAATCTTGTAGTTCTTTTTCTTGTTACAAAGATAGGGAACAGGTAATTTATTACATACTTATTCACCCTCAGTAGGTCAGAACCATGAAATTTGAGAATCCTTCATTTGAGGCTATCAAGTCATTGGGGAGATTAAATCTACATTGTGCTTTAATCTGCTGGATGGTCATTGCCATCAGTAAAATGTCGGATCTGTCGGCATAGTTAATGTACAGGGCACTGTCTGGGTGATCACCAGCTGAATGCAGTGACAAGTAGTTATATTGAAGTACCAAGTAAGAACTTAACCCTCTTGATTTTTTTTTTTACTTTGAACCCATTTTCTTACTTTTGATTGAATAAGGACATTTTTAGAAAATACAGTTAGCTCCATGTCAGTTTTAAACAAAATGTTTCTCACCCTTACAACTAAATTTAGTTCATCTGAGAGTTGATGTCAAAAAAGAATTAATAAGTGACCAAGGAAATATAGCATCTTTGCAAGATTTCATGCATTCCATTTTGCTACCTTGCAGTATCATTATTTTTATGGCCATCTTTTGTGATATTTACATTTTGTTTCTGAACAGAGTTCTTCCCCTACCTTGTATAGGCAGAAGTTATATTAATCTTTGACATTGCTGGAATCAGAGTTTGTAATAGGGGATATTCTTTTTCCCTAGTAGGCTGAGAATTGAATAGGTAAGAGAAGCAATACAAAATAAATTTTGAGCTTTTTAAATAATTTAAGACTCAAATCTGTTACAAAAGCATAGAAGTCAGATTCTATGATTAGACCTTCAATTTGTGGTTGTCAGATACCAGAATAAGTTTGATCACAATTTGTTCTCTTTGTAAAAATATACAAATCGTGGGTGTGTATGTGTGTGTAGACATTGTTTAATAGTATTTGTGGAAGAAGAATTGGGAAGTGAATTGTAAGTCGTTTTGTAAATATTTACTGTGTTATATACGTGGTAGCCTAGCATAAAATGGGATTAGGATTTGTTCACCTGTTGGTGCAAGCAGAAATAGATATCACCTACTGAAATACAATTTTAATGACTTCTAAAACTCATATTTTCAACATTAAAAAAGACTAAGATTAGCTTTCTGAAATCCAAATCCTGTAACTTTGGATGATGAAAATGTACATCTAACACTTACCTTCAAATAATTCCAGTTATTTGCCTTTCCGTCTTAAATCTTCAAAGGATTCTACTCTGGCAGGCATCTCAACTATCAAGGAACAGGAGTAGTGGTGGTGACTCAATGTGGAGGTTGAAATAAAGAGGTAATGAAATAGATTCTGAAATTAGAAAACAAGATTAATGGGGATGTTTGAATGAAACCTTTTCAAACCCACTGTCAAAACACAACTTCTTTCTCCTTCTTCTGTGACTCTCATGGCAACCTTGTTACTTGACTTCAGTGATCGGGTGTGTTTTCTGAGTGTCTTTCACTTAACAGGCATATTTTAGAAATCTAATTTCCCTGTCTGCTTCAGATCAGTGATACGGTGGAAACCTAACAATTTTAGATTGTCTGGATGCTGTTTTCATCAAGTCAGTAACATTATTATTGAGGGTGACACAAGGAAGTTATCTCCTCTCACTCAGAGCATCTTTTTTGTTAAAGACCATAGCCTCTTAACCTTTATAAAGGAAGTGGTTGCACCAAGTTGGCTTGTTAGGAGGAGCTACTTTCCATTATAATTTCAATTTATGTCTGTCTGCAGTGCTTCCTGCAAACTTTACAAGAGTTTCTTTTGTAAGTAAGGCATGGCTGGGTTGTGAAGTGGTCTAGAATCTTAGTTTGTTAGCATGTTACAGCGGGAGAGATTTCTCAATTTAGAGGTCAGAGAATGGAAACTCAGGTTGCCTTGCCAAGCAATTAATATAGGCCAGTACGACAAAACGTATTATGAGTATTCTAATGCTTCTTAAAATGTGTTTTGTCTTCTACTCCAGTCTGTTCTTTTGCTCCAATATATTATTGTTAAAACAATTTTTCTTATGATTCTTAAGCTTAGGTGATTTGATTCAACCTCTTTCTTTCTTTTTCTTTTCTTTTCTTTTTTTTTGGACCACTCCTTCTTCTTCTTTGTTTACTTTGAAGTGGAGTCAAAGCACAAGTTCTAGCCTTCTGCTTTGTGCCATGATTCATTCAGAATGAACTCTGAACATAAACAACACAGGACTTTGGAACAGAAGCAGCATTATTTTTGCATGTTTAGTGCATGATTTTCAAATTTTGCAGTATTAAGCAGGGAAGAAAATAAACATCAACAGAAAGTGTACTAATCAGTCAAGTCTTTGGTGAATATTTTAGCAAATTTACTCTTGATCATGTCATTGTGCAAAGATCTATTTATTAACATATGTGAATCTCAACATTTTGCCTGCATTAGGTCACACTACAACATGTCACAAATAATACTCAGGATTATCATATCCTACATGGAGGCTAATATACATGTTTTGTCAACCTTTCTAATATTTTACCACTGTGACCTAGATGAAAAAAAAAAAAGTCTATTTTTTTCACTTCACAACTCAGCAGAAGCTTTTAAAATTCCTTCTCACTTCCTTTGTTCTTATTTGTAATGATAAAACACTTTTTTTTTTCTTATTGTTGCTGGTAAAAATAAAATGTCTCTGTTTGACTCATCACTGGGTTACCTGGTACATATTTTTCTCCATTAAAAAAAAAATCTCCAACCTCCTATGTCTTTTGCTGTTGTAGTTTTGGTTTGGTTTGGTTTGTTTGCATATTCTCCTGTATATTGGGGATATTACTATTTGAAACCAATCAAGTAATTAAGTAAATTTATCACTTAAATTATATTAGGAGGTAAGCCTATACATAAGCATACTAGTAAAAATAGTAGCTCATATTATTTTAATAATAAGTTTCTGTATAGGAAAAGGGATTTTGTTAATAAGTCTGTAGGAAGGAGAGGGTCTCTTAATAGGCGTGAATAGCAAGCGCCCCAGTCTATGTAACCAGCCTAATTAGCTGTTTACTGATTTGCTACCATTAGGTTAGGATCCCATGAGCATTTAACTCCTCTTCTTGTTATTGTGCTGAGACTTTGCATGAAGCTTGTAGCTTTTATTCTTTTTTGTCTTAAGTGTGTTCTGCATCTGTAGTTTCTGACCTGATTATTTTAAGTTACTGTCTTGATTCTTGCAACTTGCCATATGTATTTTATCATTGAATAGTGGAAATAAAGATCCATTCCTGGCAGGAATACTGCATTGTCCAAAAGAGGGACCACGGGTAGCAGCCTGATGCTCTGTGTGCCTTTCATAGTGAGCTCTGCAGCTTCCGGTTATGCTGCATTCTGGATAAATACCCTTTCCCCCCTTTCACCTTTTCGTTCTTTGTTATAACAATTCTTGCCATAATGGTAAAATTGTTTACCTTATTTTTAGGTTGCTGCTTTCTCACGTTCAGGGTTTCTGCTTTTCTCTCAACTTTTTATAATTAAGGCATATTGGTTAAATAGATTAATAGGCACCATGTTTGTAGATTTTTTTCATGCCCATAACATACATACATTAATAATAATTTCCTCACCACCATCATTACCCTCGACCCAGTTCCTTATGTTAGGGTGTTTCAATGTGTTCAATGTCTTTTCGTCATATCCATGTCCCTCATCATCCACCCTTACTGTACTTCCCTTCTTCTTTGCTACCTCTCCCCTAACGACAGTGGCCTTCCTCGTGTGCTGCCATCATTGTTCAAACCCACATATTGGGAAGAACGTACACTGCTTGTCTTTCTGAGCCTGCTTTGTACCTCTATTTGCCTATTTAATCTGTAGTTATCTTCAAAATTATGTGAGTATCAAAGGCATGAAGAGTCAAAGCATAAAAACCCACTCAATATTCTAAAGAATTGGACAATTTTTACATTAGGATCATATCACATCAACCTCAGATGAAGCCAGCCAATCTGTCCTGTACATTGTTTTTTTAGCATATGATATTCCCAAAATAAAAGTTATTACCTTTGTTCCTCTGCATGCACAGCAAAATAAGATCTTATTCTTTAGAAGACAACATTTTCCTAGATCGAGAAAGTATGGAGGTAGGTTATTAGAAACTAAAAGCCAACAGAATTTTGTCGATGGATACAGAGAAGTATTGTCATTTGTAAAGCCCTTTGAAAGTAAGCAAAAGAATTTTGTCAATGAGTTGGTGCTTTGAGACTCGTTAAAAGGGAGAACAAGTGAAAATATAACTGAGGCTGGAAACCTTTAAATTTTACTTTAAAGGACATATGTATAGTAGCGAGAACAGGAGTACTGTGTTTTTTGGACTATCTACCAAGCATTAGATTTATTCTAAGAGCAAATGTCAGTAAGTCATCAGTTTCTCAAGGTACTCAAAGGTGGTGTCTTCTCATGCCCATTGTACAGATGGGGAATCTGAAATGCAGTGAGGGCAAACACTTCGCAATGTGTTTTCTAAGTAATGAGGCACTAGGGCTCCAACTGCCCTCCTGATACATGACCTCTCTGTCTCAATGGAAGCCTAGAATGTAGATAAAGAGAGTGAAAACATTGGGTATAAAAATTATCAAGTATTTGTTTTAGTATCACTGGTATTTTCGAATTGAAGTTTACATTCTTAGATGCAACTTGTCCATTCATGATAATTGTCAGCTCTTGCATTGATCTTTACTTATTTTAAGAACCCATGTAGCTAAGTGTGTATTTTCCACATGGCCTGTTTTTCTGCTGAGGGTCTTTTCTTCCCACGTGATTATCATTTTGCTCAATCCTTCTCGGGACCAAAGCCAGAATCATCTAACTCTTTTATGTTCTAATGTTTAAATTTTGAGGTGATCAAAATCTATATTAAAAATTCTAAGTAAAAATAAGTCTGAATATAATCTTTCAAAATATAACACAACTTCTGCAGTCTAATTTGCAGGCTTATTTTAGTTTTGATAATTATGTTCCAGGCTTACCAAGGAAAAGGAGAAGTTTTGCAATTATCTTTGAATCTTTAGCACCAGTACACTGCATTCTGCTTTTCAATCAAAGCATCTTACTGTTGGTTACATAGAACTAATTTCTGTATCAAAATCATTTGAATAATCCTCTTTTATTTCTGTATTTTACAATATAATAAAGTGGATTTGGGAAGGTTTTGCAATTCATGCAAAAAGATCTCATCTGATAATTAAGAACAGATGATTGCCAGACAGAAAGATACATTCGCTAACCACTTGTCTGTGGAATCAGTTGTAGTACATGATAGCTGTATTTTATGCACTTAAACTTGTGGGTTTTCCTATATAAGAATAAATGGATGTAATGATTCGACATTAACATGACATGGTGTTTGAGTTTTTTTCTTTTTCTAATAGAGTCAATTGCTTATTCTGACTTGCCCCTGTCTCTATACTGATTGCTTAGTGAGACACTGCTTACCAGTATCTCATTCCAGGGCAAGGGAATTGTCACATTATCTTAGCAGTGATTCTGAGGTGTTAATGCACCTGGGAAAAAATGACTCATACACACATGGAATTTTCTTTGCTCTTCTAAATGCTTTGTATATCAACAAAATGACAAAAAGAACCCTGTGTTCTATTTTCTACTTTCTGCTGTATAGCTTATATTTTATCACCTGTGAATGTAGAAGATTAAGATACATAATTTTGGACTACTCTCAAGTGTTAAAATTTATGATTTTTAAAGTGAGTATAGCCAAAGTAATCAAAATAATTTTCATACATTATTATATATATAATATATATATATATATATATATATATATATATATATATATATATCATATTTCTTTAATCATCTTTGTTATTATTGTTACTCTTTTTGAGAAAATAAACAAAACTATCAACGTGGCATCCATATATGCGCCAAAATGCCATTAAATGAGTTGTTTTCAGTCAGTACATTTTCAACGGTAGTAAGTGAAGTCTTAATGAGCCAAAGGTTGTGTCTAAGCCTCTTAGAAGTATTCTGTTAGGTTTTATTTGACTTTGTCTTTTTCAAATTAGGTTTCTGACATTAGTTTCAAATTATAAACAATGTATAATTTGTAAACATGAGACATATAATTCTAACAAGAGTACTAAAGAGCCTAGTGTATGTAGAGTAAAAATGAAGAGGCTGTGGAAATAACATCCAGTCAGCCTTCGCTTTATGGTTGGATGCACTAAGGTCAAGATCGACCCTGTAACTCCCCATGTCATGTACACTGTGCTTCTTGGTCTTTTACCCATGATTGTTTCTTTGCATGGAAGAAACTCTTAATAATAAAATGCTGATGACAATTAAAGTATAAACCAGTAGACTTTACTAGCTGCATTGTAATCCAAAAGTTTAGTGTTCTCTAGGAATTTTGAACAGAGTTGCCAGGAGCTTGAAGCATTCCGAGTTAAGTTACCATTTTTACTTTATAGGACCCAGAATTGTGAAACATATGTTTCACTCCCCAGAAAATTTTCTTGCCATTATCAACATAGACTCAACATCAGAAAACACTGCCGAGGGTTTGAGAAATCCCTATTCTCGTAGGCAGAGTTTCACGTGCTGGTGATTCGTTAGACTACTGTGAATTATAGAAATTCTTTTCTGAAATTGTCCTTCTTAGAAGTGAGCCATCACAGAAATACATTTCTACATATGGATAATATACTTATCCACTTTTTAAAAACCAAGATAATATCTTTTGCTCACTGCAAATATCCTTTCAGGATTTTCTGCTTCTGTGGAATTTTCATTTACTGCAGGTTTTAAATAGATATAACAAATGCATTTGCGTTTTGCTTGCTTTTCCCAGCAGCTTCTTTTAGCTCAGCAGCAAAAGGGTCAGAAGTAGCAGTGAGTGGAGCATCACTTGATTTAGTCTTTCTTATTGGAAATGAAAATATTCATTGTCTTGACTTCCTGATGTCTGCAGTATTATAATATTGCAGCTAAATATAGTAGCATGAGGGTGATTTAGTGTAATGCCTTACCGTAAGATTGTACACACATAATTCAGAACATGAGAAAATATTGTTCAAAGTGAGTCAAAGAAATGAAAAAATAATAATTTTCTCACTCTGTATGAGTTTAACACTAAAGTCAAACACTTTCTTTCTCATCTATTAAAGCCTTTTACATTTTATATTTAACTTGGCAAATTTAACATTGCTAAACAGAAATTGTGTCTTTTTTATAATTTCAAAGCCTTTTTCAAGTTCATCTGTGTCCTGGGATCAGAGTCCCACTAAAAGGAAATTGGAATTTTGCCTGGTTAATATGGAATAACTTCCTCTTGCTAGAAAATACTATGGATTGAAGATTGGGTTGGTTTTCTGCCCAGAAGTTGATAGCTCATTCAATGATTATGCATTTAACTGTTCTCCATTCTGCAATCTCAGACCACTGTATGTGGCCATAAAGCAGTGGTTCTCCACCGGTGATGATTCCAGGGGAGCGTTCGGCAGTGTCTGGAGGGATTTTTGGTAGTCACATGGAGTATGGTGTTATTAGCATCTAGTGGGTGAAGCGCTTGTATGCTACTAAACATTCTACAGTGCACAAAACAGACCTCTACAACAACACATAATTATTAAGTTCTAAATGTTAATGGGGTTGAGTCTGAGGAAACCCTGCGGTGTGGTTTCTTGCTTTGCACTTGCTTCTCCTTTGCTGGTTTGTAAGATTTTTTTACAGAGCAAGGATGAGGTTTGTTTGTTCATTTGTTTGTTTTTGCCTCCTGAAGTATCTTGCAACATGAAAGATGTTCCGTAGATACAGAATGTTGTATGTCTTTCATATGATTTACTGTAATGGTTAACTTTTTTTTCTTTCTATGCTCACGGGTGAGGGTTGGACATCATGTTTTAAACTTTTGTGTTGAAGTACGGCACACAGAAAATTGCATGATTGTGAAAAAATATCTCTATTTTATTTCAGTATGCTTGTTAGTTTTCTCTTCAAACCTCACCAGAATGAATTTTATAATTACATATTCTGTACAGAAATATCAACATGAACGTGCTTTCCTGAAGCACACATCTGCTATCAGTGAGGCTGACTGTAATTCAGACATATGCTGGGTGGCAGCAGATAAGTTTGGAATTAGATGTGATAGGTAATCCACCAAATAGCTAGACCACATGCCAGTAATCAAGAATTCACTGTAATTACTTTAATCTGTAATCAGCTCAACACAGTGCACAAAACACTGGCAGAGGAATTTTGCAACCAGAGAGGAAGTTGGTTAATTATTCCAAGACCATCTCTTTGTTCCCATATTGATTTTCAATTGAATGACCTTTTCACTCACTCATTTATGTATTTATTCATTCAGTAGAATGTGTTAATTATACTAGAAGCATATTAATTACGATAGCAACAATAAACAATAAAATGCACCCCCTGACCTAGCAGTACATCCAGGCTCAGAGTGAGATACAGGCATGTAAATAAGTCCATGGGAACGATGGTAATTCTGCTTGTTCCTTGAACAAGGGGGAACTTGTAAGCTCAACAGACAGTAATTATGAAGAGTAGCTCAATTTTTATATTAGAGAGAAAAATTAATGGAAAACACACACACAGACACATGCACACAAACACATCTGTTGTTGCTAAGGGAGCCGGCTTAGTTTACTAATGAAACTAATGAAGGTGTTGTTTTTTTCTGAAACTATAAGCTATACCTGTTATGCTAAATTTAAATGGGTGATGAGACTCCTGGTTGAACAAAAATGCTGGTCCACAGAATTCATAAGCTTCTCATTTTTTTTTCAATACTTGTTTTGGGAGAATGGCTATGAGCAAAATATATTATACAAGCCTTCACTCCAAATCTGAAACGATGAGAAAGGATAGCACAGCCTGTTCATGGAGAGGGATAAAATGACAGAGTGTGTTATGTGCATGTATGAATCTGCCAAAATGAAAGCTATTCATCTGTACAACCAACAACAAAAAGCAAGAAAAATAAAGAAAATTTCCATTTGCAAAGGTCAGCTCAGGAGCCCTTAAGGCCGTCCCACATTCCTGGTTACCAAGACACTGTGGCTTGATCTGATGTATAAACATCTCACATTGAATAAGTACAAAAGGTTTTCTGGCTGGAAAAGGGGTGGAATCTTCCAAAACACAATTTAACATGAATAATGGAATTGTTTAAAATCAGATAAGAAATGGAGGTGAGCATCAAGAGCAGCATGCCACATGAATGTCCCATAGGTTTAGCATAATTTAGCACTGAATATGGCTTTGACCACAACAGAAACACGTGTGATCTTGTAATAAGGGATTGTGGGAGCTGGGAACTGGTAGAAGGTCTCACACTGGTCACACCTTGCTAATGGTATTGAGCTTATTTTAAGCGTCTCTAGCAGCAAATAACACAATGTACTCAAAAAACAGATTTTTATTTTCTCTGCTGAAGATTCAACACAGGACCCTCACATCTCCAGCCCAATTTTTGTTTGTTTGTTTGTTTGTTTTTGTTTTTAATTGTTGATTTTGAGACAGGGTCTCACTAACTCACTGATTTGCCTAGACTGGGCTCAGACTTTCTATCTGTCTCTTTCGGTCTCTCAAAGAACTGAAATTATATCCCTGCATCACCAAGCCAGACTAAAAAATAGTAATGAAAGTAATTAGAGGGTCAGAATGGTAAAAAGATTGTATAAAGAAATGTGGGAAATTTGTTCATGTTTGTAACACACAACAAAAAACTTATTATATACGCAAAGCTTCATTTTTAAAATTTTGTATTTTTGAGTATCTGTCACGCTTAATAAGAATTAAGTCACACTATTCAAGACAATCGTGGAAAGTCACAAGAACAGGGACTTCTGATAACTTTTGAAGCTTTTATTTTTTTCCAAAATTAAAATGGGAATTTTGGCAAAGTTGTGAGCTTCCATTCTATAGAGGTCTGGAATGACATTTGGTAAACTATTGGACATTGTGGTCCAAAAAATAGTTCTAGGCATATTACATATGACCCTGTACTCTTGAATGAGTACTAGGATTTTATGACATTTATGTCATAAAGTAACAGTTGAAAGTAGACAAGAACTTTAACTATTCTTAATGTTCCACACTGCTGTTAGATTTTGAGGAAAATGACCTCGGAAAATTCCATAGGGAAGAATTGTTAGGTTGCTTTCTGTCTGTCTAGTGTATCCAGTATTTTCTCCATGGGTGAACAATTGAGTCTGGAGTTAGATTTCAGCAGGAGTAATCAGCAAACCTGTGGAGCCTGTGTAGGAAAACTGTGTGTCAGACTTGGCATGGAGAAATCTCACATGCCGGGACAACACAGCGAAGAATCTGACTGGGGGTTGGGGGGGGGGGGTCTATTCTTCTCACTTCAGTTGCATTGGGGGGTGTGTATTAAAACAACCAAAAATCAGACAAGCCATATACACAAGTGCCGTCTGTCTCTTTGCTGCAACTAGTATACATGGATTGTCACATGTTAAATGAACATGTTACAACCCCATTCCAGGCTTTGTGAAGCTCTATTATTAGCTGGCAATCTTGAGCTGTTCTCATTGTCATATTTCCTTCCAATGCCCTCATTGTTTTACATGGTAAATGAACAAAGCTGGGGCTTTTATCCAGAAGTTTAGTTTAGTTTATATTTCTGAAACGAAGAGACACTTAATCATTTTAACATCACTTAGTATTTAACAGCTTTACATATTACCTAGCATCTCCACTTTATCTCATTAATAACTATCAACTTTCTCCAGAAAAAAAATGCTGTCACTAACATCACACATTTAGTGGAAGAGATACAGGATCAGTTAGTGGAGCTAAGAGCAGAAGAGAAGGATCAGGATCTCTCTGAGGGAGCATCCATGTTCTTTCCAATCTGCACGGCCACATCCTTTTTTGACTTAGGCATTTTGATTAGAGGTATTTTTAGTCTGATTGCAACAACGTTAGAGCAAATTTACTCCTGTTTCTAACTTTTCCGTTCAGATTTTTCAGGTTGTGTTTCTGTGAAATGAAGTGTGTGGATATTTTGCTTACACAGCCTTGCTCAGAAGTCATTTGCTTTCTGCTCATGGCCATAAAAGGAAAATGCTTTCCACAAACAGTGACTTGAGTAAAAAAAAATTAAAAAAGTATTGTTCCTCTGCTGTGTTTTCATTTCCTTCTCTGAATCCTTACATGGTCAATTGGAATAAGACAAGTGTTCACAGAAGACCAGGGCTTGGAAAGCACAGAAGAAACCTCTTAGAGTCCATAAAGAAGAATTTTACATGTGGCCCTTACTTCTTAGGGTACTTAACCTACTGCTCTGTTTTTAGTATGTCTGCTTTTTGGCCCCAGAATAACACAGAAGTAGGCCTTTGTAAGAGAAACTGGAAAGGAATGTAACTTCACTCTTAGATTTTAAGTACACCTAAGATTCCTGGAGGTAGAATTGGAAAATTTTCTTTCCTGTGTGATTTCTTTTTTTCCCCCTACACCATTGCTTGCTATTGTCTGGATAGAATTAGCGATTCTGTTTGCCAAGGGTGATGAGATCAAATTATATGTCAGCCTGGGTTGTCTGTACAAGTCCATGGATCAGAGCTCTCTATGGCTTTCCAGAAACAAAAACCACAGACAGAATTATTGCTGGCTTGAACTTTTATTTCTGATTTGATTCATTTATCCCACATAGAATTAGCCTGTGTGAGAGAAGGTAGAGAAAGGCGGAGTTGGAGGTGAAGGGTCAACTGAATATCTCTCCCGAAGGCCTCCCTCTAGGAAACTGTGATTTTAAAGAAATATACTCCACTCGAAGAGAGAGTAGGCAAGTTTGATCATTTGTATGATTATCTAGAAATTTTGTCATATGGGCTAGAGTCCCCGGAATGGAACAATTATTTATTAAAGGGCAATACAATGTCTTTCTTCAATATGCTCCATGATATAGTTATACCTTTTCTTCTGGAACTCATCACCTAACTCGTAAGATTTTTAGCAGAAAGAAGGGCAAAGTGTCCGTGTGTTCCTGGTTCCATCAGTGCCTGGCACTGTGATGTGCACTATGTAGATTTTAATATAAGGCTTGGTGATGTTCCTGTGAGAAAAAAGAAAAAGAAAAAAAAAACAACAACAAGATGTCGTGAATGAAATAAGTCTATTTGTCCCTGCCACTCCTGCATATCACCTCAAGGGGAAATAGCGTTCATTTTTCAGGGCCCATTCAAAAATGTATTTGAATTTTATCAGAGGCGAAACTTCTCATTTGAGAAAGTAACGTATTAGAATGTCACTTAAAGTTTCATGATATTTATAATATATGTTACAATTTAGATCTGTCAGTCATGCCAGTGTTTCCTTAAGAGGGTGCCACAAAACCTCTCCCCAAAAGAGGTTCAAATTGGAAGCCACAGTACTTAGTATTAATAGTTATCTGTCATTACACATCTTAAAATTCATCATTTTCACTATTTTCAGAAGTCCTGTCAGAAATGTATTCTGACAGAGATAAATATTCATGGACTACTAACTGGGACTTCAGTGACTGATACTAAATATTATGATTATTCATTTTTTAAAGCTACCATTCTTGAGCGTGTGATTCCAACACACCAGGCATGGTACTGAGCGTTTTACCTACAGCACCGTGGTTATTCCCGGTTATAATGCTGTTTTAAAGGTGAGGAAATAATGGTTCTGATTCATTTGCATGTTGGGAACATACAGAATGGTAGAACTGAAATGTAAGTGGCATGTCAGGTTGCAGAACCCCGATTTTCAACATTGTGCTACTAACTTAAGTTCCTTTCTTTGTTGGTTCTACCTCTTTTAGGCACTTATGAGCAGCCACTACATTGTCTAAGCTAGTTTGACCAGAAATCGTCAGTGCCTTCCACTTTATGATCCTTAGTCAGAAACTTCTGTTTGTGTAATGGCAACTCCTCGTGCTCATTTTTTTTCTTTTGTTCTTTTGTGCCTTATATGCATTTAAACAATGCAACTAAATGAAAATTCTCTGATGGGAAACACAATCTATGTTTATGTAAGTGTGACTAATGAAAGCCAGGATCTAATATCAGAATTCTTGATCCCTGGAATAAGCCTGTTGTTTTAAGCTCCAAGAAAACAAAAGCAATTTGTTCTTTTACTCAAGAGCACACCCAATGTAAGGCTGTCAAATCCTACCGTGTTGCAGTGCATCTGCATAGCCATATGTTGACAGATGCTTTTGCCCGTAACACTAGTTTTCTGATGAACAGGGTGACTTACACTTAGAGATTTGTTTTCTTTTCTTTTTGAGGTTTTGATTGCAAAGATCATTTGATATGAAAGAGAATTAGTACAAATCCAAGCCATGCATTAAAAAGGTAAAGAAAAAGAAAACCACGGGTGTTACCAACCTTAGCTTAAAAAAAATCATTCAGCTAGTGTTGGGGAACTGTGCAATTTATTCTGTCTGATGGTGGAGATAGGTTATAAGACAGAGCACCAGGTTCAGAGTGGCAGCGAAGTCACCAATTTTACAGCAGTGTGCTCCCAAAGAAGGTAGATAAATTTGAAGTCAAATTAGGAATTCACATAAGAGAACTTTGCAACCAACGGTTGGAAATGTGATCAAAAATTAATACTTCAGCTTATATAAATTCATAAAAAATTAGATTGACTTACTTTTCAAAAAAATAAGAAAAAGAAACCATTGAGTGTCTCATTCAAGAACTTTTATATTTGTCCCATCATCTTTCTTTATTCAAGACAGGTAGCTCTTCCTCTTAATCATAGAAAGCTTCTGTGGAGTTGCATTTTAAAGCCTATGTGTAACAAAGATCTGTTATCTCAATGTTTTATTCCATCTAGGAAGTGCAAAAATAGCATCTCTTGATCTCCCTGTTACACCTCCAGGAAGATCATTCTCCCACATCATTTAGAAGTGATTATTTGAAGAAGTGAGAACTGTGAGGTGACTCATTTGTCCTCGCCTTTGGCTTAATGTTTTACCACAGGCACAGCCCAGGTTACTCCTCAAATTCACATCTGAGATGTGTTTCCTTCTGCAATGCCCACAGCTACTTCTTAACATTAGCCTTTGTCTTTTCTACTGCTTATATGCATCTTCAAGCCTCAAATTTTGAAGATTTAATTGTTTGGCTCAAAATGTATCAAGTGCTTCTAGTTTTTCTTGCCCTCTCTTGGAATCTTTTATGGGTTGTTTGGGGATGGTAGATATTAGACATGATTTCGTTAATGGCGAATGTGTGTTTGAAAAACACTTTTTCTTCCAGTATGGAGGAGAGAATGTAGAGCCTTCCACTGACCTATAGCTGCCCCTCTATTTGTCTGTCTGTCTGATTGTTTATTTATTCATTTATAGTTTGAGAGAGGGTCTTCCTAATTCACTATGTAGCCCTGACTGGGTTCACATGTTATCCGCCTACTTCAGTCTAAAGGCGTGTACTAACTGTACGCAGCTCATTTTTAACTTTTTGTAACATCCTGCCTCATCTGTATTATAATAGTATTTATAGAGAAATCATCATACAGTACTTATGGAGAGTTCAAGTTCTAGGGATGAGCAGCAGCTTGATTTTGTGGTTCATGAGTATTATAGTTGAGGTAATAGTAGCTAATAAAAATGACTCTGCAACTTAATCAAGTAGTTTTTCCTCTCCCATAATAACCATTTCATAGATGACCAAGAACTGGCAAGTGTAGAATCTTGTTCAATACAAATTATCAATACTTCTGCTCCACCTGTCTTGTTGCTATCCTACATACGAGGCACCTCAGGCAACGTTTAGGTATTTAGTATCACCCTGCCTAGGGCACAACACTGGTATAATCACCGGGTCACCTTCATTTCCATTAATATTCTTTAAGTATAATCAACTGCTCCTGAAGAAAACCCCTTGTGACAAGCAAATACAGTCTCTGGCAATTAGCCATTTTTCAATTTTGTGTATGCTAAGCAGAAACCAAAAACAAAGTTTTGGTGGTCATTTGACAAGTTTTACTAAACTTTAACTTGTTACTATCCTTTGTCTGTATTTGCCCTACATTTTGTTGCAGTACTTTCCTAGAGCAGCCTTAGAAACTACCACAATTCGAGTGGCACACATGATAGAAATAGCTTCTCTCAAAGTTCTGAAGATTTGAAGTCTGTAATCAAGGCATCAGTAAGTCTCTGAGACTCTGAGATTGCACAGAGTCATTTCTTTTTTTTTTTTTTTCTTCCCCTACATTGGTGATCATAGGTCCTTGGCACTCCTTGAGTTTAGTAGCTAAACCACGGACTAAACTACTCAACTACCTACTCTCTCCTGTTATTTCCATTTGACATCATTCTCTGGTGTATTTTTAAGGACTTTGGTTGTTGTGGCTGGGACTAGCACCCTCGGTCTTTCACACACTAAACACACACTATCACACTGAGTTACATCTTTAGTTCTGCAACTTTGGTATCATGTGGCATCTTTATCTTCTCATAAGACCCCTAAACATGTTGAATAAAGGTCCATACTAGTAACACCATCTTAACTTGATTACATCTGCACAAACCATTGGTAAGCAAAGTTTACATTCAAAATCTCCAACCGTTCAGATCTCAACATACATTTCTGGAGAATGCAATTTAACACATAACAAATCAGGCTCCTTTATTTTCTTTTTATTTCTTCAGAGATTAATTTCTAGTAAAAGATTGAATTCAAAAATGGTAACTATATTTATATTAAGATTATTTTAATACCTTCAAAGGTGTAGACCAAGAGTCAGAAAACTTTTTTTAGGTAACTCAAAAGTAATTTTGGCTATGTAACCCAGATCGTGGCATTTTCTCGATCCGGTCTTTATAGTCTGAATATAACCATAGACGATATTAAGTGAATGAGCATGTCTGTCTTCCGATAAAAGCTTATTTCATTGAATTCTAGTTACTTTATTGAATTTGGCCAGTAGGCTGTAGTATTTGGACTCCTGTGTTCATTATAATCAGGATGGGAGCTTTATGAAATGAATCCTAGCTTTGATTTCAAGCACAAATAAATTTAAATGGTGGCCATCATTGAGAAGCTGTGATCTTGAGAGATTTAATGTCTGTAAGCACCAAAAGACTATGAATAAAATGAGGGCGATTTACACAAACCATACACTCCATGTCTAGCTCATGGTAAGCATTCATATGTAGCTGTTTACATAGTTACTACTTTGCCACAGTAGTGTAGCAAATTGGTTGAGGACAATACCTATGTCTCTTGCCTGATCTTAGATGAGTTCTTTAATACCACGATGCCTCATTTTCCTCATCATTAAAATAGAAATAATAATAATGCCTACCTCTTAGCCTACTTATGAGGTTTCAGTAGGTTAATACATGTCAGCAATTAGACCAGTGTCTGGCACTTAATAAGTACTCAGTAAATGTGACCTACTCCTATCAGCTATTATTGTTATAATTGGATTCCTTTGTTACTTAGCAGTAGGATGTATTATTAAAATTTAGTTTTGCTGAATTTGTGTCAAAGAGGGAACTAATGAGCAAAAGATGATTCTTTAGGCCTAAGCAGTCTCCTTTTCTGTTACCAGTTAGATTAGGATGGAAGAAAAGAAAGAAACTTTTACCTCTTATTTTATACACTATTTCTGCTCGACGAGCGAGAACAAAAGCATCACACTTGTAAGGGACCTCCTCTGTTCTCCAGTGGCGCTACACCTGAGGTTCTGCACTTGTTACATGTTATAGTTAGAAATTAAGGATAAGTTAACTTCTGGAAGCATGTATTTTTAAGAAGAGCAGCTTCAAGAGAACCAATTATGTTTTGTATTTTTATTAAATTTGAATACAGATCCTATGCTTAATTATCCAGTTGGTGGTTTTACAATATATTCAGCAGGTGATGAAATTCATTAAAAATTAATATTTTCATTTTTATATGTTGAATATGGCATCTTCTATATCACTTTTTCTGAGACAAGAGCTTGCTCTGTAGCCCGGGTTGGTCCTGTACTCACTATGTAGCCCACGCTGGCCGTAGACTCACAGCAATCCTTCTGTCTCAGCTTCGCAGGTGCTGGGATTACAGGTGTGCACCATGTCGCCCAGCTAATGTGGTGTTGGGGAATCGAACTCAGAGCCTTGTGCTTGCTTGGCAAGCTCCTTAACTGTTGTGCCATACCTCCAGCCCCTGATATATTACATGTTTGAAATACAAATGCTATTTGACAATGGTTTGAAATAATCAAAATCCATAGAAATGTAATTTTGTTGTTTGTTCACTTTTTATGCTTGGAAAATTCATATATTTCAATTTAAATAACAAAGGTCTTAATAATTATTACAATACTTGAAAGTCCCCTGTACCATAATGTGTCAAAAATATCCTGGTTGTTTTAGTTGGACTATGTTAATTTTGAAACAGTAAAATCGAAAAGGAAAAATCATTGTTTACTTCTTTTTACATTGAAGTGAATTTTAAAATATATTCTCCCCCTTTTTTTTACCACAACAGAGAACATTGTTTGACTAGTTGGCCTCATTAGAATTTGCTCTACTTGTTATAGTTGTTAAAGCTTTTCTTTTACTCATTATTACTATTATTATTCTGTGGCACTGAGGATTGAGCCTGTGGTTTTCTCCCTGAATTACATCCCTACCTTATTATTATTATCATTAGTAGTGGTATTATTTTGAGACTGATTTAGCTAAGTCATTTAGTTGCTCAGGTTAGGCTACAAAGTGAGTTCAGGACCAACCCAAGATAGAGCACAAAACTCTGCTTCAACAAAACAAAACAAAACAAAACAAAACAAAAAAGTGATATGTCATCCTGTCTCAGCTTCCTAGGGTGTTGGGACTACTGGCTGGCCACAACAGGCCCAGCTTATTTTTATTATTTTTACTACAGCTCTCAAGTATACACTATTAATTATCGAATCTCAGACTTTGCTATAAAAATCTTCTATTTCCATTTTTTTTGGGGGGGGCACCATCTCTGTATTCTTGGCTGGTCCTCAACTCACTATGTAATCCATGCTGACCTTGAATTCAAGGCAATCCCCCTGTCTTAGCCTACTACCCATTTTTTTTTTCCAGGATTTATTCATACACTGTTGAAGTTGCTTTCCTGCAGATCAGAATCATTTATTAAAGTTATATAGGATCTTAAATACTACATTAAGTAGTCTGTGATTTAAAAGAATCACCACAACTTGTTGAATGCAACAAAAGAAGTTATGGACTCACAATTCCTAGAGTCAAGAAGCCCAAAATGAAGAGGTTGTCACAACAGGTTCTTTCAAGTGGCTATGCAGAATGACTTGCCCCGAGCCACTGCCTTCAGTGTGTGTGTGTGACCCTATTCATGTTCACATGGCATTCCCCCTACATGCACATCTGTATTTCCAAGTTTCTCCTTTTTAAAACAAAAGAAGTTACACTGGATTAGGGCCACCCTGATGAGCTCATTTTAGCTTGATTAGCTCTACAAAAATGCTGTCTCCAAATAAGGACACCCTCCAAAGTGGTGGGCATTCGGATGGGGATATAAGACTGAGAGAGTTAATGTGACTCCCATCATTCAAAATGGAGGAGTCCGCCTTCTCAGAGCAGAGATGAGAAAAGAGAAACTCTAAGCAACACTCCAAACTTACGCATTCTGCTTGTGTCCAGACCGGAACAAGAACTCTTTTCCCCAGCGTTCTCTGTTATGACTCTCCACGATGCATCTTTTCCAGCTGCAGAAACTAAATGCCTGTTGGTGCTGGATGCACTCAGATTATGGTTGAATTCACATGGGAGTGATTTATTTAGGGTCACCTGGTTTCATATTGGCAGTGTTATTTCTTAGCTTAAGGTTTTCAGTTAAGAAATATCATCAATCCAATTTTCCAACTGATCAACTACACAGAGTTACCCTGTATTCATCCAGGAAAGATTTATTAACCAAACCTGGTGTTGGCTAGAGATGAGACTGTTAATTTCAGCAGGACACATGAATGCTCTATGCTGTCATATGAGCTAAGGTGAAAATTAGTTTTACTGGCTTTCAGTCGTGAGCTTTTTAACAGTTACATAAGTAGCTTCTGCTATTGGTCTCTAACGAGAATTTGTTACCTCTAACCAAGTATATCTGCAACATTTATAAGTACTGATCATATTCTGGTGACAACTGTGAAGAATTACTCAGTCTTAGGCAATCTAAATCGGGACATTCCCACTACCTCATTCCTGGCCACTCATGTGCTTATCAGCCAGCGAAGATAGCAGATTGCAGAGGCATTAACATCAATCCATGCTGTTAATATTCTTATCTTTAAGAAGAAAACACATCAAAATAGAAATTATTTATAGGAAATGTTGCACTAAACATATGCTAAGTATGTAATATATTAAATGCATACTTATTTTGGGCTTAATATATGTAAGATGTGAGAAATTAAAACAACTACTCTACTTACTACCTTCTTATATTTAAGATCCAGAAATGTATTCAAATACAGATGACTTAGACAATAACAATGTTCATGTGTTTGTTATTCAAAGTGTAGTCAAGAGGATAAATTATAATATCATATATTTGCCTTATAATACTGCATGTAAGTTTTGAGGTCCATTTATTAAGAGCTGTATTTTAAAAGTACTTTAATCCTCTGAGAACATGTGTTTATGAAGGCACAGGCAGAAGATGTAAGACACTTACCTTTGACATTTAATTTAGAATATATTCTGCACCACTCTTGATAAGTAATAATACATTTTTCCTTTCAATTTTATTTTTTCCCCGGGTAAAGTCTTTTTATTAGTAATTGAAGGGTGCTATGAAAATTTCAAAATTAATGTTATTGCAATAATACTCAATATTAGAGAAAAATGAAGAAGGCTGCTCACAATGCTAAAGACTTTCAGTTTTAGGAGAATGACAGGACCAAATAAAGGGCGAGAAAAAAAGGTTGGCAGGTCAGGGCTGAGCAACATTTGGACCAAGATGTGAAGGGCGAATGTCTGTTGGGGAGGACAGGATCTCTCTATCTGGTGTCAAAATCAGAAAATAATTAGGAAAGAAATGTGAAAAGTGTCAGGAAGTGGTAAGAGCTTACAAAAAGGAAATTATTGTGGCACCTGGTTGTGTATTGATTAGTGAGAGATTGGCCACAGAAGAGGAAGCTGTAGCTATGAAAGGAAGATATGCCTAAGGCGAAAATACTTGTTTGTAATAAAAATAAACTAAAATGTGCCTTCAACGGAGAGAAAGTAGGCAGCAAGTCCACGATCCAGGCGCACTGGCGATCCCTCCGCCTTCCTCTCGCTTGGTGTCTCGCTCTCTCTACCAGGCCGGTATTGCATGCCCAATTTACATCTCTGACATCCGTGCTCAGGCATATTACCTTCCACACTTTCCTACTTTTTTTTCACTATCTATTTTCTCGAAGATTACATTCTTATTTTTATGCGGGTTGGTACATGGTATACAGCAAAAAATTCTGAATATATATATCTTGTCAACACTTCACGATCTTAGATAATTTGCATAACATTTTTAGATAGAAAGATGTCACTTGCTAATTCCTGTCTGTGTATGTTAACTTGGTGGGTTAGAGAAGCATAAACGTTCGTCTTTTGTGTCCCACACCTCACCTGACGGCATAATGGAAGGCACAGTGCTACTGCTCTCTCGGGTTTAGGTCCACGGTGCTCGTCCAGCGGGATGCATGCTTGGTGGGAGGTGTGTGCTCCTTCTGTTCCTAAAGCCTCACCGCCCACACTGGGTTACCACGGGCTCTCAGTGATCGTTAAGATGCGTACAGCAAGGATAGAGAAATCACTTGCAAATCAAAAGAGGACAGATCCCAGTTTTCCCTTGTTGCTTCTGCACAAGTGCTGTTGCCTAGAATTGTAGTCACTTTCTCGTCACTGGGACGTAATACCTGATGTCAGCAACTAAAGGAAGGAAAGGTGGATTTTAGGTCAAGGTTTCAGGGAGTCTTAGTCCACTCAATAGTAGCTGGCAGTGGTGGTAAGTCAGGGTGGAGGGCCTTGCTGGAGAAACACTACTGCTCATAGCAAGAGGACAAGGCCTGAAGCAGAGAGAGCAAGAGAGTGGAGCCAGTGAAGAAGGCCAGCCCTTCTAGGTCACGCCCCAATGGTCCACCCCTTCCGAGTTCTGTCCTTTTCATTCGCCCCTTTAGACCAAGCCCTAACTGTTAACCAAACAATATGTCAGTGCATTAATCCACTAATACCGTTAACCCTCTTAACCCAATCACCTTACAAATGCATGAGACTTTGGGGCGCACTCCACATCAGAACTGTAACACCCAGAGTCTTACCTATGTGGAAGGAGGGCGGATAGGCAATTTTTTTTGCTTAATTTTTGTTCCTTTGTTTGTTGCTTATCTTTCTAAGCTTTCACTGGGGCTTATACTGGGAAAGAAAAGACAGCAAAAAACTGGAGAGCAGCCAACTGTCCTTTCTAAAACCTGTACTTTTGAATAATGAAAAAGATTACAGAAAACCGGACGGATCTCTAAGTGTTTCTGAATAGAGCAGAGACGCACAGACCACTTGGATAACTCATCTTCAGGTATAGATATAACACATATACATTCCTATTATTTTAGTCGCTGGGGCTTTCTGGTGGTGGCTGTTATTCAGTGTTTGTTATAGGAGTTCCCAGACTAACACAGCCAGGACAACTGTAACAAAAATGACCCTTTAATGCTACTTGACAAAAACATATATTAAACATCATAAGATCAATAGGGCAGAAAGCAAAATTAAAACCACTAAACAGAAATTGTATTTCTCTAACTTGTGTTTCATTCTCTTTCTCCTTTTGTCTTTTTTTCCTTTTCTCTTTTTCAGTTCCTTCTTCTTTCCTTCTTCTTTTTCTGTCCGTTCTTTGCCATTTGATTTCTCTCCTTCAATAAGTAAGTTGCACCTGCGGTAAGATGTTGATCTCTACACATAGAAACAAGAGAGATTGTTTTCCAGTATTAACATCACCGATTATGTACTATGAAGCATCTTTACATAATAATTTTAAATTTCAGAGCTTGGATCACAGAAGCCAGACTGAGATAATTTTTTTGCATACTTTTCTCTTTTATGTCCTGAATTCTTACCATCTATATGACAATATCCCTGAGAGTTTGTAAACTGGCCTTTTAGGTTCATGTCTACCTATGCTGAGTTTAATTATGATATCATAGAAATGTGTTTCTTGCATTTAATCTCATGTGGTTTATGCTTTTTGTAGATAGGGAATCTGACTTCTGGATGATCAGGTGATTGTTATCATAATGATAAGCAATATGGAAAGAATTAAATCATTGTTAATTTTAAATATTTGTAATTTTGCCACCTGCCAGTGTGTACATTGCACTGAGAATTTTTTTGATAAATTGTATAGAAAATAGGAAGGGCAAAACTCCTCCACTTTCTCCTCTCTAATAATGGTTTTTGGAATGTAGGCTTCTTCAAAAATTCAATAAAAGCTGGGATCATATCTCTGGAAAAAGAAAATACCCTGACACAGGGATTTGAAGTAATTTGCATGCCAACTCCATGCTTTAGATTCCCCAAATCTCAGGCATATTTTTCATTTCAGAATTCAATGTTTGGAACTTCCGTTTCTAATCAACATACTAGATTGACCCATGGAATATTTAATGGGATGTCTTTTAGGTATTTCTCAATGTAAATGGAATGTTAAATTCTTGGCAACATGAAAAGTTGAAGAAAACCCAAAAGTTTAAGTAACTGTGGTAAAATATTTAGTGAACACAGGCAACACCTGTTTTCTCCCTGAAGGTCATGTCGGGAAAGGATGTCATTCACAGTCAGGAAAGCAAAATTGCACAAAAGAAAGAAACAACTCTGGTTCTCAAGTTCTCAGTAGAAAGTTTATATTCCAAAGAATTTTCATATAAATTGCTTAATTAAGATAGTCTTAATAACCACATTTTCATTATATAGTTTTAAAGCTCTATGTAAGACTGTATAACTGTTATAGGACACAGAGGTTTCATAGTTGTGATTCAGTGAAAAACAGTGAAATCCATATTAGCATAGCTCAATATAAACACTTCTACATTGAATTTCTAATGAAGTTCTTTATCCACTGAGGTATCATCTAGAAGCCATAGAACTTGAAGCAAATGAAATAACAAAATAACAAGAAAGTAAGTTTTTTTTTTTATTTCCTTGGTAGTTTATTTTCTCTTATTCCCCTTGCTGTTTTAGTTATTTCTTTAAGATATATAAAATCTCATTGGCCAACGAGTCTTTTTAACAAAAATTCAAATGAACAGCTTGCTCTTTCAATATCTATCTATCTATCTATCTATTTACCTGTCTACAGAGATAGCGACAAGATGATAATAAGGAGAATTAGACTGACATCAAAGGAATTTGGAGAGTACAAAATCATATTGACTGTTTGTCAGACCTAAAGTCCAGAGCCGGTCTTTCGGCACGTGTGGCTGGATCTGGGAAGCTGAGTACCAACATCTCCTCTCGCGGCTCTCCTCTGTGTTGCATTCAGTCTTTCCTCCACAGTGCTCTCTAAAACTCAGATGTAGCCTCCCTCAGCTGAAAGCTTATCACATTTGCTCTTGCTGAACATATCTTTTCTGAAAAAAACGCTTTGAGCAAGATCAAATATGAATGAGGCTATCTTCTCAGTCTTGACCAGTCACGGCAGGAAGATCAATGCGGAGAAGACAGAGACTAGGTGTAAGCCTGGTTAGGAACCTTGAAAGAATGGCACATCCCAAGGGATAAAAGCGTAGAAGAAGGACTTCGCTTGGAAACTATGAATTCATTTCCTGCGAGAAGGATTAATGCCAGCAAGCTAAAGAACAATGATCCACATCTCAAATCACCTGCATGAAAACAAACATGCACATTAATAATACAGAGATTTCTTTGAGGAAATTTTGTCACCTCTAGCACAAATTAGGATGCTATTTTCCTGACTTCTAGCTGCACTCAACTACCACTGCTAGCTCTGCGCCCGCAGTTAGGTCTCTTAACAGCTTTGGAATGTGGTGTTTGCGTGCCTAAAGGAGCCCTTTCATTTAAGGAATTACTTTGCCCAGAAAATTGAAAAGTGCTTTCAATAAGTTACACCATCTGCTGCCCTCATATTAAGGTAAAATTGGCCAAAATTGAATCTTCATTTGTGTGACTTGTAGCTTTCACCTTCACATTTTTTAGCAGTGTTTTTTGAAAATAACCCATAGAAATAGTCCTTAAATTGATGAGATTGGGGTTTCATAAGTTTTCCTGAATCTCAAGCATTTTCCCATTATTTATTTATTTATTTATTTTAATGAAACTAAGATATGAATAGAGATCTATGTGAAGTACCACACTTCATTATTTTTTTTCTGAAACCAATAATACAGCTAAGAGGCATTGGATCAGCCTTCAAGGCCACAAAATGGGGACATAAATGTTATTCTGGGTGCCACAATTTGGGCCTGTAATGCTGAGAATGATTTTCTAGTCTTTCATTGCATGTTAGCTGGAAATCTCTCTCTGTCTTTCTCTTTCTCTCTCTCTCTTTTGTACCAGTTGGTCAAATAAATAAAACATATACTTGGTGAGTCTACTATCTCTGAGCGTTAGTCATGGGGGGAAAATAAATCTTTCATTACATGCCTTGCTCTTTGAAAAGCTGAAAGAAAATAAAAACAAAATTTTTTTTTTCCTTACAGATGCCAGCACCTTAGCAATAGCTGCAATTACTGGGAATTGAACCCATGCCAGGGGTTAGCAGGCAGTGCCTCTTACCTGGCATCCCTAATGTCTTTGTACACACGTAGCAAATTTACTCCATTGCTCAAATGCTTCACAATGTTCACTTTATCACTGGAAACTGCTAGTGTCCACAAATCCAGCCAGGAACTAAGTGATATGCCTTGATTTAAAAGAGCTACAGTTTCTATTCTAATTGTTATTTTACACTCTTCCATTTCTTTTGTGGGCACTGAAATACTTTGATGAAGTGGACATCCGCGTGCATGCCCATGTGCACACACACACACACGCACACACACACACACACACACACACACACACAATGCACTCACATTTTTTCTTGCATTCTTTCTGCAAATCACTGTCATGACTTTTACCTAAATGGCTCAGAGTTCCATGAAGGTGAACACAGGGAAGGCACTGCTATCTTCTTTTTTATAGAAGCAAAAAATTAAGAGATTTACGTTTGGTTGACACATCAACCCTCTCAGCTTTTTACTGGCGGTGTAACCATCACCAAGCAAAATTCTCCAAGTACTTCCTAAAAATGTAAGAAATACGTGAAAGCTTCCTGCTAATCCACCTCCCAACCCCTAGAAATAGTGTCAGAACACACGTAGGTTCCAGAAGCTATGGGATCCTCACCCTCACAATTTGAAACATCCACATATATCTGTTTGATTACTACACCAATGAGAGAATGGGACATGACACTGGTTGCTTCTAAATTTTTGACGGCCCCAGACATAAAGAAGAACATTTTCCATGGCAACCCACTAAGCCCCTGGGTGTACATGTGCACACATGACTGTGACACCTTTATTCCTTAGAGCTTGATTTTAGTCAGGTGATGCACACTGACATGCTGTCTTCCCTCCTATTTTCTTTTTAAACCTGGTTATAGTATACAGAAATGGATAGCATGGCCTTCAAATTATAAATTGATAAAATAACAGAGTGAAAGGCACTGGTGTAGTGGAAAATTAAGAGCTACAGTGTTGGAGAGGACAGATTGTTTCACAGTCTCCTCATGTGGCCATTTTCAGACTGTGCATTTGAAAAATTGACATGACTCATATGTTGTGTGAGTACTGAGCGAGGTAAATGAAAATAGTCATCAGTCCTTAATCTTTAATGAGAAATTTCTCATATTTAGCATTTTCTCCCTTTTGTCGTTTCTCATTCCTGTAGGGGATAGAAGGGAACATGTTTTTCCTTCATTATCTCATTTTCTATCTACTTTCGTAGTATATATTAGATATACTTATTTCCACCATTCAATACACATTCTAAATACCATGGCATATTCTGGGCATATAAAGGTAAGGATGATAGCTAACTTTCTTGAACATCTACATATTTGTCTAATGTTGTACACATTTCAGTGAATCCTATTGGCCTCATTAAACTTTGGTTTTAACACTATTTATATTTAAAACAGATAATATGTGGTATAGGTCCTACAAGATTGTGTGTTTCACATCTAAACCGAACAAGTCTGACTCCTGTCCAGATACCCCAATCAGATGGCTTTCCCTCCCCTGTCCCCCACCCCCCCCCTTTTTTTTTTTTTTATTCTCTCAGTTACTTATTTGTTGCTAGGACAGAATACCAAACATCTACAACTTCCGGGAGGAAAGATTTATTTTAATAAGAAGTTTCAAAAGGTCTCACACAGTCCATTCTTGGATCAGCCAGTAATGGTGAAAGCACAAGGCAGATGATTAGTTAGAGAAAAACTCTTTAAACATGGCAAACAGGAAGTCACTTGAGGGAGGAAGTTGTGGATGAAGGAAGAATAAGGCAAAGGTCAACTTTTTCCCTGGAAAAAAATATGTAACAAAATTTCCTCTTCCTTCCTTTAGTTTGTTCAAGTTGCAGGTTGGGCTACTCTTTCCCAGGGTAAATGTCTCTTTCGCACTTTCTGGACTGGAAATCAATCTAGCACCGACCTGAAAGTTCTGCCACGGGTGCCCCCGTGATCTCAAAAAGTTGACTCAATCCTTCCAGTTCAATCCCCAAGCATTCAACCCTTCCAGCCAGACCTCACCACCCAGTAGCACAAGATTTCAAAGATATCTCATTGCACCCAAATACTTGAGGTTTTGAGGGACATTCCAGACCCAAACCATACCACTCATTTACATATTGTAATTAAGAGGCAGCACACCATAGTGCTTACAACACAAACCTCGCAGCCACATTGCCTCAGCCTGACTTCTAACCCTGTCACTTGTAACAATGAAATACCAGGCAAGTGACTGAAACTGTTTTCTCACACGTAGTAACTTTTGGTATAATATACATTAACTGCTGGATGAGCTAAATGATTGAATAGCCACACAATCCTCACAATAGTACATAGGACATAATAAACAAGTTGCAAGTATTGATTATTTTCTCAAACTTTTTGGAGAGAACTTTTGAGTCTCTCTCTCTCTTTGACTAAATAATCAGATAGTAAGAATTTGATAGTAAGAATATTGGATTTCTTGAAGTAAATATTGTTTGCTTCAACACAAATTTGTTGAGCTGGAGTTATTGTAAGCACACCAATATCATAATAAGGCAAAAGGATAAATCATCACTATGTCCCTTTCTTTTGCATTATGCACTGCATACTTGTAACATTAACCTTTGTGTGGTCAGAGTCCACAGCATTAAAATACAGTATCCACTCAATGAAGGGTTATTTTGCTCTCTTTAAAACGATGAACCATATAATCAAGTGATAATTGCAATTTAAGACTGAAGAAAAAGGTAAACACACATTCATTTTTTTGGAAAACATAACATTTTGCCATAGGGCTGAATGGAATAAAACAAAGATGCATTCTTTTTGTTTACTAACACATTTTTTCCCTTTAAAAAATGACTAAACAAATATGAGTACAATTTGGCCTAAGGTAATTTTGCTAATTTTATATTCAAAAGCTTCACTGTGATGCAAAGCGCAAGGGCAGGCATATTCTTTCCTATGTGAAAAGTTCTGTATGCCAGAACATGTTAACTCACAGTTGTACAAATTTATGTTTTTCATTCAAGTGGATTTCATCTGATTCTCATAATAAAGAAATAATAAGCCTTTTCTCTTCAAAATCCATTTATATAACGGATCCACCATTCTTTTAAAAATTAAATACTTTAAGCACTTTTAATGAGGTAGGCTAATCAGAAACAAAACCAAGTACACTTTTACAGAACTAAATGGAAGCTCATATGCTACACTTGACCACAGAGCATAATTGCCAAAATCCAGAATGTGAGATAATATAGCATACAAGCAAAAAGCAGCTCTGTTTTTCAACAAATACATGCAAAGCAAAGAGAGTGACGAAGGGAAAAGCTATAGACTTAAAAAGGCATAGCAAGTGCTCTCCATCTTATCATGGATAGAATATGTATTTCTTAAAAGCACACAGCAAATGATTGCACACATGAAACAGAAGTATGAACATTCGCTGGATATTTGATGGTTTTAAAGAATTGTAATTAATAGTATTAGTATTATTTACCAGGCAATTTGGCACTTTTATATAATTCCAAATTTTGGGGAGGCTAAGGAAGGAGGATTGTAAAGTTGAGGACAGCCTATGCACTTTTGTGAGACCTTTTTTTGAAGTAAAAAATAAATAAAAAGAGCTGAGGATGCAATTCAATGATGCTTATGTTCAATCCCCACATGTATACACATACATACGTATGCTTGTACACATTATTTTTAAGTATTGGCTCATAATGGTGGGGTTTAGTTTGAATATTTTATATATTAAAGATAGTCTGTAATAAATGAAAGGAAAGAAGTGGTATTCAGGATTTGCTTCCCGTGACGTGGGAAGAGAAAAGTGGAAAGGACTGCAGTTGGAGCAGACTTGTTCTTGGGATGATACTTACACTGTTTTATGAATAAGTTTGTAAATACTATAAGTTATTTTAGAACTCCACTAAATTAGCTCATATCAATATTTTAGGAAGTGGTAGAGAGCTGGTGAAATATTTATACCATAGTTTGAATATTACTGATCAGAAAAATAGTTAAATATGTGTTAGAGAACATGTATTCCGTTTTACTGTTTGTTTCTTTACAAAGTAAAAATGAAAAAAAAATCCCTTTATTTTAGGCCAGAATACAATGTTTTTAGAATCTAAAGCCAGGAGATTTTCACAGTGATATCCGTAGTGCTAAGCTTAAACCTAGTACTGTAGCAAAATTCATAACGTCATTATACAAAAAAGTACAAAATCTGTTGTGTGCTCAGCATCAGTCTTAACTAGTCTGTTTTAGAGTCACTTTTGGAAAATGAGTGTCATATTAGCAATGGAATTTACTATATTTCTCTAAATGGGGAAACGCAAAATCAAGCTGTCGTTGTCAGAAGATTTGGTGTGTAGTGAAGACGTTTTCTACATAGATGGCACTTTCTTGCGGAGTTCTTATGTGGTAGAAAAGGCCAAGTCATTCTCTGGGGCCTCTTTCAGAAGGACACCAATCTCATTCATGAAGGCTTCACCTCCCTGGTTTAAATTACCTTGCAATGATTACACTTTTTAGTATCAGCAAATATACTGATTAGGATTCAACATGTGAATTAAGTGAACACAAACAGCCAGGTGAGACCACAGTGGCATCATTTTGGGCATTAGAAAATAAAATTGACTCTAAAAACAAAGTGAACCATCTTAATATGCAGATCTATACACAAATGACTGCAAGACAAAACATCTGTATATTGAACACAGTTGTATCAACCAGTTCAGCCTATTCACGGGTGTATGTGTCAAAGGCAAGCTCGCTCTTTGGTTTTGAGGCATGCTATTGCCGCATTTTCTTGTGATGATTTAAATTATAAACTAAAGTTGTTCTCAGTAGACTTCCAGAAACAAACAACTTCAGATTAAAATTTGCTTTTGACTAGTATTTATAGAGATTCCTTTTAAAATATAGAAGTTAAGGGCACTGTCAAGGAGAATTATAATTTATATGCTGAATGTGTCTGATTTTTATTTAGTGCAATACATGTTCATTTAGGTGGAAGTATTCTGAAGCTGAGGAGATAGAAAAATGTCTTATACACTTAGTACACTTTCATTTTAATTAATACACTTCCATTTTAATTGGATGGTTAGCATAAATATTTTATACCAGTAAATCATTTATAATGCATTTTGTTTTCTAAAAGATGGAATTGAATTAGATATCATCTTCATGAATTTTCTTGATCATAGTGAAGGCAATATAAATTGTTACATTCATATTGAACACTTAAAATCTAAATAGATGCTGATTTTTTGTGCAGCTTGAGAATATTTTAAAAAGTTCATCTTGTTTGATGTACATTAATGGAGTTCAAATCATTGTCTTAGTGATGTTTAAGATTGGATGGAAAAAAGAATCATTAACTGGGTATGTTTTCTGGAGAAACCGAATGTGTAAGTTATTTACGCTGAAACGCTTTATACCAATGTTCTTTTGTGAAAAAAATGTATTATTTCTATGACTACATTTTATCTTTTAAGTCTCACACTTATCTAATGTAATAAATGGTGGTAGCTACATTGTAATCACATCTATGTGAAGTGACTAATATTTCAATCATATAAATATGAATTCTATGTTATTGTAGTAACCCAGTCCAGTCAGAGCCTCTTTGTTACTAAATGTGATGAAACACCACAGGCAGAAAGTTCTTAATGTTGGGGAAAGACTTTTAGTAGTTTCATAAATTCCTGATGCAAATGAAAATCCCTGGTGGTCATATGTATTCATGCTTTGCACACGCACTCTATTTTCATCCCCTTGGGTAGCTCTCTTTAAATGAAGAGATCTATAATTACCAAGTGTCATTTTGGGTCGTCTGTTAGCGCCTCTCTAGTTATTAATATAGTTAACTGAGCTTCTAAATTAACTTACTCTCATGATACAGTAAGCAATTATGTCTGCTTTATCAGGAATAGGCATGTACACTGATTATTTTTGGAGGTGCATTAACTCTTTTGTCCTTTCTGTGAATGAAAGGAGGCACATCACTAAGAGTACTGAACGTCTTGGCTTCCTTGTTCTTCTTTGGAAGGGTCTGGGTTCTGATTTCTGTCTTTTGTTTTCTTTGTCTAATATGCCCTCATTTATAGAATTAGGAAGTCTTTTCCAAACCAGGATTCAGTTACCACATATAAGTATGTAGAATAACTTATATACTTAGAACCCATTGTACAGGTGAATTAAGTAAAGGCTGTCTTGAATCTTTTTCATCCTAAACTATTTCTCTTTCCCCTTGAGGAAACGAATACTCCCGGTCACGTATCTGACTCAAATCCACCGTTTTTCTCCTTTAGCTGAAAGAATAACAAAAGCAACAAACTCCATTAAGGGGCAGAAAAATGATCGCAGGCCATTTGATCATTGATATAAAGGTCCTATCAACTGGTTGATTCTCTGAGGTCTCATTTGTTTCTTTCTTTGTTTTTATTATTTTTGCATTTTATCCTTACAGTTTTCAGTGCCCCCCCTCCCCCCCAAAGTTTAGAATACTACTCTCAAGAGTCTTCAAGAAATGACTTCAGTAAATACGCTAGGAGGGGTAAAGTGGTCCTGTATTACCTGTCAGGCCTGAACCTAATTTGGTGAGTGGAAATTGCTTTCCAGTAAAATTTCACAAACTGGCGTGTATTTCACATACAATGTATGATTGAAATATATAATGAATGATTAAACTACAAAAATTATATTTAAAAAGGTATTAAGTACTTCCTGTTGATTCAAATACACTTACCACACTACTCTTGGCACTTTCTGAAGCACTTCTGGAAATCAAGTCTATTTTGTGACTACATGAAGTGTAAAAAAATATCTTGTGAATGCTGTGGCCAAATGCTATCATTAGTTTGGTGTTATTATTGTTTTTTTCTTTGAGACAAGGTTTCACTCTAAATTCAGGCTGGTCCTGAACTATGTAGCCCAGGTTGGCCTAGAACTCACAGCAATCCCGTTTCGGACACCCAGTTGCTGGGATTGAAGGAATATACCACTGCATCCAGTTTATGTGATGCTGAGGAACCGAACCCAGAGCCTTGCACTTTCTAGGCAAGTGGTTTAACCTCTGAACTATTTCTCCAGCCCTGCCAAATGCCATCTGAAAAATTGGCTTATTTAATCATTATGATGACTTCATCCACCTTTTCACTAGATCTGGCACCATGAGCTTTTAAGCTCATCCCCAAAATCAAACTGATGGTGAAATGGGAATGCTTTGCATTAACTTAGGACATTCAGATAACCATGACAGGGCAACCTAAGACATTAAGTAGACCTTCCAGAATTGCTTCAGAAAGTGGCAAGGAGGGTAGAATTAAGTGTTCTTGAATCAAAGATAGTAATTTAAGAGGGTTTAACATCAATATGTATTTTACTTTAATACTAGTTTTTGAGAAGTATTTATTTTATTTTTAATTACACTCTGTAGATTAAATATAAAATAGAGATGATCTATCCAGAACTACAAATGTTAAATGTATTATTAGTATTTTTATACAATATTACCCTGAGTTAAAATACTGGTGAAGATTGATAGAAATTTTCTACTGTCTGTGAAATAGACTTTGGATCTTTTAAGTTGTAAGATACTGTAATATATAGCAAGACAAAAGAAAATTGGGTAATAGACTCTATATCTGTTATTCCCAAATTAATTGAGAACTTATAAAGACTTACTGATGTATTTCATTATGAACTAGAAATTGAATCAAATTATATTACCAAGTAAAAATACTGTAAAGCAGACTTACAAGCCAAAACATTATTTATACAATATGTTGTACTGTATAGGTGCAAGTAAAACAATGTAAGTATGGTATGCTCTGTAAATTCCTTCTAATGTAAAAAATGAATACTTGCTAAATTGAGAATCATTTTTATGTTAGATGCATAATCACATTCTAATATGTTAATATGAATATTCTTATTGTTTGATCACTGAGGTTAGAACATATAGAGAATAGCAGAGAATAAATATTTATAATTGTATTCTAATTCCCAAATGGGAGGAAATTCATTGTTTTCATGAAATAGAATATTCAACAATTATCAATTTAATAGTACACAATGATCCGATGATCCTTCCCACCCATTTATTACTTTTTTTTTTACCCAAAACACTTCCTTTTACCAAATTAAGTAGGACATATAGCAGCTGTTTCTGCCTCCAGTATGACTAGCGTATAGAACTGTGATTATTAATTGTTAGCATATTATTCATATATTGTATTATTCATATATTTTCAAAATGGTTTTTATATGTCTTGTGCAAAATTACTCTTTGTCACCCTAGAGGGATTATCAAAATATGTGGTGAATGTTTAAAAAGATACAGTAAAAGATGTTCTGCAATTATTCCCCTTCAAAATATTCACCCTTGACTGAAACATACATAAAGAGTCTTTCTGGAAGGCCTATTTCATGTCTGTAGGGGGTGTGATAAAAAATATGGTGAATACTTTTGTCATATGTCATCCAACTAAGAGGAAACCAGAAAACACTGTAATATGTTGAGTGTATCGGTACCTTGCATCTGCTATTATGTTACTTCTGGCTGTTTCAAAAAGTCAAGATGATAGTGACTGTAAATGTTTTCAATCAATCCAGGCATTCAGACAGTCACATGACTTCAACTAAAGACACACGTGGAAGAAGGATTTTCAGAGACGCTTCATAAGTTTGAAGAGTGATAATATGTGCCCATGGATCTGTTATGGCTACTTTACCTTGGCATCTTCCATGTTTTAGCTATTGTTGGTTGTGCTACTACAAACATGCATTTACAAGTATCTCTGGTGTACTTGCTTGTATACTTTTGGAAATGTACCCAGAAGAGGTATCGATCGGTTGAATGGAATATTTATTTTCAACTTCTTGAGGAATCTCCACACTATTCTCCATAGTGGTTTGAAGGTAGTAGTGGTTGGAAAGTAATCCCACCAGCAACGCCAAGATGTTCCCTTTTCTCCACAACCTCATCACCATCTTTTACTCTTTGAGTTCTTGGTATAAGACGGCATCTTATTGATATTTTGATTTCTAATTGCTAAGAATATTGAACATTTTAATGTATTTGTTGACCATTTGTAGAGATTCAAGGCATTTGTAGGTCAATGGACTCATTTGAGACCCTCTTACTTAGTAAAATGTGTCAATCTTAGAAGGTTAAAGACCGCATGACTGCTCTATTATGAGAGAACCAGAATACAGCAAATTATAGAATGAATTGGGTGAGACCTTGGAAGTCAGAGAGGAGAAAGGAGGAAATGGGAAAGTCAAAAAAGTAGAGGAGAAGGAGTTAGTATGATGTCGCATTATCTAATGCACAGAATTCTCAAATGCAATATAACCATTGTACATTCCATACATACATATGGATAAATATAATATATATATATATATATATATATATATATATATATATATATATATACACTAATAAAATGGGAAATTAAAAAAGAATGATGAGTTGGGTGTATGAAGTGAGGGGTAGTAATTTGAGGAGGGTTAATGTGAGCATGCATTTTACTGTAATATTTTCTCAAAAAATAAACATTCATCATATTTTTGCATATCTTTTCTTCAGGTAGCATATGATCTCAAATTTGGAAACAACAAATATAATTATGACCAAATAAGCCAACAATTCATTTATGTAAACAATAAAGTAGGATAACATTTTCAGTAATGCTATATTTTTCTATATTTTTCAAATGACTCTTACTTTTTTCTTTTTCTTCAGGCTTATGTTAATTTGTTATAGAGGTCTACTTTTATTTTCCAAGAAATTGACACTCTTCTCTTCCGAGATGGAAACTGATGTATCTGTCATTTGATATAGCATCTTTAATTCCACCTCAAATTATTTAATAATGCATTATTAATTTTCTGGCTATTTTACTTTGTGCTTAAGAAATTACTTCTGTAGGAAAATGAGACTTGTTTGAAACTGAATCATCTGTAGTAAAAGTGTGAGATAGTAGCTGCTCACAGTTTGCTTTCCAGCTGGTTTTGGCAGGCCTTGGGGTGGTGTGGTGTGTGTGTGTGTGTGTGTGTGTGTGTGTGTGTGCGCATGCGTGTGCACATGTACGTGTGATATGATACATATGTCATATGTATGAGTTTTCTCTTGGAATACTAGTACATCTTATATTTCACCCAGTTCTTAGTATACTTCTGTGAGGATATCAACACCTCTCTTTCTGTTTCTCAAAGCTCAAGTGGCTACTTTTATTTTTGGTTGTAAAATCAGCAGTTCAGGACAAATTCAAAATTGCAAGCTTTAGGTATCTGAGCTAATACTCGGGAAACTTGACTTGCTATCTGTATTGTTTGGAAAATTTAATCTCCCGGTGCTGAGGCATATTTAGTTGAATAAGAGTATATGGCAAATCAACCCTTAGCTATGATTTCAGCCTTCTATGTAGCTTAGGATCAGAAATATAATCTTATTTCAGGTGAAACAAGAGACTAATTTCATTTAAATAAAATGCAGTAATCATTTTAATAATTAAAGAACTAGTTGTTTTCCACAGGGGGGGGGGAGATAACTTCTGGGTATACAAACTTGAATATATCACCGTCGTAATATACGTTAGATTAAGTGTTTAGAGGGTGCTAAATTTTTAAATCACACTCGCTTTCCTGTACAATAGATATGGTAGAAAAAGGTCATGGGCGTTCAACGCCATTTATATTTCTTCAGTCAATTGCAAAGGATACCAGACAGGTGCCAAAACGGCCCCAGACAAATTAGGTATAGAATTTTCCAGTCTTCTCCAAAATAATCTGTGAATAAACTAATCATTTTCTTAGTTATTTTATTTGTTCTTAAGAAATTATTTCTACAGAAAAATGAGTCTTTCGTCTTGAAATGAGTCTTCTGTCGTGAATGTGTATGACTTCAGATGGTTACTGTTTGCTTTCCAGCTGGTGTAAGCAGACTTTGGACTCTATTAAAACCAGACAGTACCCTGGAGCAAGCAGGGGTGGCAAAGAACAAGTCTGCTATTTTAAAGACTAGAGTCCTTTCAAATGTGGAATCGTGAGTGCGATTCTTTCAGTTGTATCTGGCAAAGCGTCTACCAGTAAATGATCCCTACCAGTCTTCCTGGGTTTGCAGCTTTTTAGAGAAATTCAGTGGGTTAGAACGTGGCAGTGATAAAATCACGACCAGAGTTCGGGGTCCAACTATGCTTGGAAAGAAATGCTCTGTGTGAGTGTGCGTCTGTGGAGTGGCTGGGGACTGAACCTAGGAAGCACATGTGCAACATTTTTTTTTTTTTCCTGCTGTATTTACCTCGGGTCTTGCTGAGTTGCCGGGCTGTCACAACTTTGTGATCCACCCATTTCAGCCTTCGGTGCAGCTTAGATTGCTGAAATGCTTTGCAGTTTGAGATAATAGTGACATAGTCTAATCTGAGTAAATGATCTTTCTTCTTTTGTATTTTTTATTTTATTTTGAGACAGAGTCTTGCTCTCTAGTTTAGGCTCATCCTGAATTTACTTTACTATCAATCAAGCTCTTGGCAATCCTCGTGCCTCACTCTCCCAAGTACTTGGATTACAGGTTTATGCGGTGCTGGAGAATTGAACCCAGGGCCTTGCCTTTGCTAGGCAAGCATTTTAACCACTGTGCTATTATTCATCTAGCCCCTAAATGGTTGTTCAGTTGTAAGCATTGGTTACAAGCTGTATCTGCCAAGACAAATGAAGATTTTTATGGGATTATATGACTCCTAAGAATTTTTTTTTAAAAGCACTGTGAACAGAAAGAGCCAGAACTTGGCTTTATATTGTATATTTGATTGAAAGTCAGTCGCCATTTCTAGTACTCAGATTCCTTCTACATCAATTTAAAGTAATAATTTATATTTTACTTAATTTTGGGGAGAAACAAGCAACATAGAAACTGATGTCAACATCATAGTATTTAGCTAACTTGTAGCTGCTAAATAAATGAGATTTGCTACTATTTTATTTATATTATAGTATTGTATCATGCATCAGTTTTATCTTCTACCAGAGATGAATGTATGCTTCTTTTATAATTTAAAATTTTTAATCGTAGCATTTTCAATCTGAATACCTGATCTCAAAAAAAAAAGCAAATTATAAAATTTTCACAAAGAGTTGGGGGAGGTTCAGAAGCCGCAAGAATCTACTGCTCTGGAAATTTCCAAATGATCAATAGTCAGGAAGTCAAAGAGTGCCTAACTATGTCGTTCTTCGATGCTTAAGAATTTTATTATATCTTTTTCTTATGCATAGATCTGTAGCATTCATGACGTGATCTCAGCTACATCAAGCAGTAGAAATAATTCTACAGTGCAAATGATGTCTTGAAAGTTAAGCTAACACAGAACTTGAACTATTTTGATTATCAGAACACAGATGTACTTTTGATGTGGAGTAGATTATATGAATTTTTCAATTTTGTCTTTCTTAACGCTACATCCTTTATTTTACCTTCCCTAGTTGAAGCAGGGTCCCCTCCCCCTTTTTATCTGTGCATTCCAGAATAGGAAAATTTTCTCTCCCCACCAAATATTCGAAGGAATAATGATGCCCAATAGGCAGATATCCTGGCCTTGTGAAGTCCCTAAGTCCCAGCATCTGTGACAGAGTCCCCTTACTCAGGTGATTTGAATCATAAATAAATTTAAATAAGGGCCAATCCATTTAGAGTGAAGCTGAGAACACAGAGGCTTCATCGATTGAGAATATCAATAATTCAAAAACTCTATCAATTCTTTATTTTATTTTTTCACTTCATGTAATGCACCTACATGAAATTGTGGCTCGATGTCAAGGGTATACAAAGGGCTCCATCAGACTTATAAGCAAGAATGATTTCCCCTGTATAAACAATAAAGATTTACACAGCTTATGATTTCTTTCTGAACTTCACGACATAACTAAATATCCTAATAGAATTTTTATTTTTCTTTCATTTCATCATAAGTCACTTCTGGGTGAATCTGGCTGTATTTGCATTTTGAGCTGTACATTATGAGAATCATTTGTTTATAATTGTATGAACAGGCACTAAATTCCTGTTGTGAAATTGGAAACTAAAAAAAAATTATAAAATACTGTCTGTTGAAAGTTTTTATTCAATCCTATGCAGTCTAATTTTGTTGTTGTTGTTGTTGTTGTTGTTGGCTTGGGCCACTATCCCACACTTAACTGGCCCTTAGTGGCTCAGGAGTATATTTGCACTCTAACGTATCATTCATGGAAAAAAAATGACAAACCAACTTCTGCAAGTGCTACAAATTATCATGTACTTTGAGTACATACTGAAAACATCATCAACATCTTTTTTTCCCTTTTTTTAGTCTTTTGTATAATGAGGAATTTAAATAGTAATTTAATCTATTAGGTACAGTAAAACCACATGAATTCAGACTAATTGTGTGGAAAATTTTAACGAGAAGTGGAAAATTTGATAAGGAAGATTTAAAAATAAGCCTTATTTCCCAAAACATTTACTATATCCCACACTAACAATTAATTGAGTGCCGTTATATTGAGTTCATATATTGTTTTTTAAGAAAAATCTGTGAATTATTTGTAATTCACACATGGCTTTGCACATATCTGGACACCAGCAGGTTTTGAAATGTTAGCCAGACAATTCCTGCTTCTTCCCTGCCCCCTGCCAGGACTTAGTTCACACTACTAAATTGCCTCCCAAGCTCCTTCCTTGGTGTTAAGGCAAATATTTAAAGAGGCTTGAAGACATGGACCTTAAAACTCATTCATTCTTATGTGTTCAGTCTTTGATATTTTCAAAAACGATTGTCCACTAAGCCACAAACAAATATTTCAATAACTGCCGACACTTCCTACACCCATCTCAAAATGTTTGTGGAGGTTTTCTGAAGATCAGCTTCAGGGAATTCTCAGTATAGAGTATTTCTTAATCAATATAATTATTTTCTTTAATTCTTAAAAAATCACTAAACTATAAAATAAAACTAACTAACTAAAAATAAAAAATAAAATAACTGGTGAGTAATCAATGTTTTAAATGAAATCAAGCAATTGCATTTTGTATGGATATTAGTTAGATAGATTTCTATTGGTTATAGACTTTTTAAAATGGAGGAGCAGCCCTGTAATTCTTATATTCTTTAGCAAAATATGAATTAATATTTTTGTTTTGATGGTAGAGAAAAATGAGGAAAGCTGAATCACATAATTGTTTACCTCTAATAAATCATATAGGTCAATACTGTAGACTAAGATGGTGTGTTAAATTTATTTTTCTAAATGAGAGCTTGGAAGTCACATCAAAACAATTTATATATATTTATTTGAGAAATCATTTTAAAGTATAGTCAATCAATCTGGCATGCATGATTCTTTCATGCTGGTGGAGAGTATCCTATCCAGAGATCTTGGTACACTCAGCTCTCAGCCTCCCATTACCTAGTTTACTGATACAACTCCAGAGTACATTGGAAATGTTGCCTCTTTTCTCCCAAAGGTGCGTTTTGTCATTGAGCCTAATAAGAAAATTGAGAAGTTAAGTTTTCCAATTTGTGGTAAGATAAATATACATTTAAAAAAATAGAGTTCAGTCAAATTGGTTTAATGGGTTCCTTCTTTCTAGCCATAAAATTAGCCTCAGGGGAAAATACTTTGCATAAACTAAATAACCGTAGATTGCATTTGAGGCAGTTTCTTTTTCTTTTCTTTTTTCTTTTTCCAAGTTGTTTTGACTTGAAGTCTGAGATCTGTACAAAACCTGAAGGAGGTTTTAAATGCATGTCTGGCACTTACCCTTTCAGGGCCTCAGAATAGCCATCTGGTAAATGTGGTGCCAGGCATCTGATGGGTATGTATGAAGTTGGCTCCAGTTCTAGCTTACAAGCAGTGGCAGAAAGGAGCAGGAAGGTAAAAGACAGGCGAGTCAGCTCTACCTGAAGGGCATTTGTAACTTTGTAGGTCACAGATTTCTACAGATTAGTAGCACCTAGGGTTTTTGTAAAATGCACAGTCCTGACTCTTAGACTGAAAGTACTGAGTGGAATTCATGTCTGGGGTGAAGGGGGAGCTGTGGTCTCCATTTTAAACAAATGCCTTGTTTCCCACACTGTAACTAAGACCCAGTAACAGAGTTTAAGATTTACTTTGTAATGTAAAAAACCATTTTAAATTCAAAAAGGATAACATGTAATGAATGGATGAATGGAACAGAATAATGTAAAGACAAAAAAGAAAATATCAAAGTGCATTACATTCACTATTGAAAAATATGGTTTTATGAAACTTTCTAAATGTGCATGAAGGATGGAAATGTAAACATTTTTTCATTGTCTGTTCTGTATTTTTTTTAAATTAGAAATTCATTGTCCAAGAATATTTTTACACTAGGTGTTTTGAGAATGTCTATGTAGACCAGTGTAAATTCTAAGACATTCCTATTTCAACCACTTTTAATATATCCAAACTCACTTTATTAATCAATAGCATTTAAATATTGCTGTATTCTTGATTTTAAAAGATAAAATTTGACTTTCCCAGCACAGAATTTCTTGTCATTGGAATCTATCATAATTATTTGTTTGGATTTTTGTTAATCTAAACACTATATGCCATGAATTTTGCCTAAAGGCTTCAAAGTTGTGCAAAATTCCAAGTGATTTTCAGGCACGCAGATATTGAGACACACTGGATGGTTTAGCAGATATCCATTAACTAAACTGCATTTTTTATATTAGAGATCAAGAATCTGAGGTTTAAATCATCTTTTTCTTGAATTAAAAAGCTAATTAATGGATAAAAGCAGCGTTCAAAGCCAGAAGACAAGAACAAATTTGGGAACCCAAGTGATGTTTCTGAAACACTACAAAATAGGAAATCTTAGTTACTAAGTCCAAGACCTGTGCTGTTTTCACAGAAGTAAAAGTCAAGCAGATCCTTCAGATTTTTATGGGTTTAATCTCCTACTTCAATCTTCTTCCTCTACATTCTTTCAAACCTCACACAAAGAATTCTGAAATTTATGTCACACATGAAGAATTTCCTGTGGAAACAAGGATTTTAGTTGTGTTGAGACAGTGTGTTATTTGAAGGAAATAATATGTGATTAAGGGAGTGCATAGATACCTTTATTGTTATTATGAGTGTCTACAAATCTGTGCATAGAGATCACAGACAGAAGGAAGGTATCTTAGCATACCTTTTGATGCAGTATATCGGTGGAGTTATTTCAGATATTTGGGGGAAAATGGAAGTGCCAAAATGCCAAAAAGAGGAGAGACGGTGAAGACATAGCTTTAGAAATGCTGCATAGTGCTGTCTAGTATTAATATGTCTGGGCATTTTTTTTTTTTTTTTTTTTGAAACAGGGTCTTGCTCTGCAGTCCAGGCTTGGCCTGAACTCACTATGGAGCCCAGGCTGGCCTTGGACCCGGGGCAATCCTCCTGCCTCAGCTTCCTGAGTGGTGGGATTACAGGCATGCGCCACCACACCCAACTTATGTGGTGCTGGGGAATCGAATTTGGGTACTTAGCACTTGACTTAGCATTTGCTAAGTGGGCACTTTAACCACTGAGCCATTCCTCCAGCCCTGGCCATTTTCTTATCTTAAGGAAGAAACTAGTGTTCAATCATACAACAATACAATTAAGAATAGCAACATATGCTGGTAATATAATGATGAAAAATAGTCCTCTCTTATGTGGTAGAAAACTAATTGTTAGGCAAAACAGGCCTTCTATGTCTCATAGTAAGTGTGAGGTATCTTCATGAAGATTTATTTCCTTATTTTTAATGGTATTTTTGTTTCTCCAATACTAACTATAGATAAATAAAACTATTACTCATCCTGTATCTGAACAAACCCCGAGTATGGCTGATTTTAATTACAAATTACTTTTCCTAGAGTGTATTATAGTTATAAAAAGAATAACACTGAATCAAGTTCTTGCAAAGTAAAATGATTCGGAAGGAAGTATACTCATTAAGATTTTTCTGTAATTGTTTTCAAGATGCAGACTATCAACTTCCAAAATGCTTAAGATATTTTAGAATTAACTGCCTTCATAGTGAGGCTATTAAAATAGAAAAAGTACCTCCAAAAACACATAAAGATAATTTGAATAAGCAAATACACTTAGTCTCTTTAGCCTCATAAATATATGATGATCGAGTGCTGTAATCACTAGGAGCCAAATAAATTAAAATTAGACTATTTCCCATTTCATTTTAGGACCAGAGTACATTTTTCAACCCCGCTGACATAGATACTCAACCTGTATCAAAATAATTTTGGGATGTTGTCCAAGAATTAATAGTTGTCGTTTAGTTTTCCAGGTAATTCAGATATACAGGCAGAACTGAGAAGAGCTGACCTGCGTAAAACAAGGCAGGACATTAAGAAACCTTAAGACAATGGCATCAGCGCACAGACAGAAAGTAGACTACTTATCTTTTCCTTTACAACTAGCTTAAATGTAACAAAAACTACAGATAACCTTCACTGGAATTCAGATCTAGATGTCTAATTTTTCAGCCTAAGGACACTGAAAAGAAAAGAAAACAAAACAAAAACCTCTTACCCTTGGTGGCTAAATAATTGACTTCATTCTCCTGTATACTGGTTTTCTTGTGTAGCCCGGCCACTATCAGTCTTTATTTTTAAGTATGCTGATCTGTGCTCCAATGTGGCTTAGTTACACCTATGCTCTTATTAAAATATGGAGTAGCCTCTGTGTGACAGTTTATCAACTGCTCAAAGCTCAGTCAAGGCCATTAATGTGTAAGAAGGGATCTGAGTATCACTTAGCAATTGTGTGGCTGTAGGTAAGTTCCCTCTTCTGTAAAATGCAGACTACCAGCAGCGCTTACACGCAATGTAACTTGTCAATGTTATTTGACAATTAAATAAACTCCAAATGGACACACGGTAAGCTGGTGGAGAATATTGCTATGAATATTAAGTATGTATGGTATATCAATTCTATCAGTGACAGAGCTTTGCTCTCTTTCCATGTCTTCGAAGAACTGTCTTCTGCCAATTACTTGGTAGTTGACAGGGTTCTCTTCCTGCTGATCCGTTGTTCCAGATGCAAACCCCCTTCTCAGCCACCTACCTCTGCTGTTCTCAGAAGTCTCTGTCAAAGTGAAGGCAGAAAATAAATTCCATCCCTAGTTAATTTATGATCTGCCATTGTTAGCAATTTTCTTTTTAAAAAATCTGGAGCTAAACATTAAAAAGGAAGACCATGACTATTGTGGTATCTCCAGAATCAGAGTTAATTACGTTATTTATTATTAATACTATTTTTCAATTCATGGGATGCATAATGTGAGATCCAAGGGGCAGAAATACCAGCGAGTTGAGCATTTTACAGCCTATAATAAATTTTACAAATTATAGGTGTTGAATGTGTTATAATTTTAGCACTTCTGAATTGAAAATTAATATATCAGTGTGTAGGAAACAGCGATGTCTATAAACTTGTATAGAAAAAAATCAAAGGTACAAAAAAACACAAGTCGTAAGATTTTAAAATTTATTTTATACATGGCCCACCAAATCTCTTTCAAATATGATAGGTAAATCACCTTAGAAACCCAAATATTTATAATAAAATATGATTACTATTGCCTCATGAACTGTTTTTCCTTCATATTTAAAAATGTCCCTTTTCCTTAGGCTTAAGAATTCAACCATTCCCCCCAAGTCAATGGAAAAATGAATTAAATTGATTGTGTGGAATTTAATACTGAGATAGTGTATGGTAAATGCGGGATAGTTAGGCAATATTCTTAAATTCCATCTTAAAATTAATTTCCAGACATCTAAGAATATTTCTGATTGCCTATCCTAGTATGTGAGAATTATTTTTGCATCTCGGTTGTAGTCAGTTCTGAATGGACTCCTTAAAGGTTCACTAGTATTCATTTAGCAAATTTAGTTTTTCCTCTGAAAAATTCTAGCTTTTATACAAGAACTCATCTAACTCATCTTTTCAAATGTTATTTTTTCTTTTTAAATGTGGACTGAGAAAGAGACGTGAACAAGAGGCGCTACCCACAAACAGATGCCTCCAGTCATGCACCTGAGATTAGGATTCCTGAGCTGTCCTGGTGTTAAGTAGGCTATTTGCTATCCTGAAAAATCAAAGTGCTCTTTTGCCTTAAACCTATTCTTTTTATTTTGGAGCATTTTAGTGCAGTGGGAAGAACTCAGTTGTAGATAGATTTATAGATTTTTTTTCTTTAGTGCTTGTAAGAAGGAGCTTTCTACACTTCGTTGTCCCAGAGACACAATTCTTAGCTGCCTTTACCATTAGATTTATAGAGCAATCTGTCTCATCACAAAGTTTCACTAGATCTTCACTCTATCTTTAAAATTGAAATATTATTGTACTTACTTATAAAAGATGAATCATGGCTAAGAGTAGATAATAAAGTGGACTGTGGATGTTCACCTTATAGTCAGAAAAAGACATTAATTTTGGTGTTACTTAAAAGGCAATAGGTTTTCCCCAAAATAATATCACTTACATGGTAATAGAAGTGTGAAATAAACATGTGACGTTGGTTTCCTTTACAAGAATCCCAAATACTTGGTTGTGCCTTTTGGGGGCTAGGGGTTCATTGTATTGTAAGAATAAGTGCAAAAAATAAGATTTTTTAATAAAGATTATTTAATTATTACATAATAAACTAGCAATTTTTTAGACAAAATACACAATATATTAGTATGTTGTATAAAATAAAGATAATTGTAGAAATGGCAGACAGATTTGTAGTGTTCTATAGGTGCAATCTACCAATGAAACATCAATTTCAATTTGAGTGATGATTATAACTTTTATCAAAAATGTGAAGACTAAGTTCAACTGCTTTACTTTCTTTTACTTATAACCACGACCAAGATCCATGACTTGTTGTGTACATTTTTTATTGTTTTATAATGGATTCGTACGATCCTAAGTATATTTGATAATTTACTTTTTTTTTCTTTTTATGTCAGAACTACAAAGATAGTCGCAATGCTCTTAACATTTGGAGGCTGGCAAGGCAGTATTTTTTCCAGAAGCTCTGGGGAAAATCTACTCCCTTGTCTTTAAGAGCTTGTAGAGGACACCTGCAGCACCGGCTTGGCTTCGCCTTCTTCCTGCTCTACAGCCATCAAAGGTTAACAAAGGAGTCCTTTTCCCATTTTACATTCCATCTATTGGATTTCTTCTTTTTCTTCTTTCCTTTTTGTACTTTGAAGCACCCCCGTGATCATAGTGATCATAACGGCCCACCCAGATTACACAAGGCAATCTCCCTATTTTATGCTCAGTTGATTAGTACATTTAATTCTACCTGCGAGTTTAATTTCTCTTTACACACGATGTAACATATTTAAATCTTCCAGAAATAGGAATGTGGCCCTTGCTGGGAATCATCTTCTGTCTTGCACTTCACTCTTGTTATTTTTCTATCTTTAATTAAGGAAAAAATATAAGTGTATTTGGGACATTGAATGTATTTTTTTTTCTTATGGTCATTGGTAGGATTGATTTTTTCCCAATGTTCAGTTGAGTGGTATAAAATCAGCTAAGCAATGGAGATAAGAGAGGAGCTGGATTCACTTGTGTAGTAATTAGAACCCCAAGTTAGGTTTCATTCAGTTTAATATTTAAATGTTTATGTAACACTTCAGAGATCTACTCTATTTGTCTGTCTTGGTTCCTGCCAGACAAAGGAATTCATCAAGACGAGGGAGAGCTATTTAAGGACACAGACTCCATCTCACAGAACATAAAAACTCAAGGATTTTAAATGTATGTAGTTTCCTGAACAGATTTCACCTGGTGCAATTTAGATGAAAAGTCTAAGATAGGAAAACAAAAAGAGAGAGAGAGAGAGAAGAAGAAGAAAATGGAGCATCTGTTTGAGTGGATCCTACAATGCCTGTTTCATTGCATTCTGTTCTGCATGGGAGAACTGACTGGAGTGTTTGTGAGCAAGGCCCCTCCCTGCGATTCTACGCATTTGTGTATTTCAGGAGGTAGCTTTTGCGATTTTTTTCATTGTGTATTTATTCATTTCTAATGATTTAGCAGTTGCAAAACTTCCCAGTTCCATTGGAGTTCTGCCTGGTCCTTCAGCATCACTCCTTTGACCTACTGCAAACTAAATCCAACTGTGTAATTTAATATATAGTTTCATTGATCTCATTCAGTGGCTTGCGGAACTCAATGGGGTGTCGGGTACCCATGCAAAGCAACTGAGCAGCAAGAGACTTGAGCTTTTGACGATCCTCACAATGCCAACACGAAAAAAATAAAAATTCAAGAAATCTTTGTTTGTATTCTGTGAATGCTTCTGAGTGATTAATCAGCATCTTGCCTACCTGGCTATAATGACTGAATTTGCAGCATGTAGATTTTTGAGCACAGTGGTAGGCACAAGGCAAGTGCTTAATAAGTCTTTGCTGAGTTGAGTGCTATTGTGAAGATAGTGTTTTGTTCATTAGTTGCCTGTCAATATTCTCTTTTTCCCAGCCTAGGACTCCTGCTTCTCTGTCTTTCTATGCATGTAAACATGGAGACTTAGGAGAGACTAGGCCTCAAAGGAATTGGGAAGTGAATTCCAGCTGTGGTCCAGCATGTTTTCAACATTCTGCTTTGTACAAACCTTGCTAACCCCTGCTTTTAGAATTAGATGTTTTAGAGATAAGTGAGATCTCACAACCTCCTGCACGTGTAGGAACACAATTACCATTTGAATATGGATGACTTAAAGAAGGGTTCACAGAATGGGTGGCTCCAAAGACCAGGACAACTTAGGTAAGCTTATTTCTTGGGACCAATCTCTGAGAATGTCGTTGCTTTCTCACATAAATAACATAAATATGATGCCTGAGACATGTTCAGCAACTTTGTAAGTTTTACTGAGGTAATTAAAGTATTTGAAACTCTTGTATCTTTTTGCTTGTGATGTTTATTTGATGAGTAAACACATTACAAGATGCATTAGTATTTTCAAGGAATTTCTTAATGGGTGAATAATGTTTGCTTTGAAATCATTGATTTCAACCTTTCACTCACTAAGCATTTATTCTGATGGTTTTTATACCCTTATAGCTTAAGAAAATTAAAAACTAAAAAAGGATCCTGAATTCTATCTTCAAGAACTGTTATCATTTTAAAGTTGAAGACATTTGAAACCAAAAGGGTAATTTTTGCCCCACATTTCACACTTGAGGTTAGAAGCACTATTTAAATCTGAGTCTTGCAATCTCTCAGTCATGCTAGTTTCAAAAAATAGAGGAAATATAAAAGCTTATTAATAAGAAGTAACTGTATATGTTATTTTTTAAAATGTTTATTTAAACACTTATAGACAATGTTGAGACTTTAAAATCTAAGTAGAAAAACATAAGAATGCATAAAATGTTAGTATAATAGAAAGATTAATACATGATAGAACAATTAAATATGCTGGCATGATAGCAGCTAAACTTTCCAATAAGTTGCTACCATAGAGAAATGCTGTTACATGGTATCTTGAACTTTACAATTCTAAAAGATTAAAATGGAGTCCAGCAGTAATTTAAAGCACACATGGTTAGAGATCCTTGTTCAAGATGTTAAGGAGAGATCGACCTGTGAAATTTTTGGCAACTATACATGAAAACGAAGAATGTTTGGGCATATGGTTCTGTCTGCAAATAAAGGAATAGAGTAAATGCACTCCATGCTCAGAGAGTTCCCTAAGGATTTCATTGACTAAAATTTGTGATGGAGAAACCAAGTGAAGGCTCAAACACCTAACGTTTAGGTGAGATAGACTACTTACAGGGTGTTCAAATATTAAAGACTGGGCTAGGATCTTTCAGTATAGTTAGGCATCATCTTGAAAACATAAGACTAAGGAGATTACGACATTTGTCTATATTCCTCAAAATAGTGCATGCGTAGGAAAATAAATTTAACTTTTGTGGAAAAATATTCTGAAGTCAAAAAGTCAATAGAAATCTTCAAATACTATTAAGTGAAAAATATCATATATATATATATATATATATATATATATATATATATATATATATATATCATATTAAACATGACAAATATGATCAAATGGGTTTGCTAACTTTAAGCTACTCTTTATGCTTGTTTAATTCGCATATACTGTGTGGGTGCTGTTATTATTGTGCCAAGTTATATGTTTGATAATTTATAAACACTCTGTTTCTTAGGGTGGGGGAGTAGCTCCACGGTTTAAGTGCTTGCCTTGCAAGCTCAAGGCTCTGAGTTCAATTCCCCAGCACCACATAAATTGTGTGTGGTGGCACAGGTCTGTAAGCCCCGTGTTAGGAGACTGAGAAAGATTGCCTTGTGTTCAAGAACAGACTGTGCTACATAGTGAGCTCAGGACACGCCTGGTCTTCAGAACAAGACCATGCCTCTAAACAAGCAAACTGCTTCTAATAGTTCTCTGAATCCTTTAAACCTGAAAGTATTGTTCTGATTTAAAAAAAATATAAGTTTCAACTTTTAAGAACTGAATTTCAGGTAGCTGAAATGACTTTCTCTAAGCTGTACACTGAATAGAGACAGAGACAGGAGTTAGATTTGATTATGCGTTTTTCTGATTTTAGATCTCAAGTACTTCTTCAAATGCACAATAGGGACTTGAAAAACAAGTTCTGAGCTGGGAAATCCAGATGATAAGGAGGTATTTTGAAGCAATGAGGACAATTGCTATTTTAGTTCTTTTAAGATGCTTTGTTAAATAATACAAGGATTTACCATGTTCTGAAAAGCAGTGTCCTATAAACTTTTAACTTTTGATCACAAGAAAGAGTTTCATTGCGTGTTTCTAATGGCATCTATTGAAAGGCTTGATGCTATCTGATTTATAAAGAAGATGAATGATATTTCACTTCAGTATGTTTGTCCAGTGTAGTTGTTATAAACTTAGCTGCACTTTACTGATTAGGCTATCTCTATATATTTTTGCTTCATCTTTGGGAGAGAACAGGTTTTTTTTTCCCCATTTTATTGATATGCACAAGTTCAGAATTTAAGGTTTACAAGGGAGTTGAGCATTTTGTGCACATACATTTCTTGTCAAAGTGACAAGGGCTTTCCTGCTCTCCTTTTGTCCTTTCCGCCGCCCCACTCTCCCTTCCCTCCCTTCACCACCCACCCCCCCACCGGTTCCCCTCTTTCGCTTTGTCTTTCGTTTAAAGTTCCATGAGATAGTTGTGGTCTGGGTCACACTTTCAAGGGGCTGTAAGTGCTCTGAATCCACTCCAGCATGGAACTGTAGGAATGTCTACGGTTCAAATCGCTCTGTCTCTGTTACTTTATCTGAAAAATGGGAAGAATTTAACTCTCTTAACCATAGAAGATGATTAAAAAGACACACTGGTATTCTGTATGTGGAAAAACTTTTAAAATAGAAAACAAATTTTAAATTTCAACTTGGTCAAACAAATTTTTTTCAGAGGGTCTGGTATAAAAGACACATTCAAGATAAGTTTCATATGTAGGTATTTAATTGTATTACATCGTTGAATCACTAAAGGAAACTGGTATGAATAGAGTGGACCTACATTCTGTGCATAGCTAGCATATTTTTATTTCAAATAATTTTGGGGGGAGATAAAACCTGGAGTTAAATTTTACTTCTGAAAATTACAATTATTGACCACCACGTACTTTCTTCTGGCTGTGCATGTAAAGCAACAACACTTTTGTTCTGTTCAAGAGGATAATGGACTATTCACATTATATTTACATTTTGTCATGAGAAAATACTAGCACAGTATGTCCATATTCTATCACAGAAAGCTCCAGTTCACCTAATGATGAGAAAGATGTTTCAGTCCAAAGCTAGATATGGTGGCATTTGCCTGTAAGCTAGCACTTGGAAGGCAGAGGCAGAAGGATAGTGCCACGAGTTCTATGCCTGCCCGAGTATACAGTAAGTTCAGGACCACCCGAGGAAAATGAGAGACCCTGTCTTAAAAAAAAAAAAAAGATACTGGACAACCCACTAAGAACTCCCTCCCAGACAATGTGAGCTTGGACTCTATCATAAGAGAGTAGAGTAGGCCAGATCTGGCCTTCAGTGCATATTTTGAATATTCATTCTAATAAGATAGATTTTTTTTTACATTTTTAAACTTTGACAATTTTATAACATTTCATTGGGTAGGAAAATTATCTGAAACTCACATTTCTTCAGTTGAAGTATTAGAAGGCCATGGTCATATCCATTGATTCATTCATTGATAATCAAAGGCTCTTCTCACTGCAAAGAACAGAGCTGAGTGGTTATAGCAGAGACTTGGGTCCCTCACACAAAGCAAGAAACATATATATATATATTTTTTTTTTCTTGGCCCTTTTAGAAAAAGCTTAACAAATACTAAAGTGGATTTAAAAGAATCAAGTAATAAAGATAAGAAAATGTATGTAGTGATTGTGTCCCTAATGTGGATGATGCATGATTTGTGTTTTAGAGCATAGTGTCATTTCTTACATAAGTTGTTAAATGTTTCCCCATATTAGTAAAAATTTTAGGCTTTGGCTGTCCAATTTTCTCAAGTTTTCATTTGGAAAGGGAAATAAAACACAAAGAGGTCAATTTGTCCATTTAGAATTTTTTTCAGTAATTTGAATATTATTATTTTTTTTTATTTCTAAGAACCTAGTATGATGCATATAGATTTGACATGAGAAGACAGAATGAAGGAAAACGCATAGGTCCAGCATGTCAAATCAGCTGTTAATGCTGAGATCATTATACTTTTTAAACAATGACAAAGTTTGTGATCTGTAGGATTAACATCCGTGAACTACCACCACTTGTCTTCCTAGTTTCTGAAGCACACACATAAAGAGTAATGCCAAATATGTAACTGAATGCAAATTAAAAGACATTTAACTTGCTTCCCAAATAAATGTTAATTAAACAATCCAAGTGTTGCAACATGTTTCTTATTAGCATTCTTCTATCTGCTATTAATTTGAAACAATGGAAATTTTAAGTGGGGAGATATCTTGGGATGCAGTTAGGGGACGTGTCCCTTAGAAGTTTAAAGATCTGAATAAAGTGTATTTGAGGATATTGCCAGAAATCCAGGAAGTACTGTTCTGGGAAAGCCTAGATACTTTTGTTCAGGAGCATTGACATTGGCTGAGAATGTGTTTACAGATTAATCAAATGCCTCTTCCTCTATAAGGAACGATCACTTAGCATTCAATAGCTCCTCTTTAAAAATAAAATGCAGCATGCCTCACAATAGTGCAATATTCTGTTCCGTGACTGTTTCAGTTCTTTATGACTGGCAAAGAGAGTCATTAGAAGTCTGTTTGATGGACATAACTGAGTGGATTGGAAAATATAAAAAAAGCCTTTTCCGACCATTCAGAAATAATTGATGTGACTGAGACAGCTGTATGTGAGTTCCAGATAAGGAGACAATGTATGGAGAATTTACTGAAGTTAAGAAGGAAGGTGCAGATTTAGAGTTCTCAATAAAGTTGTTCGTTACACACGGCCGAATTCCTTAAGGGAGAAAGCATTTAACCTGAGGTTCTTTCCAATAGATGGCATCCTGAGGGTACTATCCTCCTGAAAATAAAACCCCCATAAAAGTATTGTCATTCGATTATAAAAATTGAGTGTAAAGAAAAAATAACTGTGCTCTTAGTTTTGTATTTTCTTTTACTGTAAGCATTGCATATACTTCAGTATTCCTAAGGGTTATGTCTTTCACCTTTTCTAAAATTGACCATTTCCCTGTATATATATATATATATTCTGAGTTTATTCCGTAGGTTGTAATTTTACTAATATAGAAAGAAAGCGAGCATTTTTTAAGTATGCTTGACTATGGTACATAATATTTGCCTTTAGGTTGTGGTGAATATGCCTCAATGAAACATTTAGAATAAAGAGACAGCGAGGTTTCCTCATTATTATTCATATAATTGTGAATATGCACTTGTTCTCATTTGCCTTTTTTGGTGTAAACCATAATGAGTTTCCTGACAAAGATTTTTGAAATTAGTATTACCTGAGAATATTATAAATATCTACAAATGCTCACATATTTAAAATAAAATATCCCAATTTACATGCATATTGATTTTAATATCTTCATTTATTTTCTCAAATGTGCATATTATAGTCTAGACTACTATCCCAAATTTCCACAAAGCATTGTTATATAATTCACCAAAAATTTGTTAAGGTTGTATGTTAAACTGGAGGATAAAATTAGATATGAAACCATCATTCTTATAGTATAAGTTGACTTTTAGCTTTCTAGCTATTTATAAAAAATAAAATTTTTAGAAAATTCCTGCAATCCTCTAATAAATTTGAGATTTAAATATTAACTTTATTTGAATATTTTCGCAGCCTAGTCAATATTAGAAGTAAAATTGAAGTCATGAGACCTTCCCATGAAGCCTGCATACACACTAAACAACCCAGATTTAGGCACCCTATAAGGCATCATATAATATTAATAATAGATAAACAGTTTACAGAAAGAAAAAGGAAATCAAATGTTTGTCACATTGTTTCCAGTTGAGTGCTTTACAGTGATATCCATGGAACATTCAACTTAATAAAGATTTACTTGGTATCTTTGCATTAGTGTGTGTGTGTGTGTGTGTGTGTGTGTGTGTGTGTGTGTGTGTGTGTGATCGCCCACATGTGTGTATGATTTGAACTCAGGATCTTCACAATGAGCTAATACCCCAGCCTTTTAATTTAATCCAGTTTAATTTAGAGATACGATATTGTTAAATTCCCTAGGCTGGCCTCAAATTTGAACCTTCCTTCCTCGGCTTTCTGAGTACCAGAGATTACAAGTGTATACCGTAGAACCCAGCTATGTTTGTCATTTTAAGTACCTGAACTTAATTTTTGAGACAATGATCTCTGTAATCACACATGTCTCCTCTTGGGCTCACCAGTATTTCAAAAGAAGAAGGGAAGGAAAGAAGTCACTGTCCCTTGGTCCCATGACAGCAAAAGAGTAAGCATACAGGTGGAGGATTTCTCCACTAATACCTTTGGCTGTTTCCAGTGTGACTTCTAGAGTTTAAGAAAATAAAATGAGCAAAATTATATAAAGAGAGTTGAATGGTGGCTGTGAATCTGTAACAGGTTTAAGCAGTGGCACTGCTAATCCACACGTGTCCTCTGAAAGCGGTAGGATGAGCACACATCAACAATGCAGTGATTGCATCTTATCCAGAGTTTACCTTTGAATATATTTGCAACAACCTTTACGATAGCTGAGTCTTCCAGTAGGATGACATGTCCTCAAGTCAAAGTCCCTACTTTGCCATAACAAGGAACAAAAAATAGTTGATAAATGCCATGCAATAGTAACTGAACATAGAAATAGTTGTGCTTAGCTCCCAATGGTTTTTGAAAAAATTGTATGTGCATGTTTGCTGTACAAGTGATTTGCATTTAGAGTGATGAAACACTTTGTACATTAACAGAATAATTAAGTTTGAATTTTTTGTGGATTTTTAGAAATTGTGTTTAGAATCTTTGTGAGTAACTGGGCTACCTCAGTTTTTTTTTAAGAGAAAGAAACAAAAGGAGGAAAAGAAAAAAAAAATACCATCTAAATCATGATTGGAGATAACTCTTGTTATATAGCTGTGGCCTGAGGGTTAGTACCTTTTATAGTATATTGTCTTTGAGGGTGCTCAAGGCTGCTTTTATAAGTGATCTCATTAAGAATTTAAGTTGGTAAGGGACAGATAGTATTGCTTCCTTTTTGTAGACCCTGAGCCTAACAAAGTAGAACCAATCATAAGCTAATCAACTTGTCCTTGGTCACATATAGTTTTTGGGACTTTGCTGGTTTTTTTTCCTATAGTTATAATTTTCTTGCTACGAATACAGACACACACACACACACACACACACACACACACACACCACCTACAAAACTCTTCAACATATTTTACTGCTTAAGTCACTTGTTTAATATTTAATTTACCACCTTTTTTTGAGACAGGGTCTTCCTGTGTAGCACAGACTGGTCCTGAGCTCACTATGGAGCCTAAGTTGGCCTTCGACTCATGCCTCTGGCTTCAGTTTCCCCAGTGCTGGCAATATAGGCATGTGCCACCACACCCAGCTTTTGTGGTCCTGCAGAATAGAACTCTGGTACTTAGCATTTGACTTAGCTCTAGCTAGGCAAGTGCTTTAACCACAGAGCCATTCCTCCAGCCCCTTACCCCCTTTCTTAATTCCAGTTTATCTGCCACTGAAGTCTTTCTTTGCCTTTTATATTGTGTTGTCAGATTCATTCATTTTCTTATATCTTAAATATTCACCTTAAAGCAAACTTCCAATGCCAATCAAGAAAGACAAAAAGTATAGATAAATAAATAAAACTCTACACAAATCCTTTCCATAGAAATGTTGCCATATTTCTCTTTGTTTGCATTTTTTCAATGACTTTTGTGTCTCCTTTTGAATATTCCCACGTGAATATAGCTATCTATCTATGTTTCGCATAGTTAGACAATTTTAGCTACAATGGCTTTTTAAAGGATACGTCTTATGGACACATGCATATCAGCATTCTTCGCGATGTCTCTGATTCCTTTGGTTCTATAGACTTTTTTTACCCGAGTTTTTAATTTTTAATTACAAAAGTGATGATTATCTTTAGCCACTTCCTTTTTTAGCCATTGCTTTCGGCTCTAAATATGGAATCTATAATTGGCCAGTACATACACATTATCTATCAGATATGTTAATCAATAAACCTTTTGCAGTGTCTGCTTTAAAATTACCTAAGTTATCAAGATCTCATAGGATGTTTTCCTACATCTATTTTATTGGAAAAATACAGATGTTGGAATATCTTCAGTGCATAGAATTGTTATTGAAGCCTGGGATGTAATGGATTCAAACTGAATACAAATGTAGTGAATTAGTAATTGAATTCAGTCAACCACCCTAGGTTGCTTTAAAAAACCTTGCTATCCATCCCCAATGGCCTCTGCCTTTCTGTAGTTTTACCTCTTTTTTAGATAAATGTCTCTTCAGAGTTCAGTCCTTCAAAACATAATCAGCTGCCTTCCTTCAGCTTTCTTTATTATCTCCTTTCTTTATTTTTCCCCATTTTATCGATATGCACAAGTGCAGAATTTAAGGTTTACAATGGAGTTGAGCACTTTGTGAACATACATTTCTTGTCAAAGTGACAAGGGCTTTCCTGCTCTCCTCTTGTCCCCCCCACCCTCCCTCCCCTCCCTTTAGTGCCCCCCCAACCCGTCCCCCTCTTTCGCTTTGTCTTTCCTTTAAAGGCCCATGAGATAGTTGTGGTCTGGGTCTCTCATATCAGAGAGACCATCGATGTTTCACCTTCTGCTTCTGACTCACTTCACTAGCATGATATTCTCAAGTTTCTTCCATTTGCCTGTGAAAACCGCCACACTATTAGACCTTACAGATGTGTAGTATTCCATTGTGTGTAAGTACCACAGTTTGTGTATCCACTGGTCCGTTGATGGGTATTTTGGTGACTTCCATATTCTACCTATTGTTAGTCGCGCTGCTCTGAACAAGGGTATACATATATCTCTGTTGTATGTTGTTTTGGTCTCTTTTGGATATATTCCCAGGAGGGGTGTTGCTAGATCAAAGGGGATATTTATTTCTAGTTTTTTTTTTTGAGAGCATTATCTCCTTTCTAAGAAATTTTTGAGTCACATTTTCCGCCTATTTCAATTAATTAGATCATTCACTTGCTAAGTAATTTTTTTGCCTTCAGTTCCATCACTCTGTGGTGGTGATTTCCACACACCACAGTTACCACCCTCTTTAAGACACTTCTTTGAGACCTTCTTACATTATTTGTTCAATGTTCTTGCATATCTTCACCCTTTCGAAGGTCTGAAAGACTGATATTCCTCCTGAAGGTCTTTTTCCTTTCTCTTTCTTTTTTTTGGAAGACCAGTTTGCATTTGCAGGACACAAAATTGTTTGTTACACAAGACAGAAAACTACAAAACTCATATAATCTGGACACTGAATGTCTTCACTTTCGTGCTTTTGAGACTCGTAATGGAGTCATTCTCAGGCGTACTGATTCTTTGTGCGCTGTCATTTCACTTTACTCAAGTTATTTGGGTGATTCTGACCTCTATGCATGGACATACTTTGATGTTTTAGTCATTAACAAAATGATAGTGACATTGACAATGCTAACTTATTGTCTGCAATGAAGCCCACATTTCTGCTTTTGTCAATAATTCATGAATACACGGTAAGATAAATTTTGTGTTATTGCCTCTGTTATAAAGTCTAGCAATAAGCCCACAAGATCCAATCTAAGAATGGAGAATTAAGTGCAAATATTTTTGTGTTTGATTTTCTTTATAACTTTCTCTCTTTTTCCTCTTTTTCTTCTATCTATCCATTTAACTTAGTATGGATGACATACTAAGGAATTAAGCCTTGCATCAAAGAGTCAAACTTCAGAATTTAAGATTGTACTAGTTTTATTCTCATTGTCAAATTAAAGATATTGCTATAGGAATTTTGTTTTTCAGAATAATCGGAAAATAAGACATGGTAATACAATGATGATTTATATCATAGAATTCTAGTGACATAGTTTTAAAGTGTGCTTACAATTATAAATTATTTTCTTATCCATTGTGTAATATGTTTATTTTAGCTTGGCAGTGTGAACTTTCATTTGTTTAGGTTTATTTTAAGTGGGAAAAGCTTTTATGCAAAAAGAAAGCATTGATGAATCTAGATATTTGTTAATCCATAAATAGATGTTGGTATAAATATTTTAAATTTTTAATGTTCTTATTTTGTAACAATTTATGGAGATTAAAATATTTTAATCATAGTGGCCACAAACCAAGGCAACACAATGTATCAATTTATAGATATCATCATATAACCCATTCTAATGAATAAATAATAATAATTTCTGCAGATTTGGCATTTTTCATTACAAACATAGCTATGGTCTTTCTGCTATTCTATCACTATCTTGGTGGAATAATCACTTACACACAGATTCTGAGATGAGGACTTCACCCTAAAGTCATATTCTTTTCTGCTTTTATATAAAAATAAAGCACCATGATGTCTTAATTTTTCTTTGTTTTCACCTTATTGTTATACCTTAGATATTTGTGTTTTGAACATTTTCTTTGTGTTAATGACGACTGATCCTAAAGTTTGGAAAGTCATTAAAACAGACTTGAAAATAACATTTGAAGCCCCGGCTTCATTTTTATATAAACGTACATTTTAAACTATTGCTGTATCTTGATGATATTCCTGCATGAGCATTACAATTCTTATCTAAATTCAATATTGTCATTACTTTTTCATTATTCAATAACTTTAGCAGAGTATCTTTTATGATCATAACAGTGAAGTTTTGAAAAACTTGTCAGTGGTCTCATTTTCTGGATAAGAAAAAAACAGTCAAACCATCACAGGCACTTTGCAGTCATCTGGTCATGATAAACAGAGAAAATGTGAAGCAAAACTATTCACATTAAAGGACAATTATGCTAAATACAAAATTATTTCTAGAACTTTTATAGCATACTAACATGAAGCATGGAAATTAATGAAATAATGAAAATGTTTCTATAGAATTTATTGACAGTCCATCTTGAAGTGTATGCTGTTTACACTAGCAATATTTGGTAAATATTTTTCAATCCTGTAGTCTCAATTCAGTGAAACATGCTGAGGACCACACAGTCGGAACATTCCCCTTTACAGTTAGATTCAACTATTCAAAGAGTTTGATTTCTAAGGTAGAAAGAGAAAGAATATTTTTTAAAGACTGTGTTCCAAATAAATATATGATCAGCGAGGTGCTGGGAAAAATATCAATAACATACCATTTTGTCAAATCTTTTAACTATAAATAAGGGGGAATTTTGTGGATGTGTGTATTTGTTTCTAGAAAACACTATTTATAATTTAGAAGCTAAGGCAAATTTTATCTTACCTTACTTCTTACTAATCTACCGGTCTCAGAGAATCCTTAGCCTGTATACAATTCTACTGGTTTTTCTTATGTTTAGTGATTTCTACAATGAGAATTCAGTTTTAAAAATCACAAAATGTTCTTTACCTTTCCTGTATTTTCTGATAGTATTAATGTCATACTTTGTAGAGGAAAGGCTAGTCTGAGTTGTAAATTACATATACATACACACACATGCCTATGTGTGTGTGTATATATATATATATATATATATATATATATATATATATTCAACTTTCACATTTTTACAGAAGCTCAATAGGTAAGCAGTTGTTTAGAATTACAAGACATTTTATACAAATGTTTAAAATGATTATTTACATATGGTTCTGTTAACATATGGCAGTAGTTTCTTCCATTAATAATCCAGTTTCTTTTCACTTTATTGTGTGTTTAGAATATGCATATTCCTAAATAGTAAATCTTGCACTTGATCTTTGTGGTTTCCAATTAAATAAAGTTTGCAGGACTTAAAGATTGTTTGTAGTGTTGCTTTTTTTTTTTAAATCAAACTACAGCCATAGGAAAAAAAACATACATGTTAATTTGTCTATTTTCATTCACCAGTTAAGGAAACTTTTACCTACTATCTTAATATGACCCATAGAATAACCAATATGTGATATGTTTAAAGCAATGAAATAATAAATATAGTTGGATATTCTAGCACTACATCCACATTCTCATATATAATTATAATCTGAGGTTTGAATGAATTAAGTGCCAATACATTCAATTTTAGAGCTAGATATCATGTGGGCTTTATTATGATGTATCATGTCATGTAAGTGAAGCATTAAAATATAAAATCTTATTTTTGTATACTTGATTAGTTTGATGTGTATTTTCTTCACAAATCACTGATCCTTGTTTTTCCTTTCTTTAAATGATGTAAAGATCCCTGAATAGAAAAAGGTTGAATATCTGAAACTAACATACTGGATTTTAGTATATATTTTAGTGAAATTGTTGCTTCATTATCTGTGTTTCAGAAAGGGACTTTTCCGTTATAAAACCGAAGCTCCATACGTTGTCTGAGAAAAAAAGATTATTATCCATACTAATTTGAACATAACTTAATCATTTCATGTAGAATTGATTGTCGGTACAAATGACTGTATGTAAATTATGTGTTCTTAAAAAATAAGGTCACTTACAATCTTACATTTTAGTGACATTCAGAATCTTTTCTCTTGCAGCCGTTCCGTAGAGTGACGTTTTCTGTTGTGAGTCAGCCTCAGGACCCACATCAGGGGTCACTGCAGAGTTGCTATGACAGCGGGCTGGAGGAGTCCGAAACACCAAGCAGTAAGAGCTCATCAGGGCCAAGACTGGGTGCCCTTCCACTCCCAGAGGACAGCTATGAAAGGACCACGCCGGATGGCAGTGTTGGTGAGGCAGAGCATATGGAAAATGGTAGGGTAAACACGACATCCACACACACGGTCACACTAGGGAGCTGTGATGAGTAGGCATGGGAAGGTCAGACTACAGCCCAAATTAAATAGCTGACACCAAAACTACTTTATTTTAAATGATAAATACTTGCTAAAGTTTACAAGGCTGAATAAAAGAATGCAGCCGTATCTATATCTAAAATTCACCAAAATTGCACCATAGTTATAAATTACTCGTCAGAGATAAATGCACTTCCACATTAATCAGAGTAGTGCCGGCTATGAAAAATGCTAAATTAGTGCATAGTTTCTAATTCATAACCTCAAAAAAGGTCTTGTCTGATTGTTTTCGTTTCTGTCATGCAACTTTTTCTTCTGTCATCATTACATAGATGTAGTGATAGGAAATAACCATAAATATGCGTTCTTTGATTTTTTTCTTTTCCTGGATTTATGGAGAAATATTTGGAAAAATCTCTTTTCAAGTGATAAAGAAATGAAGTCAGAGAAGGAGAACACAGCGCTGCCACACCGTCCACGTGCGCAGTTCACGCTATTACGATTCTGCTTTCACTTAGTGTAAGATTTTGTGCAAGAGAAAAGAAGCAAAAGCAATTATAGATCTTCATATTCTAACGCTGTTGTGAGGTTATTCTCATAAGGATCACAGCAACTGGCCTTACATCTATTCTTATTTCAGTCATAAAGTTCTATTTCCAGTGGTACTTGTAAAGTTTTGCACATTAAGTTTCTAAAGACACCTTGACAATTTGTTTTCTGGAGTTTGAGTCACACATAAATGCTTGAGGGTTTATTTATGTGTAAGAATGAATGCTAAAAAGGTTTTCTTAATTCATTGTGATTTCAAGTATTAAAGGAAACATGATTTTATTTATAAAGGAATGAATGAGAATCACATATTTTGTCTCAGTGAAAAATGAAACAGATATGTCTTTCCTCATCTTGACTTCTAGGGAAACAGGACATTCTACCATTCTGTTTCCTTAATGATGAGAAGCAGATAGAACAAACCAATATGGTAATAAGACTGCATCTTTTAGATGTTTATCTATTAATATTAAAATTTAACAACAGATATAAATGACCCCCAATAAAATATCACTCAACTAAAACATGCTAAATAATTATTCATCGGCATTTTATCAAGTGAAATACATGATATTAGGATCCAATAATTGATGGCCCTGTAGATTAATTACCCAAAGTTAAAAGGCATTGCTCCTCCTGGCAATAAAGGTGTGCTTACCTGTGTGTATGGTGGTGAGTTCTTTTGTGGATGGGAGTTTGATGAGGTTTGTAAGAATTATTTTTGCATTTTTAAAATGAATATAAAACTTTTATATAAATTGAAATGCTGATGAATCTAGATTTAAAGCAATAACTAAAATTTGAAAGTAGCATGTTTCTGTGCTTACCTACCTAACAAAGCAGGATTGATTTAAGTCGTGGTTAGTTAGTACTGTATCTGAAAATTTTTTATTAAAAATTTATGCTTAAAGAAGTGCTTCTGTGTACTACAAACAACATGATACATACAGAGGTATTTTTATATTTTTTGGATGTTAACCCTGTTATAGGAAAGACTGTATATACACATTGTAATATCACATTCTCTGTTGTGAGTTTAGTGGTAATCAATACCTTTAAGATAAACAATGAATGGTGAAAAACTAAAACATAATTATAACGAACACATACTAATTACATTTTAAATGACACACACGTCATGGGAAACTCAACAGATGAAGGGAGTTTGTAAATAGAAAAAAAAATTTCATTAAGAAACATTTCCCAAATAAGTTTTTTTAGCTTTTTTTTCTTTTACGTTCTATAACTGTCAAGTTCTGTCAACAGTAAGGTCCATAATAACCTAACTGATTTTTCCTGACTTTGTATGTGACTGACACTTGAAATTCTGAGTTTATATAAACGACTTGTCATCTGCTAGCTGTGATTCACATTAGCCCTGATCTATAGGTAGTGACAGAAAGAGACATGGTGCACTTTGAGGGACCCAAATGTAGCAGTTGACATTTGAGTAACACTTTTATTTGGGTGCAAGATTTGAGACTACTCATCTGGCCCTAAAGTGCAAATGTATTGCTCAAATTCTGGTAATTTCATCATCAGCATTAACGGGTCATTCTGACATTAACAAAACCGGAATTGAAACCTGTCAGAAATTCATTTGCAACATTTAATTGGAATCTAGGTATCCGCAGCTTTTTGCTTAATTGGATTTTAGTCAAGATTTGTACTAGATTTTTATTTAAATTTTCTATAAAAATAACATTTTGGACGCTGCCGTAGTCACTAATAATCACCTCAAATATTCTCTTTGAATTTAAATTTGTGTGAAATAATGCAGTGATCACTGTTTTGGACTACCTTTCATTGTGAACTTTCGAAGGTAGTTTTCAGCGCAATAACATTTAACATCCCAATGTCACACAAACCACGAGTGAGTTAGGATAGCTAGTGGTAGCTCGTAGTTGCCATATACACTGGACCAAGGAAGCAAACCGAAACAGGGCGATTTAAGGAGAGGCGATGTTGTGGATTTGCAAGCTTCTATCTGTCCTTTTAGCATAATGACGTGATTTCATTAAGATGACCTGCAGGTTAACCAGTTTCACTCCATATTCAATCCCTGCTAATAGAGACGCGATGGTGAGGAAAAAGCACGTGGAAAAGCGAACATAGTGTATTACAGCCTGGACAAGGCAGCAGGAGGCCCAATTTTTCACATCTCAATTCTTTGGAACTTACATCCTTGGGTCTTTAGAAAGTAATCAGAAGAATTATTTAAATATGTTTTCAGGAATGTCTAATGTATTATATGTACATTTACGACAATGTATACTGATACTTATTTATTTTTAGGTATTATTGACATTTACATTTTTCTTCATCTTTTGGTACATGAAATTTAGTTCATTGACTATTTACTATTTCATTCAAATAATGAGGGACTGGAGATACAGTACATTTGTTAAAGTGCTTGCCTAGCAAATGTAAGGCCTTGAATGCAAGTCCCCAGCGCCACATAAGCCAGGTATGCTGGCATATGTATGTAATTCTAGCATTCAGGAGGCTGAGGCAGGAGGATTACTGTGAGTCCCATGCCTGTCTGGGCTACATAATAAGTACAGGACCATACTGGACTACAGAGTGAGACCCTGTCTCAAAAAAATGTAAATATAAATATAACTAAGTAAATACATAGTGGAAAAACAGATTAATAAACAAGTTTACATTATACTAGGAACTTGATAACGATAAAATATTTTATTAAAAAGTTAAAACAATTGAATTCTAAAGAAATGGATTGATAATTCATTTCAAAAGCAATTATTAGGCTGAAAAGCATCATCATATTAAGAGCAAACATTGACTGCCAGAACTTGCCCTTAGCGTAATTAAGATGTTGTCTTCAGAATTTCTCTCTAGTGACATTCCTTAGTTTGTTTTTGTGTACTGTATTTATATTGGTTTTGTCTTATGTCATGGAATCTTTCTTTCTTTTTCCTTCTCTCATTCACTCATTCATTCATTCTTTTTTCTTTCTTTCCTTTTTAAATTTTGAGATAGTATCTCACCATATTGTTAACTTGGGCTTGAACCTGGACCCTTTTGCCTCAGTCTCCCAAAGGGCTGGATTCATTCTTTCAGACCCTTATTTAGCAACATTTTCAAGGCTAGTTGGCCTTTTCTATTAATATATAGGAATTTATGTACAATGTTTAATATACCTAGTTACAGAAAAGTCTGCTTGGCCTAATTGTAACTTTATCATCTGAAATCAACAGGTCACTTATTCCTTCTAGATTTACTACCTTCTCTTGGGCAAATGACTAGATAGCTCTGAAGTTTTCTCCTGGTCTAATAATCTATGATTCTCTCTGTTTGTTTGTTCATCTTTGATTCTACAGAAAAGGGCTCTGTGTCTCTTAGTGAGACAGGGAGTGCCTTCTACAAAATGTGGTAATGTGCTCAATGCAGGAGTAATCGTAAGGCGTTCCTCTCAACCCACACAACATGTGTGCATTCTAATAGTAGATAAATAATTTATTGCTTAAGTCTAGGGAGTAGGCTGAGTCAAAAGGTATGGTTTCTGGCCATGTGGGTGGAAAAGTTGTCATCACAGTAGGTCAGTGTGGGAGACATTTTTGGAGGCTCCCTCAAATTACACTACACGATAGCAACTTGGGGGTTTGATTTAGTCCCAGAGTTATCTGATCCAAGCCATCCATAGATATTAAGTCATGTCACAACAGAATAAGATTATGTGTACTAAATGTGAATATATATTATATATTATCTCTATATTGTATGTTTCTATATCTATCTCTATCTATCTTATCTATCTCTATCTATCTATCTATCTATAAAACCATACTCAGGAATAAGTGAAACTAAGAACAGCCGATAATTAGATAATTCACAGAACAGTTTTTAAAAAGTTAGATGACCTTCAAAGTTTATCTAAGTCTCTAGTTAATATTAAGCCTCTTGATTTTCTCAGATTTCATAAAAACAACTTTCAACTTGTATTCATTGATATTTTTAAGCTCCCCACTCCTGATTTATTTTTTATGTTTCAAAGCTCCTCAGTCTATTTTTAATTTTTCAAATGTCTGTAAGTTTGGTCTCATTGTTTTATTCCTTCTCTCCTTTTGGTCTCTTTGTTCTGTATGTTTTGAAGTGTTCAGAGTACCTGTCTTTGATTATGGAAAGCAAATACAGTACACTGTAGCCCATTTGTGTCTGCCGTGAACATTTCCTGTTACTTTCAGAAGGAGCAAGTTTTCTTTAGTAATATGCCTTATATTTATGTGGTCAAAGGTAATGTGAACAAAGACCGAATGCCCATCTATGTAAGGTAAAGGTTCCTCTGTGTCTACTTGCCTCCTATCCGCCCAGTTCTCAAGCAGGTGTCTTTGAGGCAGTGTTACCTCCCCCGGGTTAGGGTGTGCTCTTTATGCTGAGGCTGAGTTATGGCAGAGTTGCCTTTTCAATCTACTCTATTCTTTTCATATACGTGTGAAAGGCATACACTTAATGACAGAAGCATAAATGCATCACATGTTTTCATTCTTTTTCAGTGGAAATGACTAATAAATCTTTCTAAGAATGCATGTGTGTCTGCATTTCTCACTGCCATTCTAGTTTCAGTGTGTCACTGAAGCCATCCACGACTTCAGTGACATGGCTAATCCCCCCAGTCTTCCAGGGTACTGCATGCCACTTCAGAAAGACCCCCTTTGTTCACTCTTTTTCTCTACTGAGTCCATAGAGCGATCGCTGAAACTGCCCCTGAGCTGGGTCTCACGTGGCCAAGTGAATGCTACAGCTTCTTGTCAGTTTCCCAGTGAAATGACTGTACAGGCTAAAATAAATAAATAATTCAAAATTACAATGAAGTCCAAAAGAAGTGATATTCTGAGTGAGAATTAGCAATATGGTAGGAAAACCTAATATTTTGGAAAACAAATTTTAAAATCTAATGGCAAGAGTTGGAATCCTGTTTTACTTCTTTTGAGTGTGATTTTCTTTTCATTTTTAACACCAAATTCTTCAGTTAAAATTACTGAAGAAACCGAATCAAATGGCATGCAATACTTTATTGAAAAAGAGCGAAATGCATTTTACTATATTGGTTCATGGTAGAGCCATTTTCTATTATTTATTTAATCAAGGTAAATAATTGGGATTATATTTAACATGAGTTTGATTTGGTGTAAAATATTGTCTTGATCTTAAACGCTGTCTGAAACGCTGTCTTGCAAATATAGCATTTTAAAATTACTAGTAATAGTCCATCTTCTTTCTGGGGTGCCCTGGGGTGAACACAGGGGTAAGGAGTTCTAAACATTGGAAGACATAAAATGCTTCGGGGGAAGTCTTCTATCTCCTGTCTCAGATCAACCCAATTCTTGGTGCTTTGTATCATCCAAGTTGGAAAAATGCCATTGGAATTTTCCTATATTCTTTCACTTTTTTTGTTCCAACTTTTTACATTTCATATTCATATGACTGTATCCTTCTTCAGGTGTATATTTCCCTTGGAACTGCTCAAGAAATATTCACAATGACAAATGAGATGACCTAAAAAATTGTCCAATTAACATGCTTGCTGGGCAATCAGCCGTTTCTTTTCTAATCTCAGTGTTTAATAATTAATACTGATAAAATGTGTGGCCATATTACCCTTTTTACTCTAATTTGTTCCTTTAGAACTATATCACTCTGCTGAACCGTTATGACATTTAAAAAATGAATGAGTTCTCATCAGATCTCAAAGTGACTTGGAGGTCAGGGAGTGGGCTTGTTGCCCCCGGACGTTCAAATCATTGGACTCTGGTAAATTTTGCCACAATTTTGAGAATGCATTTTGTTATTTGGAGTCTTGCTTAGGTCATATGTTATCCTAAAGTTTTTCTGCTTTCTTTTTTGTTTTTTGGTCAGATTTCCTTCAGTTTTCATCTGGTTTTCCTCCCCATCAGAATTTTGAATGAAAATTGATGATAATGAAATATAAACACACCCTTAAGTACCACCTCTATGGTAAAGACACTCTGTAGCTTATATGTTAAGTTGTAGCTAGTACTCTCCACCTCTGAGGCTTGCTAACTGGTTTAGAAACCAATTCTTGTCAATATTCTTTTATTCAAAGGTAAACTCTCCCGTTGTTATTTTTTGTTGCTAGTTTTTATTTTAGTAGAGATGATGGTAGCGCTTTTTTTTTTCTTTTCTTTTTGTTTTGGTAGGTAAAGTATTTTCTCCTTGAATAAATCACAGTGGAACAATACATGTATACTTCATATATCTTGTTTTATGGGATGATTGCATAGTGATTTTGATTCAAAAATGTATAAATAAAACATAAACAATGCTTTCCAAGGATGTTTAATTAAGCACTAAAGAATCCCTGCCTTCATATTGAATGTCATTTTTTTTTCTTTTGGACAGACACACCTGTATTATAGTAAATTAAGTATAATATTAAAAAGCAGGTAGCTCATTAACGAAATTCAAACTGGTGTGAGATAGAGAGTAGGATAGTTAAACACATGAGCAATTACAAATGAAGTTATTGAAAGTTCCACAGTTTTAAAATAAAATCCTGGATGGAAGAAAGCTTTGAAAAGATATTTTCCTTGTATCTTCTTCCATTACACATCTTAATTCTATTTTCAAAATACTTAACTCAATCTGCAATTTTCATTTTGAAGCAAATAAGTTCAGATTGAATTCTACTTCTCTAAACAAGCAATTTCTTCTGTTTTCCCATTTACAACTTCCTGTGGGGTATTTTTGTTGTTGTTGTTGTTAGTTTTAAAAGACTTCTTTCTTTTTCCTCTAGTCTGGTGCTTGGCACAATTAGTTCAAAAACAGTGAAGTTTAGGATTGATGTCATGGGCCAAAGAAGCTAAGTCAAGGTCTAGCTACAAAATAGTCTTATTTTATTTTGTTACATCTTTGTTACAAAAATGAATTTTCACTAAATGTTTGTATGCTTTAAGTGAGGGCTTAAAATATCCTATAATGTTTTCACATTTTTCCTGTTTTTCCTGTTTCAGATCAGTTATTTTAATCACATTAAAGAGACCATTAGACTATTAAGAGTAAAATAAATTAAACCAAGTTTTATTTTTGAAAAATATCTTTGTACTTTCAAATTATATCTGCAATTATTATTTCAGGATTCAAATTCTGTTTATGGATATTTGTCCTTACCTAACATTCTCTTTTTATTTAAAATTTAGAGTGTGTGTTGCTTTGCTTTAAAATCTTGTTTCTATCAAATTTTTGGCATTAGTATCGTTACCTTATATGCCTTCCCATTACTGTGCAGAATATATTATTATAAGTTTAGTACAAGCGTGAGAAGACACTTAAAAGATGTAAATTTAAATGTCACCTCTCAATGGAATTTTAACTGTTAAAATACCATAATCTAAAAAGTCTAATTTGTATATCATGTGTTCAAATCTATTTTACAAGCAATATTAAATGTTTGAGGAATACAGAGATAATGAAAGAGTGCCCAGTTTTTAAAATTTCTTTTAACTCATTCATTTCAATTTACACATGTATCTTTTGTGACCTCATGTCTGCTGCGGAATGCTCGCCATCCACATCTATGAGGTCGCTAGGTGACCTGTATAGGGTCTGCAAACAATACGCTGCTCTGAGGTTGCGTTCCTCTGAGGGACATTGTCTTGTAATGAATTGTGCACATTGTTTTCATTCTGTGTGCGACCACAGTGTGTGATGCTACGTTTTACCCACCCAGCATTCAGAGCCAAAGGTCATAGAAGCTATAGCTGAAATTTTTTACAATAAACTGGGAATGCAGACTATTATGAGAATTCACTGACTTTAACTGAATAACTATTTCTGGAGTGTTTACTCTCTGCCAATGACCATGAATGTCCCAAAGGTAAAACATGGTCTTTGTTTTCTAGAGGGTAAAATATCGAAAGGGAGAATGAACAACATGCATAGAATTAGATGCTTAAAGGCGAAGTCATTAGAGGTACTATGTAGAAACATCATCAGAACACGATTTAGTAATCAAGCCTTGAAAGTGTAGCAAATAGAGATTCACTAAATTAGATAGGTGAATGCAGTCATAGAGAATAATGAATGATAACAAGATAATAACCTGAGATGGTCAGGAGTAGTGTAGTTTGCCAACCTGGGAAAAATAGAAAGAATGGGCATTTCCATGGGGAGGAATCTGGTTAAGACATGTTGAGTTCAAAGCATTTTTGAAAAAGTGCATGCGATATCTATAAAAGTGTTCAAAATGTAGATCTGAAACTTGAGAGTAGAGCTGAGTAGATCGAATAAAGCTGTAGAGAACATTGAACTGTTGGAAAGAGATGAGACCACTGCTTCAGTGACAGCAAAAGAGACATGTCACCCAAAACAGAATTTTTAAAGGCACAGAAGCACAAGAGTATAGTGGAGAAAATTTAAGTGAAAGTGATTTAGATGAATATTAAAAACGAAAAATACACCGATAAAATAGTGAGAACTAGAAATAGGAAAAGAGTGATTGTTACATATGTAGTGCTGCAGGAATGAAAATAAAAGAAAGAAGGGATGGAAGGTTCTGATGAACAGAGATAATCAGGTGAGCCTGGGAAGGTACTTTGTGCTTTCATGTTCATTCTGCCCCTTGGTGTTGCAAACTGCTTAAAGGCTGGTCCTTAACTGCTCTTTATTGTATGACAAAACTGGAAGTGAGATAAGGCACATCAGGCCAATGGTGGGGAAAGAGGGGTACTTATACCTCTAACACTGGTTCAAATAAATTGATGTCAAGAACATCATCTTATGCTCAATCAATCATTTTTTTGTCTACTTTTTCAGATTTTCTTTAATACAAAACTTTCAGAAATTTCTGTGAAATGGCTATTGTTCCCTTTCCTTGAGTGATATCATAATTATTCTTTTAAGTTAATTTTGTCTTTATTATGATCTTAAAATTGTATTTTATAAGCTATAATAATTTGGCCATTTTATTAGTTGGAAGCTAGAAGAATGTCTGACTAATTGCATTTGTGATGAGATCTAAGATGTGATAATTTTGTCCTCATCATCAAAAATTTTATTCAGGGATGTTAAGATCCTTGACACGGTAATAGTGCTATCAATTGTAATACTACACAAGTAGATGTTCTTGAGAATAAAAAAAGAAAATAGAATATGAATAACAAATGAATTCAGGTCCATTTTATATGTCCACAGCAGCAGAGAAATGTAATGTCAGTAACGTTTACCACAGCTGGTATACCATTGAAGGAGAAAAGAAATCCTCCAAACATATTATGCATAAAGACAAATAATTATTTGCCAGAAGGATGCCACTTTGAGTGTTGTTTTTATCTAAGATATCATAACCACCAGTTATATGAGTAAATTTCTCCTTTTTTGGTGAGCTTTGTTTCTTCTTAGGAACTATTATTAGAGGCTCTATTGGTAAAACTTGATCTCCAGTCCAAGATTCCCTAACCAATTACTACATCTTAAATTTCTCAGTACAAATGCAATTTATGTGTATATTTGTTTAATCAAAAACTTCCATGTTTGTAGAAATGTCCATGTTATTTTGTCCTGGTCTATTTACTTGTTATTGTTCTGAACTCTGACTAGAATTTATATAAGTGTAGTACATTACCTCAGAATTTCATTAAGCCAAACGTGATGACCAATCCTCAGTGGTATTACAAGTTTCTCATGTCAAAGTGGAGTTTCTCTTTTATTAAGTTTAGAAAAATAGCACACCCTATCCAAGACATAGCATTGCCTGCCTGCTTGAAAGAGATGCTCATTCTTTAATTTGATCCAGGGAAATCACAACACTTCTTAAACTGTTTTCTGGTCAGGATAGAGTCTAAAAAAATTCTTACCCTAGACTCTGAGGCTTTCAGAGGGGCTACAGAATTAGGCCTCTTCTGGACTGACCTCATCTCATGCAAAACACTGTACTTTGAGTCCCTCCTTCATTCATGTCTTTCAGAACTAGGTGCTAAGTCTCTAAATCTTTGTTGCTGTGTTTCTCTTCTTCTGTAGGACTGTTTTTCAAAGATTTTAAATAACTTTTGTTATACTTTTCTTCTATAATGACTTTCTCAATATTAGCTTTCAGTGTGCTTACATTACCAGACTTTATTTCACTCCTTATTTCTAGTCCATTCTTTAAGAAATCTGTTCATTGTCCAAATGTTCTCAAATCATCCACCAGTTTTCCTGTTTATGTGGCAGGTATCTCAGCTACCTACATAGGTATTACCCAACATTCTATGTAGCTAAGAGACATCTCTCAACCTGGAATGTAAGTTTTAAAATAATAATTAAAGACTCCTGTTTCTTTGGTAAATTTTACTTAAAATAAGTTGAGTGTTCAGTATTATGAATCCTTGAGGAAATTGAGTTTCAGGGTCCAAACTGTTTTCCTTCTCTTTGACTGAAGCAATGTTTTCCATATCTCATCAGTGGATAGGTAACTGGAAACAGTGTGTCCTGTATTTTTTTTTTTTTTTATCTTACACTTACTGTCCTTTATTCAATGTGATCAATTGTTTTCAGTCTTCATTGGTTCCTTGAAAATTCAATTTTGAGGGGCTCTACTACTTTCCTGGACAACATTGGCTCATCTTTTTCCACAGAAAATGAAGATCTAAAATCTAATTCTTTCTTATTTCAGTCCTAGAATGTCCTTGGCCTGTTTTGTGAAATCAGGCCCAAATGATATTTCTCTCACAGCTCATGTCTGAGTAGTGTCCATGTCCCAGGATTAAGTAGCTATTAAATCAGTTCTATCAATTTTCCATGGGTTTACAGATACTCATGTGTGCTTTTTCTTAAGTAATCAACATTTTGTTTCAGAGCACAGAGTACACAATTTCTGACTTGATTATTTAGCTTTAGCTCCTGTTTTTTTTTTTTTAATAGCAGATACAATGTTATTTTCTCTTCATAAATGAAAGTTCTGAGTTCCTCTGATAGTCATTTCATTTCTGAAGGACAATTAGAAGACTGCTCCCCCAATTGCCTTTCAGATTTTATATTTCCTTTGTATTTTTTCCATTCTCATCAACATATCCCTTTGCTTCTTCAGGACTCACTATCGTCTGCCATTTTCTCTCTTATTATACCTTATCTATGACCTTATGGGGATTAATTCATTTTTCTACCAAAATTCATTATATTTGAGTCATTTTAGACTATCCAATATATTTTCCTTTGAGATTTCTTCTAGAAGAGTCTTCTTAATGAATTTCCAGTTTTAAAAGCTCCTTTATAAAAAAAAAATCTTAAATCTGTTGCATTATAATATATATGTGCTTGCTGAGAATTGAAGCCATGTACCTGGAGTTGCAATTTAAACTTTGCCACACTCTAGGAAAATAACATGTGTTAGTTGACTCGTTCTCGCTCACCTATACAATGAGAGCAATACCTAGAAAAACTATTACCTTATCTACTTCAAAGGATCTTGGGAAGGAAATAGAATTTTTAAAAGTTCATATTAATTAAATTATGTCAAAATACATTGTTCAATGCTGTATAGAGACAATAATTTTTTTAAAAAATCTTCTGATTTCATGTTATATAATTCACCATCACAGTTATTAAATATGTGATAGGCTTATCACCTGCAGTATTTTTCACTGGCCTTGCTCTGCTCAGACAAGAAGGTGAAGTTTTCTTTGTCCATTTTGAATTCCCTGCTGGGTCTAATTTTATAGGCTGGAAGCAAATAGGTCCTTTGCAATATAGGCAAGTTCCAATGGGTATAATACTTCTATAAATAAACATTCTATAAAAAATAAAGAAATACTGATAGTGCCATATATGTCTTCTCCCAGCCAAATCATGACTTTTGCCTTAAGAAGTTTGCACATATTGTTGACTTATTGTTGAGAAATAGTAAGTCACAGAAACCAGCAACTCACAGCGATGTTCAGCAAATAATTGCAACAAATTATTTCATGCCCAGTAACAGAGTACTTTCTGAAAGGTCTTACACACAACTTTCTAATATTCAGGACATTAAGTAGAGATTCGGACACATTGTGACCAGTAAGAGCGTAGATGGAACCTGCCAATTAGGCTTCCAACTGTAGCACTTTTTCAGATCTCCAATAAAACTGCTAATTAAGGCAAATATACTCATAAATGTAGAAATCAACTTTTATGAAATACTAGAGGTAATCTTTAAAGCATAGTGCCAAGGCCCAGTTACAATACATTTCAAGTGTAAAGGAATTAAATGATTACAGAATGACCAGCCATCAGGAAATCACTAATGTCAGAAATAAATCAATCAGAGGCATCTCCGTTCCCTAAAAAGTACAGCATTCAGTGGATAATCCATCGAAAATGTTTACTGGAATAATGGAATGATAAAATACTTATTAAATGTCTAAAATATAAGATAAAAGGCCTGTAGGAAAATCAGTTTAATAATATAATACCATAATATCATGTTCTTTCTTACTTGCAGATGAAATATTAATTCGCTCTACAGAGACGCTTTATGAGACATATTATCACTATTTTATAAGTGATGAAACTGAGAAGAATATATATATATATATGGTTGTGGTTAAAACCTGATAACAGTAGGTGTTCAACTGCCTGATATTATTTATTTTATATTTTTCTGCTATTAGCTTCAAAGTGCTACATATGCATTATTACTCTCAAAGTTCAGACAAATTTACTATAGCCATTATTATTATTATTTCTAATTAATTTAAAAACTCATTTGACTAGACAAAAATAGTTCTGGATTTATATTTAGAAGGAGTAATAATTCATAATGTGATTTTGTTAATCTTGAATTCTCCTATTTCCTGGTTTTCTAAAGGGAAGAAACAATCTATGCCCTACCCATTTTTCAGGAAATCCTTATTTCTGTTTATGTATTTAAAAACACAATGCAATTTTTATTTTTTTGACACAAAGTAATATTTTTTGCTGATCATCGGGAACCAATTAAATTATCTAAATGTTAATACATAGAATCATAATTGAATTAAGCATTTGTATCACAGAGACGTCAAATAGAAGCCAATACATGACAATTTCTTTGTTTTTATTTTTATGGGTTTGTTTATTTCAGAATAACAACATGTTAGATTCAGCATTAGAGCCACTAAAGAGTTTAGTTTATCCAAAATAAGACAACAATAAACACCAGGTGCTGCACTAATGTGTTACATTTCATGGTTCTATTACTTTCAGCTCTATTTTATTGGTAGTTCATTCTAGGCATGTCAATGTGTACAGACACACACACACGCATGCACGCACGCACACACATGCACACACCCCTTATCTGCATTTTTCTACTGAAGAAAGGAAGGTGCCTAACTCAAAGAGAGGAAGCATAACAAATTTTCGGAGCATTAGGAAGGAGTCTGGTCCTGCTTTGGTCCCATGATTCCCAAAGGTTGCAGAATCAAAAACAAAGCAAAACAGAGCAAAACAAAAACAAAACCTTAAATTATACAAGCCATTCTAGAGAGCAGTTTACCTAATAGTTTTATTATTCTCTCAATAATCCTAGAAATTTTTAAATAAGCTAAAAAATATTAGCTAGCCATATAAATTCAAAGACTCTTTCAAATTACACTCTCTGTAGGATCATGTAGGAAAAATGTGTCCCTATTCATGTCACTACCTTCAGAGATGCTAAACAAATTCTTTTGAATAATATTTAGTTACTTCAAAAATACCTATCGCACGTCCTAAGCACAAGTGTTTTTAGCTGCCACACACGTTCCCCTTTCTACCTCCCTAGGGAATCTTAATTCTAATTACACCTACTAGTTGATCTAAATTACTGGATTTGCTTAAACTCTCTTAAGCATAAGAAACATACTTAGATACACAATCAAATGCAGCAAAAGAAAATAATCTTGAAAGCAACATTATGAAGCCAAATGGAAATAGACATTACTCACATAAAACAATTTCCAATTTTTTAAAAATTCTCAATATTGGATCTTATTAAACCTTTTAACATGAAGGAGAAGGCATACCGTACAAAATTATTTGCATGACTCAGTTGGAATTAGCATCTGGAGAAATTGCATGTTTTTTTTTCTGTCCAAAACAAGAATAATGTGGTCTTTATAAAAATTAATATATACGACTATATTTAGAAACACACATGCAGAAAAGATGATGCATATTTCAGTGTAGGGTTAAGTACAAAATCCTGTTTCTGCTGAGAAGCTGGCATACTTAGTTTGCTAATAATTGACCTAGTCATTAAGCACCTTTCCGCCTCCATCTGTCCCCGCTGCTCTTCTGTAGTCATTACATACATCTTACCTTTAGTGGTAAGGCCTCCCTTTCCTTCTGGGAAGGGGGCAGGGCACCTTTGAAGTGACTGGGCCAGATCCCTTGCCTCTACAGGGGAAGAAAAAGAACAAAAACCATAATACAGCTACATACAGAGATGTCTGCCACTGAGCTCTTTTTACGTTAGCAGCTTGAGAAATATTGCCACGTGCTATTGTTCTCATACTCATTCTTCCTAAACGAAGGTCACCGCCGTTGATTCCCAAGAGCAAAGCGATCTCTTTTAATATTTTTTGCACTTCATTTACCGAGTCTCCCTACTGACTGGACTTCACGAACTGTCTAGGTGCACCCTATGTGCATTTCTGAACATTTTTGAGCAAGCGCATTTTACCTTGTGCACCAATGTAGAGAATGTGTATGTTCTGGATCCACATTCGGAAATTACAATTGAACCTTAAGAAGACTTAATATTTTTTCATTGGTGAAAAAAATAGAAACACACACATTTCCAGACACACACACACACACACACACACACACACACACACACACACACACACTAGACCTAATAGATTGTGTCTAGCCTGTTATTATGGAAATAATTTGAGTATAAAATGAAATTATGCATTCAGAAAGATTTTATTTTGGAAATGTTCTATTAAGTTAAATTCAGTAGATTTATACATCAAATGCTTGACAGACTCCCTTTATATTCAGATTTCTATACTGTAAAAATAAGTAATATTTTCTACAGAGTAGGGAGCTGTATTAAATTGTAGATGAAAAGTTTTTAGCACATATTTCTTAAAGGTTATTTTCTCTTAATACTTAATATATCAACCTGACATTTAATATCATCCTTTAAGCAAATTATTGACAGAAATGAAATGCCTATAGTGTTTTTTTTTTTTTAAGGTTGGAATTTTCAGATGCCTGCTGGTGCTCTGCTATCTTTCCCCAGAATAAAACATGCACATATATTTTAAAATATACTCTTGGATATTTAAATATATTTAGAGTATGTGTAATATTTCATTATTTCAAAATATTCTCTATACCTGAAGGTATGTTTTCTTCTTTAAAAAGAGGGTTTTTGTTTTGTTTTTGTTTCTTTTTTCACACTGTCCTAAGTTTTCTGGGGCCACTCAGGCCTGGCAACACTAATGGCAACAAAAAGATCTAAAAAAAAAAAAAAACCTTTTATGTCTTCATGCCTTGAGACTGACCATGATGGAATTGATATTTCAGGTTTCTGTTAAAAATCTACTGTAATCCCATGCAAACAGACCGGCTATTTATAGTAAGTCTTTCAGTATTGTGATGTAGTAAGTTTCCCCCGTGTTTACTCTGAGCGTTGGAAGCCAGCCATAACTCTTTCCTTGGCTTCTGTAACGTTTGCTCTAATAAAATCCTTTTGATCCTCCTCGTAATAAATCTTCATAGATACAATCCAAGATAGACCCACCAAATCACTGAATTCTCTTTCATAGAGAATTATATCCTTGGGAGACTTAACAGCAGCTCTTTTCCTTTGGATCCAAGGATTTTATGTTGAAATAGTACTTATTTATTTATATCATAGAAAGTTCTCACTGCTGTGAGTAAGAAAATTGCTCCATAAAATACTCGGTAATGTAAATGTTAGAATGAATGTTACATATCGGGTGGTTTATTAAGTTTATGACTAGTAGGAACATGACCGCCTCTGTACAGGAGACTAATAAATATGGCGGTGGATATCCCAGTAATGCCTCATAAAAATGGGATGCTGTTTTAATATGAAATATCAGAAGCAGACGCAACTCTAGATTCATGCCTTTGGCATTTCTGATCAAACACGGCCTGGCTTTGCAAATCTGAATTGGATGGGAAAAAGTTTAGAATAAGTATTTATTTTAAAAGTACTTGCTCTTTCACAGAAAATGATATTCCTTGTGCCTACTGCTTTGATGTACTTCCACAGCCACTTTTTATTGCTGAATAATGAAAGGGTGAGTTAAGAGTAGTAAGTTTAATTAGATTCAAGGCAGAGAAAAAAACAGGTCAAGGCCGAGGGGCAAAGGCTGGATTGAAACCAGTGTTGGTCACCCCAGAGTGGACACGCTACTACGGAAGGCAGGAGAAACTCAGGCCTCCAGCTGTAGTCTGAAAATGTGCTAAACTGCTTAAATGCATTTGACATCTTTCTTTGTTTCACAGTAATTAGATCTTTAAAAATATTGTTCCCCATTTTAAATAGAATATTTTGTCTGAATTTTTAAAAATATTATCATACTCTTGAACTAATTTAGAATAAAACTTCTTTGAGAAATTATTTGTCTTTGGTCAATAAAAGATTATTTTTAAAAAGTTTTTTTAAGTGATACTATGAATAGAGAAATACTAAGCTATATCCCCAATATGCTTTTATTTTTTTTAGTTTGAGACAGAGTTTCAGTAAGTTTACACAGTGTGGTATGAAATTTCATAATCCTCCTGACTCAGCCTTCTGAGTCACTGTAGTTATAGACTTGTACTTCCATTTCTAGTAAAATTCTCCTTATAATTAACATACTAATTGATACTCCAACTTTAGTTTAAAATACTGTAAATTGTTTAACCATAGGATATAAGACTTTATAAAATTACCTTTTTGAAAATGGAAAAAATGTACAATAGCAGAACTATAGAAACACACTTTTTTGCACAATGTAGTGAGAATATATCGAGACAAAAATGTAGTTTCTGTTTTTACAGGTTCTTAAAATAAACTGAGTTATTGTTTTTACAGTGACATCCATGTGGCACATGGCCTTTATTCAAGTTCTCCACACCCAGAAAATATTATCTAACTAAAATATAAAAACGTGTTTACTGCCCAGGGCTGGAGATGGGGGTTAAGGAAGAACAGGACCTCCACATGCATTGGTAGGCCCATATGCTGTTTATTAAATTTGATGATACTCTACCAATTCAGGCAGCTGATTGAAACGGAACGAAGTCAGCAGTTATGCGGGAGTGTGGGAAACATGCGCACACGCACCACCCTCATGTGCTGTTATCATCTGTCAGGTTTCTCTAGAGTATACCATATTTTATAGGCTTGAAATAAAACATTATGCATACATACATACGTAATGAAATAAGATATATGCATAGAGGGAGTAGTGTGCCCAAAGTTGGCATTTTAGTTCATGGAATTTAAATAACAGTGCTGGGAAGGTGTTCTCGTGTACTAGCTGAATTCCAGCACAGAGCAACCTGCTTATCTGTTTGGTCGCACGGGAATATGCTTAGGAGAAATTACTTTAAAAAAAAAAAGCTTCAGTGAATTGTTTGAGAAGCTCTATACTCAAAGAACAACTTGCATTTTTAAAAATAAATTAAAATACATTAACTAAGCACAGTGAGTGAAGTATTTTGAGTGAGGGATGGAATGAACAGATTGTTTTGCTTGCCTCCCTTTCTACATGTCTATGAATAATCATTCCTTGAGGTTTTAAAAGTATAAATAACTGTGCAAAGTGGAGTCATTTCTACTTTGTAAAGAAAAACATCTTTTTTTTATTTTTACATTTGTGATTTGAATAAACTCAGAATGGCTTTGCCTAGATTTGGTAATCTTATGTGAGACTGAAGAATTTTTGAGAAAAAATATTTTCCAATTGTATCTGGATTATTACATTCATGTAGCTTAATCTGCTCAGAATTGACAAATGTTGTTTGACTTAGAAGGTTAAAATATGACAGCTGATACTAAGAGAGGAAAAAGAAAAAAGTTATTAAAAAAATCCGACACATTTCAAAAAAGAACATCTAGGAAAATTGTGCTCAAGGACTGGATGGCTGAATAGAGGCATATCTTAGATTTTAAGTGACGATAAAATAACAATAATTATTGCCCTAAGTTGACCGCAACTTCCCAAACACAATAAAAATTATCATGCAATGCTTAATTTCAGCTCTTAGGAAAATTAATTATAAATCTTAGGTGATATATTCTAGGTGAAGTAATATATATATATATATATATATATATATATATATATATATATATATATATATATATATTTCTCCTGTATAAGAACAGGGCATGAGGGGTTAAAGTAAAGAGTTTGGTTAAACTTTTATGCATTGGGTATAGTGGAGGTACTTGTGTAAACATCTAACATCTTTTTGTTTGAATTTATGCTAAAATGGTACCATATGAGTCGTGAGCAAGCACTTGCTCACCACTGCATCTCTAGCTCTTTGAGCAGGACCTGACACGCAATATATGCTCGATAAAATTTGTTGAGTTAATGCATAGATTAATCTTTTGTGTTCAGAACTTATCTACAATTTCCACTGTTACTCACTCTTTAAAGTTTGATTTTCTCTTTCTTGTTAGTTGTTCTTATAAGTCAGTGTACGTTAAATTGGGATGAAGAATTGGGCAAAATATTTGATTATGTTAAGTATATTGGCAGTACAGAAACAAACAAACAAAAACCCCATAACATTCTCTGTGCAGTATGCCCATAGTAAATTTCCTTTCCCAATAAGTCAATACGGGTTAGTAAACAACATGGAGAATTTCATAGTGAGAAAATCACAGTTGCTAGCTCAAATTGGTAATATAGTTCAGATATGTGATTTAATATGTCCTTTTTTTAAATCCTTGGGGCATAGCAGTCATTGAAATGCTTATGTAGGAAGCACAAGGCCCCAAGTTCAATTCCCCAGCACCACATACATTAGGCATAATGATGCACACCTGTAATCCCAGCACTCCACGGTTGAGTCAGAAGGATGGCTATGTGTTCGAGGCTAACTCGAGCCACCATGGGTTCAGGATCAGCCTGGACTACAGAGCAAGACCCAAACTCATTTTTAAAAAAAAAAGTATTTCTGTATACATCTACTCATTCTTTCACTTGTTATTAGGATATAACTAAAATCTAATATAAAAGACAACAGGAAGTTTTAGTTCTAGAAAACCTCGATTAAATTTCTGCCATAGGTTTTCTATAATCTATCTTACTCTCTTAGCCTCTCTCTCTCTCTCTCTCTCTCTCTCTCTCTCTCTCTCTCTCTCCCTCCCTCTCTCTCTCTCACGCAGACTGCCTCTGAACTCACTGTGCAGCTAAGACTAGGCTTGAACTCAATGCAATGCTCCTACCTCAGCCCCTTCGGTGTTAGGATTACAGTCATGGGTAACCACTTTCAGTTTATGTGGTGCTAAGGAATTGAACTCAGGACCTTGTGCTTACTAGGCTAGTGATCTAATTGTTGTGCTATGCCTCAATCCTCTTCTTTTATTATTAGGAGAATTTTAGTATATAATGTTTAAACTAAAGTTTTTTTTTTCTGGTAGATATTTGAAGAAGTGAGATTCTTTGAGTTTCCAAAATATTTTTTACTATGTTTCTATTTGTTAAATCACTCAAATCCATCTTAAATTTTCTTACCTACCCTGCCTCACTTCAGCTCTTTTCCCTTGAATCGTATAAAATTTATCACTTTCCCAGCACTCTGTGCCCTGTCAGCATGATAATCATTCACTGTAGATCTGTAGCAAAATCCCCACGATGTATTAGTTGGTGTTATAATTCACTGGTATGCTTGAAAACGTTTCACATATATCGTCACATTTAATGCTAAGGATATTCTTAATACACACGTGTTGTGATTCCACAGATGGGAAAACTGAGGCTTAGAGACCTCAAGTTGCTTGCCCCACCTTATGCAGGCTGTGACCAAGCTGAGAGGGGCTTCAAACACGATTTGTCAAGGAAAATAAATCCTTGTTCTTCCCATTCCGTTGTTCTGTGCCAGCAGCCCTCTCTCCTCCCTGCAGTTCCCCTTAAACTCTGCCATCAGCCTCTCTCTTTCTCTCTCTCTCCTTTCTCTCTCTCTCTCCTCTCTCCTCTCTCTCTCTCTCTCCCCTCTCTCTCTTCTCTCTCTTGTTGGTAACTTTTTCACTAGACTCTATTGCAACCAAGTATTTTCTTTTCCCTTAGGTCCTTGTCTATTGTACATATCTGTATTAAAATACATCACCTTATTTCATAAAACATTAAGAATATAAAAACCTCATGATCATTCGCCTTGTCAATATTAATAGAATGTTGAATGCAGCCTCTGTTGGATGGAATGTTTCTCTTTCTTTCTTTCTTTCTTTCTTTCTTTCTTTCTTTTTATTTTTGGTGGTAATGTTAAGACGTCATTTATCCTTTTACCTCCATGTGTGCCTGGTGGAAATTTCCTGAGGCTGCATCACCTGTCTTACAGCATACAGATCAGACAGCAGATAGAAGTCAGCTTCCTTCTAGTAAACTGGTAATTAAGTGCTATGCAAAAGTTCAAACAAGTCGCCATGTCACTCCTCAAGCCTTCTCATAAATATGGTGTGATTTTTCATTAAAATATGTCCACATACAAACAATTAATTAAGTCTATTTTCAAACATGCTAGCAATTAATTATTTTGTAAGTGTCTTACTTTTAATTCTGAATATGATGAATGCCAATAAGCATACCCCTTCCCTGAGCAAAAGCTTTCTGACATACTCTGTAATTTCTAAAGTGTGAGATGACTGTTTGCCTACCACTGACTAAAGCAAGGTAACACATATAGAGCACTCATTAAATATTACAAAAATAAATAATCAAAATTCTTAATTCTTTAGGATGACGTATAAGCATTTTCAGAAAGATTCAGCCTTTCTATAGTTTCATAACTTTGTTGAACAACCTATTATAAGTCAGGAGTAAGAAAAGCAAAATTTGCATTAAAAAAGGAATATATTTCAAATAAATATTTCAAATAAATACAGATTATTAGCTGCATTCATTAATGAATTATGAATTAATTAAGATAATAAGCAGGTATGACTCAATGTAGTAATCAGTGAAAAAGCAGATGTTCAGGAATATTATCAATTGTTATGAAGAAATCAGCGAAGCATACTATTTTAGCCACACACTGGAAGATTTTTAGAAAACACATTTGTTGAAATGTATAAATTTGTAATTAAGTAAACTTTGTAGATTTCCTTGAAAAATTTTTAATACTTTAGTGGAACTAAATCTTAAAATTTATTATAATTAACGTTTTAGTAAAATTAATCAAAGCCACTCTAGATCTGTATACCACAAAGTCCAAATGTCATTGTGAAAATTAACTTTTAAGAATTGCATGACATTAAATTTAATGAACATTAGTTAAAGAAAAAAAGGAATATTGCATATCTTCAGTCTAGATTTAAAAAATTAAATACCTACAGTAATATTAATATGTACTCCAAATTACTATATTTGTATATATATATATATATATAGATATAGATATAGATATAGATATAGATATAGATATAGATATAGATATAGACATCTATATATCTCAAACTCAATTATAATGTGATATAGGAGCAACGGTTAAGGCTTAATATTAATATTTTATACGATGTTCAAATTTCTCATTTTTATTAAAGCTATCGTATATTATTAAAGTATTTACTTAGCTGATTTTTGTCACTATTAAACAAAACAACATAGACCTTTAAGACGCAAAGGCACAATATGTCATATAGGACCTTAGAAGCACCATTAATATTAGAAAAGAGTTGAATACAAGATCACTGCTCTACTCTTGTTTGTCGTAATTCATTTATAATTTTTATTGGCTTAAAAGGAGCTCAAGAGAGGGCCTACAGGATTTTTTTTAAATAAACATTTCCAGTTCATTTTCTTCCATGCAGTCTTAGTAGTTAAGTCCTAATTGATAACCTCATCCAGGATTTATATATGTGCACATATTTTTAAAATTTGAATACGTTGATTTTTTCCTCACAAGAAACTGAGCAGGCAATAACATATTTGTGGTGGAACAGTTTCCAGATTCCTACAAGTATATGTCATGTTTCCTGGGTTGCAAAAGTTTTCATATCCTCTCTTCTCCCTATGCTCACTTCCATTTCCCTGGAGGCAGATCCTAATCTCAACATGCAAGAGTTCTTGCAAAAGTCAAGTTGTCCTCCTAACACACCACCTGTGCTCAGACCATAATGGACACTAGCATTGTATTTTTTAAAGTGCCCTTTCATAATTACCCAGCCATTGTTAACAAAAAGAACAACTAAAGGAAATTTGAAATATCTTATTGTTTGAAGGATATTCTCTTCAGAATATACAGTGAACTGTTCTGTGTTTGAATGTGACAGACAGTGGGTAAGTTTTGGAGTCAGACTCAGGGCTAAATTACCTCATTTGCAACTGTTACAGAAAAGAGATGGGAAGAGCAAGCTCTATTAAGGTAAGCCTTCTTAATACAACAGAGAAAACAATACTGTTGTCAGGAATATGGAAGCCATTTCTTGACTACATACCAGTCACACCACTCTTTGACACAGGTTTGAGAATAGTCAGGTGAGAGTCGGGGTTCCACTGCCCAAGTCAATATCTCTCTGCAATGTCTTATCTAATGTGTCTTTTCTCCATGCCACGGATAGGTTTTATGCCTTTCCCCATCACAACACCCTTACTCTTTGGACGAATGTCACTGACTCAACCACCTCCCACCTACCTCACGTCAGCTTCTCTTACTACAATCCTTCTTCCATCTTTGCCTTCATATCCCATCAAGTCTTTAAGAAGTAGCTCATTGTTGGTCTTGTTAATAAAGCTCACTCTTCCCATCTCTTCTCTTTATACTTCCAATTACATCAATGCTTAGTTATGAGTTTTGTGCCCACCAATAGAATGTAGTTGTTGAGGATGTGAACCAATGCCTTACTACCCTTTGCCCTAGGGTTCCACATGTGTTTCCTGTGCTGACTTAATGAATCACGGCACCCTCAGTATCAATATGGTGATATCAACATTGCTACCATGATCATGTATTACCAAAAAAAAAAAAAAACACTCTAGAAAGAGTTATATTTTATAATGGACTGGCCTAAACTATTCGCCATTGTATTCTATTTTATGAAAAAGAATCTCTACGATTGAGGGGAAATATATATCATCAAAACTCATTATTGTCTATGCTATTTCTAATGATAACTCTAAACTGTCTCATTTACTTTTTCATGCATGATAAAGCTCACTTCATCATCATTATTATTGTCATTATCATTCTTGCCAGGTGAAAGTAGAGGTGATATCACTGCCTTTTAGCATGTTCCTACCAGGAATAGCTCATAAGTATGAGGGGTCTTTTCATCATCTCAACAATTACCTATCAAATATTTATCATTTTTATTTCTCTCATTTTACAAAGTCTCATACTCTACTCCATCAAGCCCTAGCCTTTTTAAAGTCCAGCTAAATCTTTTGGAGTACTCTTCAACATTTTTCAGTGATTCATAAACTTGGATATTTAATCTATAATTCAATGTTGCTTGTTTTATCATGAAAAATTATATTAACTCTCTTCCTGTGTGCTTTGTGTATACACATGTATGTGCTTATCAAGGGTTCCATAAATATACTGGTTGGGTTTGCATTTCTCATGGTACAGTAATAATTTTTGTTACTCTACAATCATCTTCCCTGTCCAAGGACATAGTTAAGACTTTACTGTACAGATAAGTTTTAATGTATTAGAGACTATACACAGAAATTTTCTACTCTTCGTCATGTAAGATGCAAGTATTTGGCCACAGACTAAGAACATTTGGACCCCTCTCCCCGCCTCCTTGGCTTGCAATAGTCCCACATTTCATCTTTCCAAAGATGAGTGCTGATCCCAAAATAATCATGCAAGCATACTTATGCGTGTGATATTTTAGATTTAATTACTTTCAAGTTGCTTTTACAGAAATACACACACACACACACACACACACACACACACACACACACACACATATATATATATATATATATATATATATATATATATATATATATTTGGGAAAAAAGTTTCAAACATTAAAATATTTTGTATGATATTAATTGATATTTTTAAGTTAAATATGAAAACATAAAGACTTGTAAAAACAGTACTAGCTCGCACAAAAAGACCATATCCAATTATATCACAGTCTATAAAATAAAATTATTTGTTAATTCCACAAGCCTAAATGCTTTATAACTTCAGAATTCTTTGATACTAATTCCTTATGATAACCAAAAGGTTTCCAAATTGCTCAACTCACAACTGATTAATGTTATAGCCTAAATGTCTGTTGGTCACATTGTTTTAAGCAGATATGATGACTGATGGTAAGTAGTATATTAAGCACCAAAAATGTTGAGACATTGGAAATATTTGGGACACCCTGTCTAAACAGGATTAGGCAAAACCATGAAGATTACTGTGCTATAAACCCCAAAAATCTTTGTGGTAGCTGCTCTCTTAAACATTGGGATTAAAGATTGGACTCACACTTAAAAACAAAAATGTAAACTTTGTATTCTTGAAAACCTCTGGTTTTAGACAGAAATTTAACAATGTCACAATACTTTCATAATAATACACTAAGAAACATGCTGTGTGAGGGGTCAATTTCTTTTTCTTATTTTTTCCACAAAGATAAAAAATTCGTCCGTTTTTTTCACTTTTGAATACTTCTTTATTAATAAAATAGATGCGTAGTTTTAGAAGCTTCTATTTATAAAACTACACTAAAGAAACAATTTTTAAAATTTTGTGTATACTATTTAATTATAAATGTAAAATTTAAACATTGCTTTTAAAAAAGCAAGAGGAACAAAAACTGTAGTAGCTTTTGCTTTTAGGGTAGAGTATTACCCAGATAATGATATTATTGATACCATTAATTGTTAAAATTCAAATACTTTACTATCAACAAATCTTTATTAAACATTTTATGTGATTTTTCTATATATTTAATTTTTAAAAATTCATATAGCCCTGACTAAACTATATTTACATCAAAATAATTAAAATATGAACATTTTTCAAATTATTAGACTTTTTATAAGATATAGGTATTCTGCAAAATTTAATTCTTCTTATTTATTTGAAAGTCTAAAGTGGTTTTGATAGCAAACTTACATGACTTAGAAAACCTAAAATGAAATTTATTGTTAACAAATTATATTTACTTTATAGTGGAAGAATGAAGAAATACTACAATATGTTGAAAAAGCAAATTTCCCTATAGTTTTTCTCTTCAATCTTTGTTGATTTTTTTAATGTCCTGTCCTAAATTTTTTTGTCTGCTTAAAAAATGAGAATCAGATAATAGCTTTATGTATCGCAGCCCTTTGTGTCTCTAAACTAGGAGAATTATCGTTCTGAGATTGTTTAGAGTAGCCCCACTGAAATCACCTGCTTTGTGTAGATTATCTTTAAGTTTGTCTAGATGTTTTTTTAAAAGAAAGAGTGAAAAAGGAAAGCTTAGAGATTGCAGAAATTGTGTTATTGGCAAATTCTAAGGATGGACACCATGGTCTAGGGGTGGCTGATTTTCCCTTTACATGTTTCCCCGTCTCCCTTCCCCAGGTGTTGCTGCCATCACTACCTTCCCCTTCCTCCCCTTTCCTCATGGCAAGACGCATGGAAGAAGGGTGCTGTTAAGGCCTCTCCATTAACCAACAGGTATGGTGGTTCTCGTGAAGCAGCGCAGTTGGCCTTCTTCTGAGCTCTCCACTCATAGTCTCCTATGTTCAGAACACACGCATATTCAGTGCACAGAGCCTGCTGATATGGAGGAACTCTCAGATTCTAGAATTGCTTGCACAGTTGGAGATTTTGTCTTTAATGTAAAGGGTGCAGGAGAGTCAACGAGAGAGAGTATCCTCAGAGAGAGACAATATGCTTGACCCACTATTTAGGAAAGAAATGAATCTTGGATGTGTAAATATGCCATTTCCAAATTCTACAGACGAATATATATAACAAGACTTTGAGAAGTGTAAAATAAGAATGCTTTGTGAATATTAATTAAAAAGTTGATTTCAATAACATTTTTATTTTCAAAAAACATGACACAAATTCATATACACTTTAATTATAAAAATAAACCAGCTACAGAAAGTCAGGCATAAGCCAGTTCAAATAAACCTAAATTCCCTATGTCATTTAGACATGAATGCTGAATTCATGTTAATTACTTTCTACAATACTTTGCTTTGTCAATTTAGTTGGTGTCATTTGAGGGAGACACAAGGACTTTTTTTTCCTTTCTTTTCTTTTGTTTGTTCAGTAGCACCCAGATATCATCCATGGAGGGTGCTACATTTTCAAAGGAACTCAACCCTCCGGCATCAAACTTTTAAAACAATCATGCCCCATAAAACAGAAATAATCCCCTAGGGAAAACAGCAGCTGGTCTCTGGACTTCAGTTTTACACTGGTGGAACTGGTCCTCCCAGTTCATGCACGGGCTTGTTTTGAACATCTATTAGGTCCTGCATTAAATCATTGTTAGTCATTCCTTGGGACTCATGACTAGAAGGCTTCCTTTAGAAAAGAAAGACTATTGGCAGATGTGTACAAAAGAGTAAAAAGAGGGTGTTTGTCTATAGGTGTGTGCAAATGAGCGTGACATCATCATTTGTGGCATTTTTAAAAACTGTAGCATAATAAGGACTTACTTGTTTACTCTAACAAAGCCAGCCATTTTGACTTGCATGACTTTCTGCTGAGCGTTCAGAGATCCGACTCTAACATTCCATTGTATTTATATTCATTACAGTATCAAGAAAAGTAAAAAGGAAATGACGGTCAGTTTAGACCGGTCTCTACTTAGAAGTGCATGGCTTTCTGTCCAATAAAACTTTAGTCATTGCCTGCCCCTTGTGATCTTTCTTTGATCTCTCTTTCTATCCTTTATGGTAAAATAAGTCTACCTTGTGCTCTGAATTCCCGCTACATCTTTTTCAGCAGATGAGGTCATTCATGTCCACAGGTTTTTGCATAGTTGAATTTGTACATTAAAACACTCCGTCCATAACATTTGGAAAAACTCAGAACAACAACAAAGGTAAACAGGGGCTGAGAGGTTCTTCTGTGAAGCATATTATTATGATTTTTGACTTCTGTTATTTTAATCAACACAAATGAGCATCATTTCTAAAAGCTTTATTGTCTATATTTAGTAGTAAGGAAACTGAGGCTTGCAGAAGTTGAAAGTGCGTGAGATGGCTCAAGATTGCTACAGGTATATGTGACTTGTTTAGCACTATTCCGTAGTTCCATGTTGGGATTTCATGATGTCTATGAATGAAATTGAGGAGATGGGAGGCAACTTACAAAGTGGGTAGATGATTTGAAAAGATAAGGATGGAGGGGCAAAACCTTCCCCAGAACCAGAAGGGGCTCTGAAATAATTTGCTAAGACTGCTCGCCTAGAGGCTTTTTGCTAGGTAAGGAAATAATTTTACTAAACAACCTGGCTGCTAATGTCTGTACTCTTTAGGCCCTCTTCCCTTATTGAACTTGTTACTGTATATCATGTTTTAGCCATAAATATTTCTAAGGAGTGCCAGCTGCAAATTGTGTCAGGGAGCAGGAGTCACTGCCAGATGTTATCTTGGATTGCTGTAAATTCTTCATTCTGAGGCCCCTTGTCCCTAAAGCCCACATGCCCACTGTCTCCTGTGTGCCTCCTCACTCCTTCCAAGCAATGCTCAGACTCTTGACTTCACTGGACTTTAAATTACTACTGTGCAATAATTTCAGTTTCCGCTGTGTTTTTTACTCACTAAATGCTGGACAAATGAATTAATGGTTACAGAACATTGGTTTTATGTTCTTCACCTATCTCTGGGCCCCTCTCTCCAACAGTTTTTGATTTTGGACTATTATTAAGTATAGATCATGATTAATAGATTTTTCTCATAAGAAGTCATTCATTGTTTCTTGTGAAGGTTTGGGACCTATATTAAGAACCAAGTGAGCACACAGTTATTACATCTAGAAAAAACTGATAGCTCAAATTCTACAAATTTTATCAAGTTTAAAAGTGGAATAGGAACATAAAGATTCTTATCTTTCTCATAGAAATAAAATCCATCCAGATACTCTAGAGATTTGAAGTAAAAATATCAGAAAAAATTTATGCAGTTATACTCTAGAAAAATACTGAAAATGCATACCAAATATTAAAATGCCTGAGGGTTGAGTTCTTTTGAAAATGTAGCACCCTTCACAGATGATATCTGGAGGAAACTGAACAAACAAAACAAAAGAAAAAAAAACAGTCCTTTATGTCTCTCTCAAATGACACCAACTAAATTGACAAAGCAAAGTAATGCAGAAAGTAATTAACATGAATTCAAATAAGACTACCATAAAAAAGAAAAAGCTCTAGACAACTGAAATTTTTGAAAGCAGTAGACAAATGAACAAATATTTATTAAGGAAAGTGAAATGACTTGTGACAAGTGAATAAATTGAAAATTTAATAATGAAGAGAAAACAGGAATGAAAACTGCAGCTACTAAAACAACTTTAAAGACTTTGAAATAAAATTAGGAAGAGAAAATTAATTCAGCTAGAGAAAACTTTGCTTATTTATGAGCTTTTCTTTTCTTTTTTCCTGAGAAAAACTTTTGAGATAAAAAGGCTAGAATAAAAAAGAACAGTTAAAATACATTGATTTGTGTATATTGTATTTTTTTAAAGAACTATTTCTGTGGGAACAGTGCTTTTGAGAGCAAGATAACGACTTAAGCATTAATTTGAACCTATGCACTTAGAACTGAAAAGACTGTGCCTAGAGAATACCAACAAGGTAGTACTTGATAAAAATCAAAACACAAGCCAAAACTATCGCTTCATTACATATTTTCTACCAATATATTAAAATAATAAATATTTTAGTTCTTTGGTCAGTGAATCCAGTCTTAATTTGGGTATGCATTTTTGTAGGATAATTCCTTAACTTTTCAAAAATTTTTTTTTGTATTGAGCTAAATTCTACCTTCATGTAAATATAACTGGAATCTATTTATCATGGGTTTCTTATGTAAGAAAACATGAAATGATTTTTTTTTGTGTGAAAATGAAAACATTTCTAGACGTAAATTTATACAGGCATTCTGCTACTATGTTTCTATATGTAATGTCGCTCTCTACTGTTTCCTCTGTCTGGTTTTCATCATCCTTTCTGTTCCTTGGCTACAAGTTCCTGTATTTCTCTGATATTTCTCATGCTTTCATGAAGTCCAAAATACTTTAATACAAAACAAGAAATTCAAGATAGGCTTCCATAATTTATACCAGTGAGTTCAATCAGTTCAAACGAGCTAGCAAGTTCATTTAAATATCTTGAGGAAATAAAATGAGGTGCATTTTAAAACTGTGTAGGGCTCTGGCTTGAATTTGCATTTAACAAGTAAACGCTTTGGGTAAAATGTAGTATATGAATGAAATAAATATGTAAGTAAATTTAAAATAATTGACTCAAAAAGTGAAAATAGGCAGATTTTATTTTCTTAATCTTTACCTAAGCCATTGATTCATATTTCTTAAAAAAAATGGGAAAACATTAAGAATACGATAAGCTCAACATCGGGGGTTCAATTCCCCCATACCACATAAAGCTGGATCTGATCGTGCACACCTGTAATCCAAGTACTCAGTAATTTGAGGCAGGAGGCTTGCCGAGTCCAAGTCTCACCTGGGCTATATAGGGAGTTCAGAAGCAGCCTTGGGTACAGGGTGAGGCCCTGTATCAAAAAGAGAAAGAAAAGAAAGAAAGAAAGAAAGAAAGAAAGAAAGAAAGAAAGAAAGAGAGGAAGGAAGGAAGAAAGAGAGAAGGAACATAATAATGTCAGTAGACTTCTTTTTTGTTGTTGTTGCTGTTGTGTGTGTGTGTGTGTGTGTATGTGTGTGAGTGTGTGTGTGTGTGTGTGTATCTTTTTGAAACAAGGTCTCATTCTGTGGTTCAGGCTGTTCTTGAATTCACTATGTATCCCAGGCTGGCCTTAGGCTCATGGAATGTCAGTGGAATCTAAAGAAATTCTAATAAGACTCTTTTCTCAATACATATTATTGATTTAATTGATTAATTATATGGACTCCACTATAGCAATATGTTATTACGTAGAGGTTGAAAGAGCAAAATAAGATTGAACGAAATGTAAAGCACTCACTCTCAGATCTGCTCTTTTTCTAATAGAAATTACTACCAAGTAAATTCTTCACTTATGCAAACTCTTAATGCCAAATTTCTGTCACTGTCCCTTGGTGAGTTATATTTATGAGTAGATTACAGCATGCTCTTGAAGTGTGTGCACTTCTGACTTTCAGTGAATGCCTACGTAGAATATATGGCCTTTTCTAGAACACAGAAATTTAATTTGCTGGAATAGAGCACTTTTCATGCCACATGCCTTTTTCCTGACCCTACTCAAGATTTTCATTTTTATATGTGTGTCATATATTCTGAACCTATATAATCTTAACAAAGGTCTACCACATGGTAATTACAGTGCTTGAGTTTACGTTCTCAAAAGCTCCACTGCCTGGATAAAGCCTTTTACTTTAATACAAAAAGTCGCATTGTAAGTTGCATAAATATTTGCCTGTTCTGCTCTGTTTTTTGATATTCGGTTCCCAAAGCAATATCCTTTAGTTATTTGATTGTATGTAAGATTCTTAGGCAATATTCCTAAAACAACAGGGAAGCTACATCTTTTTTGTCTCTCGCTCTTATTGAAGGCATATGTCAACTGCAAAATGTCTAATTTTATACCTTTAATTCTGTGAGCATCTTAGAAAGTCAGAGTGTAAAGCAGAACACAAAGATTTATTATTTAACCCATCAAAATCTCACTAACTTCATAAACATGAATCAGTGGAGCTAGCTCATCTTAAAAATAATCTTCAACTTTCTACAGAATAAGGAGGAACAGGAATTTTACAAATTGCATTGTTTTATCATTGCTAACAAACTACATTTAACCCAGTATTTATATTGAGCGAGATACCCCTTCCAAAATATTAGGATGCAGAGCCATGTCCATGATGTAATTTTTAGTGATAGCAAGTGTTAAAAACTAATGTCTATCTGAGGCTGTCTCTTGAGAAAGATTCTAAAAACTGGCCTTCACTTAATAGCATGGAGTGCTGTAAAAATATGATCCATTGTGTGTAATGTTTATGAATGATATTGATATAAAAGTTTCAAGTATGCTTCTCATGCAAAAAATCAAAGCTTATAACTTTAAACTGATATAATTATTGCTTGATGTATATGAGGATGCTTCCTATGCATAAAAGTATGGTAGTTGAAGAGAATATTTGATAGTAATAAGAAAGCAGGCTGAGAAAATAAAACCGTTTGAGCTATTTGGAATAATTTAATGCAGAAGAGAGATGAGGAATTCAGCTTATCTTTTGTGATCATTAGTGGCAGAATAAATTCCAATAGAATTACACTGATGGGGCGGAGGTGGTAACCTCTGAGGTCAGTGGACGCAGTGGATGATATGATTATCAAAAGTTTCAAAAGAATTCATGACTGATAATTCTTAATGCAAACACTAACTTGTTAGCCAATGCTGTAGTATTGTAATGAAGAGCTTTTGTATTACCAGAGCTACATTTCTGAAAGGAAAATTACGAGACTACAGAAAATAAAGGGATGTGGTGGATACATAAAGAATAGTAATCAGTAATTAAAATTGTTATAAGATGACTTATAAAACTCATTCTACAATTGATTAAATTTTATTTAGAAGTGTATTAAAAGAAAGCATTATCACCAAATTACTATTATGTTACCTCAAAGTATTATGAAAATTTAAAAATCTAGGTTAGAAGAAAAGTGAATTTTCTGAAGTCATCTTGTTAGTGAGAAATCTGTGACCATTGTCCCAAAACCCTCGTCCAGAGTAAGCAAATTTATTGCAACACTTTGTTTAAAAGTCCAGATATAATGGAAGTAACTTTCTTTAGGCATCTTTAGATGTACTCCTTGTCTTCTGGTAGCAGGAGGATGAAACAGGAAAGCAGATACGTTTTTATAGAAGAAATGAGAAAACTCTAGGAAATGTAACCCGTTGTGTTTCTAGAGGAACACAGAGGTGGTAGCTCTTTTTGTTTAATATTATAAAAACGTTTGTAATCTGATGACAACTTTTTCTAGACTTGAAATCAGTAAAAAAAAAAAATGTATTCCAGCTCCAAATCAGGAACTGCTTACCATCTTCTTGTCACCATAATCTTCTGCCCCAGGGTATCACAGAATGCGATACCCTCAAAGTTTGTAGCAAATGACCCAGTACAAATTCTCAAATATTTTCAATCATAAACACGAACAGGACTCAGTCATCATCATTTAAGCTTGTCTGTCCACCCTAATTAAGACAACAGGCATCAATTAAATAAATATAACAACTGATTATAAAGCACATTGTTAACATAGACGTATCAATAATTGTCATGGAATGCCAGCTTATTGACAAAGGGCAAATACCTTTAGACACACTACAAATATATAATCACTGTGGCATATATGCTTTTCCACCTTTGTTGAGCATATGATAGCAAAAGTATTTAAGTGATAAAGAAAATATAGATATATACTAAATTGTGGCAGGTAGAGGATTTTCTAGAAGGACAGAAAAAGAAAAGGAGAGAAATTAGAACCAACTATACATGCATGAAAAGAATCAGTGATACAGGAGGTCACACACACAAAAATTTCTTCACTAGAGAATGAAATATTTGGACTATTTCTTGAGTCAAAGACTATGAGATAGAATGGGAACATATAAAGCAAGAATGCCTTAAATACAAAAGGAAACCGAGTGCTCTCAGACACATCTGCTGTAGTTAGCTGGGCAAGTAGATTCTTTACAGAATATGTCATTGATATGCAAACAGTATGTAAGCATAGCATTGTCAAGTATGTATTGGAGAAAATAAAATACACTTCATATTATAAAATTTAACAAGCTTCTTTCCCTTTTTATAATTTATTATTCATAAAATTTTCTATTGTTTTCTTAAAGTACTGTAAAGGCCCGATAATATTTAATACACTATATTACTTCACTATGAAAAAATGATTTACAAGTAAAATAAATATAGAAAATGATAATACTCTTAACCGATGTAGTATTTTGCCTTTTTATTTTTGAAAAAGACTTTTAATAGTTATATAACTTAACAAAGAAAAAGTAAAAGTCATTTCATACCAAAAACTAGTCTTGAAATTCAGACATTCCACTGATACTTTAATGCATGGATAATTTTATTTACATTTGTAGCTTGTTTATAATATTCAAGATGAGGATGATTTTTTGAAACTTGCTCATAAATAGAGAGGCATTAAAAAGAATATTTTAGCATGATGTTTTATACTTTCATATGAAGTTATTTTCTCTAAGCCAAGCATTTATTTTAAATATCTTTGAGACTTCAAAATTCTGTACTTTATGTGAGAAATACAACGTTATTAGTAAATAAAATGAACTATTTTCTGGCTCTTCTAAAGGGCAAACATCAAAATTATGAATTATTTTTATCCTATTGGATCAGTTATATATATTCATAGAAAAAGGAAAAATAAAAATAACTTCACATTTTTGAACATTTTTAAGAAAAACAATAAGTATTAAGTGTTATACAGTTTGCTTGGGTATAGCCACAGTTTATATGAAAGTGTGCTTTCTTCAGTTGAGGTAATATTGTACTTATAAGTAAAATGTATACATGGCTTTTCTCAAAAACCCATTTGAAATAACTCAATTTTGAGTATCAAAGTGAGTATCAAAGTGAATCACTTTAGTTTCTTCAATCATGAGAATTTACGGTGCTGAAATGAAACTAAGACATGTGAACTGCTGATGCAATTGATTTTTATATAATATATATCTGTATCTATATAAATTTATATATTGTATAAACATATGTAAAACTTTTATCAGTTTTAGTAGCTGGTTGTTTCTTGTTTCTTCTACTTTGAATAAATCATGAAGCTTGTATTTCATTTAACAAACATCCCAAGTGAAAAGAGAGATAAACTTAATAAATAACTATGGAAAAGCAAAGTGCTGAGATTGAATTGCCACTTACTTTTGTTGGTAGCTTAACCATTGTGTATGCTACTGTCTCATATGTAAAATAAATGCACAGAAATGAGCATTGACCTCTCAACAGTCCATGTAGACATTACACAGATGGTAAGAAATGGAAGGAATTAAAAGAGATGGTTGGGGAATGGAGATTTACTATTGGTTCATAAAAGGTTCAGTCCTTCGATTTGAATATGTTACATCTAAGTATAGTGATCACCAAAAAATGGCTGCGATAGAATATTTTGTGGCTAAAAAATGTATGCGTGATTGCATCTGCTTAGAGAAATGCTTTTGAGAAGGAATTGGAACGAGGATTGACTCTGCCTAGGTTACATAACAGGGCCGTGTGCAAACATAGCTCAGATTATGTAACCACGCGTTCTGCCTACATTGGTGGCTTACGAATAAGTAAATTGGCGCCCTGGAACACTACTCCCTTCTGTGTTCTGTGGGTGGAGCTCCTTTAAGGTTTTTATTTTTTTTTCTTAATTTAGAATAATCTTTTAGAGAACTCTGACACGATAGTCACAGAAAAATTCGGGAAAGAAGAAATTATAGGATGCATTTCATGATGAATATTACAGGAATAATTGCTACCGATGTGATTGACTATTTCAGAACAAAAGAAAAGGGGACAAGTGTAGAAAATGTTGAGCCACAAGTAATCTGCAAATGCGAACAGCCGTCAGCGGGGCTGAAAATTAGGGAGAACTGTTAACTGTCGAATATCAGCTCACGAAAACATCTTTTCCTTTGAATCTTGTCTTCTGCCCTGGGGTTTTCTTGGTTTTACTAACTTGAAATCTGCCTTAGCTCTCAAGGCAGCCACTTCTATTTCTCATACAAACCTCAGTTCCGCTCATATGATTTTACATAATGTGAAATTAGAAGATAACAGGAGAATCTTAAATTATACCAAAGCACTTTGCTACCATTTTGAGAAAAAGTGAAATAGTTAATTTTTAAGATTTCCAAGTCCAAGTAATCTGTGTTAGCTTACTCTTTGAATATAGAATTTAAAACAATGAAATGTTGATCCAATTAAAGAGTCTAGTGACTTAAAAGAAAAGACAGCATAACTGTTATTTGGAATTGGAGTTAATGACATTTGACCTGATAATGTATGAATTTATAAATCTTCTAGGTGCAATATTTACTCTTCCAACAGATCTTTTACCAAATGAATATAGCCATGTACCATTTTTCACACATGCATTTATATCATACTTATATTTTCTTAATATTACTATTTTAAATTAATGAGCTTCAGTGACATTACATCTTATTGTAATTCTTTAAACTGTCTGATAAAGATTTGCCTTAAAGCTGAAAAATAATCATAGTATGCTCAAAAAACTTTTTCTGCCAAAAACACGGGTCTCTTTTCCTCAGTGCATGTGTTTTGTTATTCAAAAATATTAGCCATTATTATTTTCTATTTATTAATATTGTCAATTGACCTACTGCACTAGCAAATCTCATTTTCATTGTCATTCTGCAGCAAAGAGCCCAACACATCAACTTCTTTTGTAGCAGGTGTGGATAATCCATATATTATCAGAATATGTTATCAGAATATGTTCATAGGGCTTTTCAAATTTTGTTCTAATGACTTAAAACATTTCTTTTCACCTGTTATAATTTAAATATAAACTGTTCCCCAGACATGTAAGTTGAGGTCTTGATTTTTAATGTAACCATGCTCAGAAAAGGGAGTCAGAGAGATGACAGAGTCATGAGAGTCTTAATTTTGTCAAAACATTAATTATTAACTGACGAGCTCAGAGCTCAGTGGGCGACTAGGAGACAGGGCCTACTTGGAAAACATTGGTCGCCGTGAGCACACCTTTCAAACATCTTACCTGGCCCCATCCCATTTCTTTCTCTGGTTTTCTTCCCTCCACCTCCTTCCCTGGATTCCACATGAGCAACTTTGCTCTGCCATACCTTGCTGTGATGCTTCTTCTTTGCCATAGACTATAAACAATGGAGCCAGGTGACCCCTGTTTTAAACTATGAGCTTAAACAAGCCTTTTCTCCTATAGGTTGCGTAGGTGCAATGTTTTGTCCCAGCGATACGAAAAGGAATCATACAATAATAGATATGCGCTCTCTTCTTCATCCAGAGAGTAGTAGGTTTTTCTTTGTCAGTGTTCATAACACACCTTCCCTTCCTTCAGCAATGCTCACATTTACTGAGTGTACCGCTTATGATCCTAATAGAAAGAACAACTGAATGCAACTAAATAAATGCCCACAGGATTGCGAGTGATCTAAGTTCGTCCTGTAGGAGATACACTGAGTAGAATTCCTTCTTATATATTAATGACCATTAAGATCCTAAGACAGATTTGCACAGTTAAAAACAAGTTTAATAAGCAGCCTTAGGAAGTATCCCAAAATGATGGGAAAATCCTCAACACTACAACCAGGGAATTATTGGTGAGCAAATCTACCGAGCTATGTCACTGAGATTTTTCAAGTTGGATATCGTGCCAATCTTTCTTAAACAAGTGATCTTCAAATTCTTCAAAAGCTGTGTGTGAGAGAGAGAGAGAGAGAGAGAGAGAGAGAGAGCACATGTATGCACTCTTGCATGTGTGTTCATTTCCTTTAGTAAAAGAGTGATCATCTCTTTTACCTAATAATTAAAGATGCTTTTGTGCCTAATCCTGTGGTAGGGTCTAGACACTGAGTTTAGAGAATTAAATCTTCAAATTATGTTGCTTTTTAAATTTTGTTGCAAATTATTTGTGCTCACTTCTGCACGTTTTGCTGTTCATAGATGGTTAAATCTGAGTATGCTATGCATCTTAAAATTTATGATACCTGCCAAGCCCAAGTTGAATGTGAGAGAGAAAAAAAGGAAAAATCGCACAACTAAGCATTCCATCTCTTTTTTTTTTTGCATTTCCCAAATCGGTTTTTTTTTTTTTTTTCAGGTTTAAGGAAATTTTGAAGTGAGTTAAAACCTTTACCAACTCGGTGAACAGGATTTAATTCAGATCACAGAGTTTTATGGATCTTGGCAGAATTTAAGGAATATAATTCAACATGAATAAATCATTCCAAGACAATTTCTTCTAAGCATTAGAAACAAATCACATTGTCTTATCTTTCCATTTCAAACACATGTGTTTTGTGTTTTTCTTCTCCCTCAACTTCTATTCTCTCTCTCTTCTCTCTCTCTGTCTTTCTTCTCGTCGACAAAGTCTTACCTCATAACCCAAATCACTAAGCATCCAGACTGACCTCAAACATGTGACCTTCCTCCCTGTCTTGCCTCCGTGCTGGTATTCACAGATGGGTGACACCATGGACATTTTATTTTGCTCCCTTTTAGTGTGTTTTCGGCAAATGCAGATACTGTGAATTTTAAAGAGTGTTGTTTTGCTTTTATAAAGAGTGTAATATGTTGATGATAAATTATCTGCATATTTTTATCAAAATAATGCTTTAGGATTGAGGTTGCTCTGTTCATCAGAGTTCATTATTCTTGGCTCATGTCTAACTTATGTCTTTAGGTTGACTCATAGGAAAACTGAGGAGATATGTAATCTATGTTTACATCTGCCATACAGAAAATATGCAGTTCCCTTACTTTTAGCATTGTATTTCATTTTTCGTATATTTGTATACAAGCCCCTGAATAAACATCTTTTCTGAACTCCCAGAAGTATCTAGAAAGAGCAGCAGATGTGTAGTATCAGAGATTCGGAGATTTGGACAATAAAAGTGGCAAAAATAGGTAGGCCAGCATGTGATGGACTGCAGTGAAATTCTTCTCAGAAAGTTTCTGAGCAAGCTGAGAGACCTTTCCGTGTTTTTTTTTTTTTTTTTTTTTCTTTTTTTCTGGGTGGGGGAGGTCAGCATTTGAAGATGAGATACTTTTTTGTTTAGCAATATTTCTGTAATGCTCTCCCTGGTTCTGATATCTAAGATTTCTTTATAGGGAATGTGAGCCATATTTAGAGAATTATTGCTGTAAATTTTGCTTGAGTGCTCTTTAAAAATTCATATTTATACTATGCATTTTCACACAAAGGACCTTGAGGCACGTTCTGAAATCCATAGGAAATGAATATATGTTAATTAACTTGCATACAGTTATTTTAAATTCAACAACTTTCAACTCCAGTTGTTTTGTATTTCTTTAAGAGTTGCGATAATTATGTTGTATATTTATTTGGTCACTTTTAAAGTTATTTATATTTTTTGTATATTTTTGAGACAAAGTCTTGCCATGTTGCACAGAGTGAATATAGAAATATAAAGAGTTTATATAAAATTATTCTCTATGTATTCTAAGTATGAAATATATATTCTGTTATGTAAATTTATGCTTATTGTTCCAAACTCAAGTTTGGAAACAAAGTAGTTTGGAATCAACCAAAGCCTGCAAATATATGAATTAATTAAATGATCTGCATTTCCATAATGCTAATTAAATAGTAGGCCATCATTTAAATTAGTGGCTAATTTTGGAATGGAACATGAAATTTAATTTTTCCATCCTTTTACAAAGCATAATAAATCACTTTTATCACAAATTTTATTTTTACTAAAATTATGAAATACTCTCCAAACATCCATATTTTTCTTAGAGCTATTTCTTTGGAGGAACCTTTCACCAATCTCAGGAAACCAACGATCTTCAAAGATCTAAGCATTAATTAATTGCAAAGGGTACTATCTCTTGCTATTGAATCTTCCAATGCAGTTTAGGGGTTTCTTCTTTTGACACTAACATTTAAAGGAATTAAACAAAAGAAGAATTAAATAAAATGTGTAACCTGCCAGGTAGAGAGAGTCATGTTAAATATTTTGCCATTGTGTATTCTTGCATATGTACAATTCCACAAAAAAAATCTTGATTATGTGATATCTCAACCAGAAAATATTTTTTATCAGAGCCCTAAGACTTCCTAGTATCCAGAAGCAGGTACAGCCAAATTATTAGGAATAATTTTCATGCTGTATGTGGATAGAATATCTATTTTTGAGTACAAGTATTTCTGTGAGATAAAAATGCATTTTTCTCTTGGAATTTCTCAGGATAATTAATTTTCAGTGCATAGAAGAAGATTTAAGTGGATAACCTGGCCTTGTTAAACATGTGAGGCTGTTTCTGACCATCAACATTATAACTCATCAGACTTTCCCAAGCAGGAGCTGTTTAAATCACAGGATTTTGCTGTGGATCCCTGACTGCTTCTGGCTAGATGTCAGAGCCTGGAAGATATTCTCCAAATAATTGTAAAGCACTGTTCTCCAATCAGCATATATTATTGCATGCCAGAGCTACCTTGCCAGAATTTCTATTTAAGTTATAGCTCAGTCATTTAAACTTTGAGTCATACATACTGAAAGGACTTCACTGGATTAAAAGCATGTTACATTTTTACCCTTCCATGACAGTGTTCAGGACAAAAATACACTTCTTTGATTTATCTAATTACTCATTAAAGGACAGCTGTCACTTTCTGACAGGATTTAATATCCATAAAGTGTTTAAAATGTATTGGCTCCAACATACACAGTAAAAGCTTTTAAAGAACAGGAAAATACAGAAGCTTTTGGATAGACACAAAGAACAGGAAACATGCAGGGTTTTCTGTGGGGTTTTTTGCTTTTTTTGAGGTGGGTGGGATATGGATTGAGTAACCAAAGATGTTAGTTTTTTTTTTTATCCAGTTTTTCAGAGAAGTTGGAAGTAGTGCTTTCACAAGTTGTATTTCAATGGTTAAGAAAACACACTTGCACACACACGCGTGCATGCACAAACACACACACACACACACACACAAACACACACAAACACACACACACAAGGAGGCATCCTATGTTGAGACTTGACCTTGTTGGAGAAAAAGAAAGTCACCTCAAATCATGCATCATAATTCTGTTGAAGCTGAAATGAAAATCTAGGTTATGAAAACTGCTTTCAAGGACAAAATCCCATTCTTTTGGTGAGACAACATAATTTATCTCGAGAAGCCTCAAAATGGAAACTAAGAATTTCCACTTTAGTCCTTCCTGGGAAGCTAATTAGACAATGGATCGGCTCTATATGCCTCAACTCCCATATATTAAAATTCTGGAATTAGGCTAAAGGCTTTTTATATGTTACCCAGTTCTAAAACTTTCTCTTTTGTATGAGATATTTTTAAATTAACTCAATATAAAATGTGGATATTTACAGATAATTATCTTCAAAATTGTAACAAATTGAAAGACATTTTCAATGCATCTAAGGAATGTAGCTGAGAAGAATTGCAAGAAGGGACAGGAATTCTGGACATTACCAAAAAATCTACTATAAATACAATTAATTTTATTCCTCTAGTTTTTTCACTTGGTGTGAATTGGAACTTTAAACTATTTTTGAAGCCAATCATTAAAGAGTTTAATAGCTAGCCATATATGTTTCTAAAGTTGGGCCAAACAGAATTTTCCACACCTTTTGAATCAAGTGAATCTTATGGTCAATATTATTTTTTTATAAAAAGTCTTAAAATGATAACATTCTAACTTTTCCATTTATAATTCTAGCTTGCAATTTTACGTGAAAGCTATACAGATAATAATTGAATAAAAACTACACAATTGTGTGACCTGAAGTATACTCTTAATTGTAATAGACATGAAACCTTAAATTCAACAACAAAATGTTTAGTGGGATGTGATGGAGATTTTAGAACCATTCTTACATTTTTCTGTCTCTAATTATACACTATAAATATGTTAGTTATATGTAAATATATTATGTTTATACATATATACTACATTCAAATTGAGCAGTTTTAGGATGTTAAAAATAAAGCATTAATAAATATAAGCCAAAGTACTAGAGTGGCACTTCCCCAACTTCATGTGAGAGATTTAAGAAGTCTCTCACGTGAGGAATTTGAGAAATGAGGCATCCACAACTTCTGAGCCAAGCCTTCATTGTCTACACTCTTATAGGCCTCCCTTTTAAAGCATGGATTGAAAACTTCTTTGCCTGGAATAAACTAAAGTGCACTGGCAACCCTGTGGTTTATGATACTTTTGGCATAACCACATCTTTGTCTTTTTCCATGAGATGGAGAATCCTGTAAGGAAAGCATTATATTTGCATAACTCACCAGTGAGTGTTCCTTGTACTTAAAAGGGTCTCAAGATTAATGTGATGAATGAATCAGTAATTTGTTTAAAATGTGCACCTAAGTGTCGGACAGAAGAACACTCTTCTCCACATAGTCTCTACCATTCTGTTATAGGTCAAATTTAAGAGACCACCAAATGCCAACTGGGGCAAGGTAAGTTTTTTTAAAGATGTTATTACGACCAGAAGTCAGACTGCCCCTGGACTCTGGGTGAGTCAACAGAGAGCAGCCCAGAGCAAATTTTATACCAAGTTTATGTAGAGGATTTTACATTATTGCATGCATCATACATGACGACCAGTCATAACCCAACACCTAGCCATCATTCTCGGCTGGCTGTCCTGTTATTACCAAGCAACCAAATGCAATCTAACATTCATCCGTTACTTTTGGTGGGCTACATTTGACTTTCGGTGAGCTGCTCCTGACATGAAATACGCAACTCTCGTGAAATACATGACGGTTGCCACAGAGTCAAGGGAGGAGAAGTTTAGCCCCTGCTCTTATCACAAGCCTCCAGAGACAACTTGATGATCGCACAAGCACAGCTCCGAGGCTAGGCAGGCGGTGTCTCACAAGATGAGCTCACAACAAACTGACTTATAAAGTCAATTTTAACTTACACAGCAAACACATAACCTGAATAGCATAATTATCACAAAATGGAGTCACTTTATTATATTGGCAGTCTGGGTTATGTCATTTCATAGCCTGCTTACAGAAAGTTAACATGAATGTGTGGTTACAGAAAATTATAAAATTACAGAAGTATACCTTATGTTGGATTTTTAGTACATTGTCCCACATTCTCCCTTGGGTGTTATTTATTTATTTTTTTGCAAACATTTTTGAGTGCATTCTGTGATCCTAGGCTTGGCAAGTGTTCAGAGAGGAATGAAAAGGTATTAACTGTATAGTGCTATTGTTCAGGACAAACTCAGGACCCAGTGGGAACAATACAAATTAATAAAAGAAAAATAATTATAAAATATATAAAGGGTATTAAAGTAAAATAAAGTAATAAAACTAGCGTTTAGCCTAGGTTTTGGAGGCTTCTTGATGATGGTAGCTTATGAATAGAATCTTTTTGTTGCTCTCTTGATTTAAACTATTAAAATAACTCAAAAGAGTTGAAGTCATCATTTAATAGACCACACACATTCCCATGTTTATGGCAGCACAGCTCATGATCGCTAAATCCTGGAAGCAATCTACATTCCCATCAACAAATGAATGGAAAAAGAAAAAGTAGTATACATCCACAATGGAGTATTACACTGTCATAAAGAAAGTTAGATTTGGCGCTCGGAGCATAGCTCAGGGGTTAAAATGATTACCTAACAAGTCCAAGTCCCTGAGCTAGATTCCGCAGAGTCACATAAACAAGGTTGTGGTGGCTCATGCCTATTATCTCAGCACTCAGGAAGCTGAATAAGAAGGATTGCCATGTGTTGAAGGCCTGGCTAGGCTACAGAACCTGGGCTATAGAGTAAGCCTTCACACACACACACACACACACACACACACACACACACACACACACACAAAAAAGAAAAAAGGAAAGAAAGATAAATTTGAAGCATATGTAAAAGAAAATGTGTATGACTTGAAACAATTCTCAGAGAAATAAATCAGACATAAAATATTAAGTGTCACATATTTTACATGTGTTTTCCAATATATAAGTGACTAAAAGAACAAAGTGTAATGTGTAAGAGAAAGATTAGAACATAGGGAAACACACATCTGGGAGTTGGAAAGGAATATTCAGGGTACGGGAAGCAGAAAGGAGGTGGAAGAAGGAAAGGGAGTTTTATTTTTTTTAAAGGTCAGAAAGTGGTGTGAGTGGTGTGAATGTGTACCAATTCCTCAAGATGCATGTAATCATCATGAAAACCAACTTATAGTGCATGCAAACTCATGAAAATGTACATAAATAACATAATCCTTAAATCTCTTGTTTTATCCTTGAGTTTTTACACACGTTATTTTGCATACTTTGCTTTTTATGTGCAAAGAATATTTATTTTTTTAATCAGGAATTTTGAAAGAGTAATTAGGTTCACTTGGCAGTTATCTTGAATTCATCCTTCATACGGAACTGTCGAAAATGTTTAGTATATTGCTATGTGAACAAGATCAAAATGTCACTGAGGCTAAAATAATTCTTATTTAGTCTTGGAAGGTAGAAAATCGTCCCCAGTGGCATAGGATAACTCTTGGGTTTCTCAAGCATGTGTGTGGCGGTATACTTCTGTGTTTCCTTTGCCTTACTACAATTTTTCTCTCTTTTCTTTTTGGACAACTCATCGTATAGTAAGCATCCACAAATATTATCTTTTTCCATGAGCTTATGTAGCAGCCTCGGGAACCTGTGTGCAGTTATAATCTCTCCTTCCCTTTAAAGCATTTTTGTGTGTATCTCGGTCAGAGAATATTTACTGAGAGCCTGTTCTGTTAAAAGCATTGCTCTAGGAACAAAGAGTCATTTCAGCTCTAGAGACGGGCTGTTTTAGGCTGGAATGCAGAGCACAGACTTACTGGTTATTTACGGCCAGTGTCTATTCTGAATGTTTCGTGCCCTGGCTGTACCAGCTTTTTTTTTTTTTAATGTTTTGAATGTCATCTCTGTACCACCCCTAAAGAATCCCTGGACATTTTCAGACCTGCCATTCATGTCTGTTGCCTTGAAGCTGCACTCTGGCACCTAGGTGGCAAATGCCTAGATAAGAACCTGGGTTTTGTCTCACTTCTGTCTGTCTACACATTCCCCAGAGGAGTGTAAGTTCCCATTGTGTGAATTTTTCAGGAGCTGAAAGACACATTGGAAAAGCAATTTAGGAAAGACATTGACTATTCTAAGTGAAGCAGAATTTTTCTCTAGTTCTTATCCGAAATCACAGGGAAAAAAAAGAGCAAAGATGAAAGGAGGAAGTGATTCAATTTGCAAGTAGTCTTTGGTTAGAAAGAAGCACACGTGCACACGCACACACACACACACACACACACACGCACACACACACACACACACACACACATAAGAAAAAGAGATGGAAAATGAGTAAGAAAGAAAGAATCTTCATAGCGGAAAATTCCATTGTAAACACTTACTTAACATTGAAGTGTCTTGGTTTTTATCATCTCATATGGGAGGAGGTTTAAGGGTTTCATTCTCTGGTTTTAAATAATGTTAAATAATGACCTATAGTGGTTAAAAGATCCTTTTGATAGCAGTCAACTTACTCTTCATTAACTCTTATCTTCTCTATGTAGAGGCTGACTGTCATTAGATGATTATACCTTTTCAGATCTCTTCCCACAAATAGTTTTTCCCTAAATTAGAGATAAGTATTGTTTGCTGTGCATTTCCTGAGAGCCAGACATTGTTCTGTGAATTAGGTGTTAATTAATTTAATGATCACAGCAATCTGTCCCCATTTGGCACATGAGGAAATTAAGGCTTAGTCCCTTTCCCCTAGTCATCCACCTGGTCTTAGCTCAGATGGTCAGCCCCTCACGTCTTGTGCATACCACTGTTTGACCCACATTTCCTGAGCATGGGGTTTTGTTAAGAGGGATAATGAAGTAGATCATTATGCTCCAGGCATTTTATTATAAATTGCATAGCAAAGAAGTATAACAAAGTAAAGATTTCTGCTTTCTTCCTGTCACAAATAACACTTCAAGTGAATTAGACGATACCTATTAAATGTCTGATTTTTTTTCTCCCCTTAACTTAAAAAGATGTTTTCCTATTTAAAAACTGTTTCCTTTATGAGTTCTAAGTCCTAGACAATCTATATTGGTTTACAGAACATTTAGCACTTTTTACTAGATTTTTCGGGAGGAAGAGAGGTTTGGTATATTTTCTGTAGCTACAGATCCTATCTTTAATGGTGTCAGTATTGTACTAGTATTGTACGAGTTCGTGTTTTCAGATTCAGTGTTGGGAACTGGTGAGCTTTGCTGCGTGTGTTTAAGCATTCAGTTCTGTCTGTGTAAAAATCACCAAGCTGGAAAATAAGAATAACACCCACCTAGAACAGAAAACATGTAGGTTGGAGAGAAAAGTCTCAAGAAGGAAGATTGTATGTCCTTTGTTTATCAGGATATCTCATGTTACTCAAATATAGGACCATCTACATTTTAACTTCAGCAGATCCATGTCTCTAGAAGTAGTCAAAGGACTTTTTTTTTTTTTTTTTTTGGCCAGGGGTAATTTAGAGAATATAATGGTGGAGAGATAAAAAGTCACATTATATGATCTCTTAAAAATAATTATGAGTCTGAGTTTCTTAATGTGCTAGTAGAAACTAAACATGTGCCTAGTCGTAGGAACCTTAAGACAAAAGCTCACGGGGCTTATGTTCAGGTTTCATAATATAGGGAAACAAAAAAGAAAACAAAACAAAACAAAACAAAACAAAAAAAAACCCAAAACATCTCCATGTAGACTGAAATGAAGGCTCCAATTACTCTGTATTCTGGTTGCAAAGCAACAGAAAAATAAACCTGAACACATGCTGTGTGTTTATGTAAATCAAGTTTAGGCAGGATGATTTCTCAGGTAATTGTGACTAATTCTTGCCTTATTGGTAAATACTGTGCATTTGATCTGCATTTTTTTTTTGGGGGGGGGGGGGGGCACAGGGTCTTGCTCTGAAGTCCGGGCTTGTCCGGAACTCACTATGTAGCTCAGGCTTGACTGGCAATCCATCTGCCTCAGTCTCCCAAGTGCTGGGATTATACGCGTGCACCACCACGGCCAGTTTATGTGGTGGTAGGGAATCGAACTCAGGGCCTTGAGTTGGCTAGGCAAGCACTTTAAGCACAGATTAATTCCTCCAGTTCCTGAACTACATTTCTTAAGTTAAGAATCTTAGGCCTTTGTGAAGTATCTAATAATCATAGCTCTTGGGCCCCCAACACATTAGAATCAGAATCCCAAACTCATTGTCTGTCTCTTTAAAGAAGCATCCTGACAGTCATTTTCACACAGCTTGACAAAGATGTGTGCACATTTCATGTACATTACCTTCTTCCTAGAAGGGGTCTGTGGTGGTCCATAAGAAACACCTCTATGACTGAAGTGATGAGCCGGAAGGGTCATCTGAACAGTAAAATGCTGAGATGATTTTATCTATTACTTGTGTAACATTTATGGAAATTCTAGTATTCCCAGGGTCTGTGATAATAGATATTAGTCATATCACTTTTTGAGATAAAAGGGAACACTTTCTATAACTAAAACAATTCTCTCCTTGATTACCCACATTCTTACAAAAGGAAGAGTGTGTCATTTTTTTCTTAAGGTGACACCAATACTTCATTTTCAGTGGCTAAAAATTTTGGGCATGTTAGGGTAATGTACCAATGTTGTGTTTTGAGTAGGTTAATCAGATCACTTGGTATGCTTTTACTTTAATTTACTATTTTATTTTATCTGTTTGAACATATTTTTACCCTTAGAAGCTATTCCAGTCTTTGCTATATACAAAATAGAAATTTACTTATTTATTTGAATACTGGGGAATGAATTCAAGGTCTTCACTGTACTGAGCTACATCCCAGCCTGTTTGTGTGTTGTTAGTTTTTGAAACCAAGTCTCAGTAATTGGCTCAATTACTTATACTAAACTTGAACATGTGATCCTTTTGTCTCCTCCTCCTGCTTCCCTCCCTCTGCCCCGCCCCCAGAGTGCTGGGATTACAGAACAGTGCCACCAAGCTCAGCCCAAAATAGAGATTGTAAATGGATATTGATTTGAAATGTCCCCTATAATCCGTCAATTAGGGAAAAAAATGTATAATCTAACCTGGGATTGCTTTCAAATCTGAAATTCAGAATGCAGTTTCTGTGTAGTTACTTTAAATAGGCCTTCAAAGGCTCATGGACTCTTACAAAGAGTGAAGTCATCAAGACTACTATAATGCCCAACCTATTTAATATAATTGTCTTCCACAGCACAAACAAATTATCTCTGAAACCCAGGAATCATTTCTCAGATCTTATTTTGCTCATAAAATTACTGGCCTCACCCACATCGTCCCATACCACAAATTTCATATCATCTAACACATATAATTATGTAGGCACAGTCAACTCTGGTCCAACCCAACTGTGCCCCACCCTACTCCACCCATAGATCTCAACTCATTTGACGGCCTTCAGAGTAATTTGGAAATGCATCCCTCACCCCGACCTCGCTATGGTGTTTGATTCTTTGCAGTACAAATACTTTCATTCTTATAAATATCTCTTAACTACTTCCTTGAGGAGAAATAAAGGCTTTGTGTTGCTAAGAGATGCAAAGAAATGCTAAACATCTTTGCTGGCCTCTCAAGAGTTTAAAGAGAATGAGAAAATGTCCTGAGGAAAGTTTTGTTTTGTTTTGTTTTCTAAAGAGTATAGAAATAGAATGTAAGTAATGTCATTAAGTGTATCATAGCGACAAAAATTACAACTTCTGATGAGTTCACAGTTAGAGAAAGGTATGAAAGATAGATACCCTAAGTTAAAAGATTTTGTATAGGTGAAAAGGATGTTGAAAAGTCTTTACAAACAGAGTTAGGATACAGCAAGAACAGAGATTGGGAAATGCTGTAGCATGCTTATGGGAAGGGGAGACTTTTGTGTAAAATTGGTGGGAGTGGCATCTGGGGAGATGAATTTGAGAAGATTGTGAGAGTCAAACCGTTGCACCTCTTTCTTGCCAGACCTACAGGTTCAGCTTTGTGTGCCATGAGAGATTAGCTTAAGTTCTTGAAAAAGATTATCTTATTGAAGTTTTAGGCAACATTAATTTTACAAGAGAGAAATAATTAAGATTTGAAGAAGACAAAAGCCAAGTGTTTATACTGAAACAGGGAGAGCCTGCATGCTGGAACCCTCACCTGCTGGGAGGCTGAGCCCTGAAGCTAATCAATTGCCTGAGCAATTTAGCGACTTAGCAAGACTTTCTCAAATGAACCAGATGAGGGGGCTGAGAGGGTAGCTCAGTGTGAAGGTTCTAGGTTCCACCCTCTGTAGTGCAAAAGAGAAAAAGAAAAAAGCATAGACCTCTGACAATGACAGAGGCCCCAAGAGGTCACAGCTCCAATTGCTTCTTCCTCCTTTCTTTGTCTTCTGTTTTCTTTTCTTTTTTTTTTTTCTATTTGGAAAGATTCCATTGTGCCCATTGTGGACTTGAGTGTGGAAATTTTATTGCTTTATACTATAATAGATCTCAATGTTGCCTTGAAAAATTACTCAACTAGATTGAATTACTTTCTTTCTAAAACAAACAAAAATCCTGAATTTGCTGGGGGACGATATATATATGAGAATACACTGCCCCCTCCCCTTTTCTCAAACAAGCAAATTTTATTCAATAACTAGTAAAACAACAACAGCAAGAACTCTTTCTGGCACTAGGAGTTATCATCTGGTAGTAGAAACATCTCAACTCACCCAAGTGCCCTCAAGAATGGTATGGATGGATAAAACACTCCTACATGCTTTCCTGTTTTGCCTGATGTTCAAAAGTTCAGGTGTCAATAATATAAACCTGAATATTGCTGTTCTGTACTTTCTATAAATATAAATTTATCTCTTATTACTCTATATAATTCTCTGGTTATAACCAGGAAGGAAATAAATAAAAGAAGTTATCTGCCTGGCAGTGATTCCTCACTAAATACAAAAGCTACGGAGTCTTTTGAAAATGTTTTAACATATCTAGGCATGCTTTGTTTCATAACCAAAAGCTAGATACTTAATGAATTAAATGGGATAATGGAGACATTCCTTCCCCACACAAGCCTCCAATTTTTCTGGATAGTGATAAGAAATTGTGGAAGCTGACACAGGCCCTGATTAACTAGAAACTACTAGTTGTGTGTTGGTTAAATAAAAAGATTAATCTTCCCCTCGAGCTAATTCCTGATAATTAACCAAAATACCCAAAAGAGCCAAGACAAATTAAGCATTTAAAGTGGGTATTTTGCAACTTTCTTTGGAAAGGATATCCCCAGTAGAAAATAGGTATTTTCTATGATCTGGTAATTTTTTAATATAAGTCCATCTTCAAAAGATGCTGGATTATCAGTCTTTTTTAATGATGGCTTAATTTAAGGGATATATTTTGAGAGAGATGTAAGTAGGGAAGGAGAAAAGTCAGTTCACAGAAATTAACAGCTAAAATAAAGGAAATGAATTTGTTTAGCTGGCTTCTGTTTCTACTTTTTGTAGCCCAGGTTGTGTACATTGGCTACATCTGTCTGGAAAGGTCAGAGCAACAGGACAGCTGCCTCTGGACTTCTGTCTTGTGATTGGTTGACATTGGAGACTGTCTATTGGCCAGCAGACACTACAGAGAGTTGTAGTTTAGAAAATTGACATTAGTCTGATTTTTACTGTCACGGGAGTGTGTGTATGTGTGTGTGTATCTCCCACAGAGAAGCCAGGAAGGCTGAAGATTCATTGAACATCAACTATTTCTAACCACCCTTATTTTGTTGCTGTTGTTGTTGATTAAAAGTGTCAATAAAGATTCTCAGAGAGCAAGTCACTCTAAAAGTTCTACAAATGAGGAAGGGAGAGTAATATCGTACCCCCAAAGATTGCCTTCATTTCAAAGAGACACCAGCCTCATCTTTACAATTGATATCAGTCAAGAATACTTTCGTGCATCCAGAGAACCTAGAGATTTTTGAATGTGAAAGGAAGACTTGATTTAGCAGGCTATTCTAACAAATCGTAATTGTGTAACTTTTGTCTTATATATTAAGATATTTCTATTTTACAAAAAGAGATGGAATTGCTTCAAGTTTACTTGTTTTATTAATTAATGCATTAATTCACTCATTAATTGTTTTTTTTTTTTTTTTTTTTTTAGTTGCTGAGCACATTTCATGCTCTGATAGTAGAGTAGGGGGAGTGCCCTTTGTTTTGAAAGTGCAATTATTTGAAAGTTTATCAACATCTGCTGATGACCTATTGAAGCCACCCTGCACCTGCCTGTTAGTGTAGTAAAGTAGGTAGAAACGCCAATGTCCCCAGGCAGTCTTTGGTCCCTAACTCTAACCTCTTCAACATTTCTATTACTGCCTTCAATTCCTTTCAGTTCTGCTAAATCTGTCTCCTCGGGTGAACACTTTTCTTGCTTTGAATGAATTTCTAGCTCTCATAATGGTGTTATTCTTAAATGCCTGCTCCTTGTTCAAAATTAAGATTTTTTTTTTAGATAAAAATTCAAATGAAAATGCAAGTGGGCTTTAAAATCTAAAGTTTCCAAAATCGAATCTCTCAAATCACAGACTGGTTTGTAGTAACTCCAAGAGATTTTATTTCTGCTGTGAAAACTATTTGTTTTTAGTTCCAGTAAATAAACAGTATGAGAACTACATTTGGTACTATTGGCAAGGTTTTATTGCTTATTTTTAATCTCATTCCTGCAAGGATTTAGAATAAAAGTCATTGCTAAATAAGAGGAAACAACTATACTGAGTGATTTTAAAGGCTAATAACTGAGAATTGTTTTGGTTTTGTCAAATGATCAGTAGCTTATCTGAAAATGATGTAAGGATCAAACCAAAAATTAACCAAGTTCACTTTTATAAATAATAACAAATTATTTAAATCTATGCTGTTTGTAAACAGTTGTTCCTCTTAAAAATATATGATAATTGTACTAACTGGATGAATATTAAAGACTTTAATTTACATAAAACAATATTAATGAATAAGCAGACATTTATAATGCCTTTCTTTAAAAGCCTCTATTTACATCAGTTATGAAAAACATCTTACCAATACTTAAGTTATTTGCAAGAGTTTTAACGAGCAAATACCCGGGTAGCTCTGGGCTCTTTTATTCAATACCTTCTCATTTCATTACAATTATCAGTTTTATAAAAAAAAAAAAATCATGCCCCTCTGACTTTCTGTTTCCTGTATTATCAACCCTGATTGGGTCCACGAGATCCTTTGGCCCACTGCTGTCCACCATGTTCTCTGCAAACTAGTTGACATTAAAGCATGATCAATCCCATTATCATTGGAAAAAATTCTTCTGGACACAAAATAAGATTGTTTTTCCTACTTCCCTTTTTTCTCTGTTCCATCCATCATTTTTTTCCCTTCTCTGTATAGACAAATTGACTCATACTTCAGCAGGGAATAGAATATAACCGTATATGAAACTGACCAAGTGCACGTTTTAAGGATTACATAGCTTTCATAAATTATATCTGGATTCCACTTCAGAACTGGCATAATTCTAAATTTTGTTTTTTCCACAAAGGTTTGCCCAGTTTTTGATCCCTAAGTATCTTTAGCAAAACATCTAATAACTTGTTTTCTTTTAGAACTATCAAGTGTGCCTTCCTATGTTTGACATTTCAAAGTAAAAATCATTTGCTACTTAACACGGAAAATCATTGTATATATTGATGTAGAGATGTATATACATAATCTTCATATAAACTTAAGACACTGCCTTTGGCTATTTGTCTCCTATAGTCTAAATTTTCTTTGATGTTGAGCCATATTTTATAACTCATTAAAATGTCACAATGAACTTAATGTTATATGTATGGCCCAATTAATAGAGGAACATTCTGTTAAGAATAGGTGTTTTTTGGAATGACGTAAGATATATCTTATAAAGTAATCAGGTTCAATTAGATTCCAGAATTGATTTTTAGTCCTGGCTTCTGACTTTGCCTCCAGAATTTGTGTGACCTTAGACAACAAATTTTCTTTTTCTGTAATCCCAGCACTCCAGGAGACTGAAGTAAAAAAGATGAAACGTTTGAATCCAGCCATGGCAATTTACTAACACTCAGTCTAAAAACCAAGAACAAACAAACAAATGAATAAATAATAAATAAATATATTACCTGGGGCTGGGTAGGGTATAATCATTAAGTATGAAGGCCCTGGAAGATAAGAAAGAAAAATAAAAGAAGGAAAGGAAGAAAGAAAGAAAAAAGGAAGAAGTAAACACACAAACATCTAAAATAGCCAGTAGAAAAATCTCAGCATTTCCTTCCAATAGTCTATCCTGCTCTGCTGTCAGAAGAAAGTGAACATGTTTGCTGAGAACATTTTCATATTGAGGGTTACAATAATTTTAGGGGGAAATAATGATTTGACTCACATATATACGTCCAAGTCATTTACATTTTCTGGTCTTGGATTTCATAATTTGAAAACAGTTTTAAAGCTCTTGTGAGGCCTCAAATACTTCTCAGATTAATTATCTGACACTATTTGGCAGGCAATGATTTTTCATTACAAACGTATTATACTTATTTTATTTTTAGTAACGTCTGCAATAAAACACCCTGAGAATTGGTTAATATAATACATGAGTGTCATCGTCAAAAATTTAAGATATGAAGTGTGGTGGAAAATAGAGTGAATTTTAAATATTAAAAATTTTACAATGAGGTCCAGTGGAAGACATATTGCCATTCAGCTCCCTCAAAATACCTCCCTTCCTTCAAAAATTGATCTTGTCACTTTCTGAAGCATTCTTAATGTCCTCTCTTGGGCAAGTTTTACTTTACTCTGTAGTGGCGCCAACTTGGCCTGAACCTATTCTAAATACTTATTTTTTCAACATCATTTTAATTTTGGAGAAAAGTCTGAAGTAGCCCAATGCCACATCTGGCAGATAAGGTTGATAAGGATCTACTGTGATGTTTTCTTTTGATGTAAATTGTTGTAAAAATACTCTTTTTGATTTAAAAAAATCAAAATCCAGCTTTCCTTGAAGTTAAATGAAGGAATCATAAGAAAACTCCACCTAGAATGGAGAGGAATTGTTATTTCTAGTATTAATAACACTATTTTTTAATCAAAGCCACATAGAAGCCACTCCTAATATTTGGAACTCTAAGTTAATAATAGTATGCAAGAATGAACAATAATTATTCAGTCATCAGGTAGATTAATGAATGAAAGACCGCTTAAGAACTGTTGTGGGTACTGTTTACTATTGAAACTGAAATTCTGACTAGTCATTAAATAAAGACATTTTAAAGATGGAAATGGACAAGGGGATGGTCAAGGTCACACATTTCGATAGTGTCGACTATCTGAGTCAACACTACACTGCATTAGAAACGGCTTTTTTATTTTCTTTCAAATTGCAATCTAATAATTGAAAATGTCTTCTTTTTCAATAACCGCAGGAATTTCTATTACTAGTGAATATCCCTGTGCTATATGCTAATAGGTCAGAAATTATCATATGACTTGGAATTTCAACTGTGACTTTATTTTTGCTGGATTCTGGTGTTACTGTTTCATGTAGATGTATTTTGGTCTAATTAGATTGAAAGACTCTTGATTTAGGGGTGACATCTTTACTATTTTGGATCTCTCACAAGCATACATAAAATAGATTATATTCTTCCATACTTAGACCAGTTTATTTACAGAAAATGCCCACACCAACTATTAATACTCTATCTGATACTTTCTAGCTAATATTAACAGCTTGGTGCTGTTTATCACCCTGCCCGCTGGTGTGGCATCATTCTTTCTACCCTAACAATATGATGGGACTTTGTCATTGAAGAGAATTTCCATCAGAGTGAGTTAGCATTTCCAACAACTGTACCCTATTTCTTAGACTGATAATACTGATACTTTTCTAGGATGGATAATGTTGATATTTTTGTATTTTGCTGGTGAATTTATTTCCTTTATAGTAAGTGGAGATTCGCTGTCCTCTGTGGTATAGCTGTCTATAGTCGCATCTTGCAAGTGTCTCATAAAACAAGATTAGGCATAAAGGTATTCAGCATGACCACTTACGTGGGGTTACTGGTAAGAAAATATACATTTTCCTAAATATTAGCCCATAATTCAAGGCCAGAATAATCTGCATAGCACTGGATCACCCTGTTACAGCTAATCTGGATTTTTTTCCAATGAAAAACATATTCAGCTCTTAGAGAAAACCCTGGTATTTTCTTCTATGATTAATACAATTTAGCATAAGCAATGAATGTGGTGAAGTATGAAAAGCTGTCAAACATTCATGGTAATTATTACATCTATCTTCAATATTTGTATTGGGTTTTATTTTCCTAAAAGAAGAAAATGCAAAGCTTAAAAATAAAAGGATGCTCTATTCTGAGACAAATACTTATTCATTGTTGAGTTAAAAATTTCTACAATCTATACTTAAAATTACTTATCTTTGTTTTCGTCAAAGTTTTCTCAAATATTTGAACAATTATAAAATTCTTAGAGAAGAAATCCATTTTGGCTTATATGGAATAAATACACTATTTTTTTTTTTCTTTTTTGGAGTACAGATTTACCTGGAGTTCTGAGTACCTTAGAACCGAAATTGAGCTCCAGTGATGAGGACAAATTCACTCCTCCTTTTCACCTGACTGTCTTAGTATGTATAAATTATTATTAACACAGTTTTCAACTACAAAGATCAATACTTTATTTTAAAGGCACTTTAAAGCCTCTCCCAACACCTCGTATCATCTGAAGGCTTTATTTCATTTATTAACAGTAGATTATTGTTTGAAAGTATATTTCCTATTTGGATACCTAGATTTGTGACAGATTAAGTTATAACAAAAATGAATTTGATGAATAACACAAAAAGATTTGAGCTGCATGAAAAAATCACCATTTTTCATAATATTAGCCTCTCACGTTGAACTATGTAGTCCCTTGCAGCAGCCGAGAATTGAATCAAATATTTTATTAGAATTAAAATCAATTTCAGACAATAAAAATCTCATATTCTATCACTGAATAAAATAAAGCTCTCCAAGATCCTCTTTTAAATTAATAGAACATATCAGTTTATGAATTATAACACAACATCCAAGTATAATAAGGGACACACTGTTCACCCTTCTTAACCTTGCTCCTTTATGTGACGTCTTGTGACAGTGTGGATCTGATATGAAAATGCTCTGTTATATAGCCTGAATTTTTCCCTATTTTAAATGTTCTTTTTCTTTCTCCTGTATGATTATAAAAATAGTCATCTTACATGCATTTTTTTTTAACTTTCTTATATATTATGTGCCTGGCTGGTCCAGCTCTGCTCTATGTCCAAGGGTAAATGTACTTAGCAGAAGGGAATTAGAGTAGATAGGGACATTAACTTCAATTCATCAAGCAATTAATCGAAGACACCGCAACTCTGTTTAATGATCATCTATTGTAGTCATCAAAAAGATTTTAAATGTTCTCACTATGCAAGAAAGTGATAAACTCATGAAGCAATCCACCTGTTTTTTTTAAATTTCATTGGGCCATTCTTAATATGTGTACCTGTGTCATGACTTCATGTTGTATGTGAAAAATACACAGAATGTGTTCATGTTGATTTAATTAATTGTTAAGAGGACAATTGCAGGAACGCGTGCATGGAAGAGCATCTGAGGAGGAAAAGAAGGGAGCCATTGGGGGCGCCTCTCGTTCTAACCATGCAGATTTCTCAGTATGGGAGGTCCCCATGAGATTTCAGCAAGCTCCCTCACCTCTAGCTTACTCCTCATTCCTCTCCCTTCCTTCATCTCACTTTTTCTGGCTGGTCCAATTATTTATTTATTTATTTATTTATTTATTTATTTATTTATCTTAAGATCTTCTGCGCTGTCTCCCTCAAAGAAGACAAATTGTGGTGGCAAGCTAGCACCCCGCTAAGGTTTAGCTTCGCATTTAAAACAAAGCTGCCATCTCCCCCCGGGGCTGCTCATCTGGATTTTCCATTTCCCCTTAACTGTTTTTCAAGTGAAGTCACAAAACAACCCTTGGGTGTGGGGCGGGGCACATGAGACATTTATAAAAATACCTTGGAGGGTGTCACAGTTTCTCTTTCCTATTCCCCCTGCCTAACTGACCTTTCCCATATCTAACGGTAACCTATCATTCTCCTTCTTTACTTCTATAATGTCTTAGATAATCCTTTCAATTTTCAGGATGAGAAAAAAAAACTCGAATGTATTTCTCACGGTACAGAGACTAGTGCAGTGTTGAAGAAGAATCTGGATATTTTGTGATAGTGAATTAGTAGGGGATTCAAGATTTAAAGAAAAACATGTCATTGTTTTGGACATTAGACATTGATTTCAATTAGAATCTGACAGACACCTGACATACTTATTACACAATTCAATTTATCATTTATAAGGAAGTAATTGACATCATATCTTTACAGTTCCTGAGACATCTCCTGCCCCTTGCTAGGATCAAGGGGATTGCTTCAGAGACTTCTTCCATAGGTAGCTTTGGTTTCTATTCATGTCCAAGCTATCAAGTTGAAGATACATTGGCCACATATTTTGGGGAAAAGTATTGTCCAGGTTCTCACACACATACATATGCACACATTTTCACATTATATAGATAGCTTTTTTATCTTCATCTTCATTTGTTTAATCCAAAATTTGGCTTTATTTTTAATAGAAAAGAAAAATTAACACATCTTATTTTAACTATACTAATGATAAACTAAACTATTTTCAATTTAGGGGTATAAAGATGAAAATTTATTTCTAAAAATTTTGAGCCAGTGGAAGGGCAGCTAACTTGTTATAAAGTCTATACAGAGGTGAGCAGCCAACTTACACATCAGCTTGGCTATTTGTTTAATGAAAAGATGACATAAGTTATAAAATGTCCAACAGAACGTGCCTGCTTTCAATGATAGTAATGCAGAGTTCACTAGAATTTATATTTTTTCAGTAAAAAGAAAATAAGCAATATTATTATTGAAACTGAAAAAATCTTCATAACAGGTTCTATTTCATAATTAGAAAACTGTTAGAGGTTGAGATGTAGCTCGTTGGTAATGTGTTTGCGTTGCTTGCAGAAAGCCCTGGGATCAATCCCCAGCACACTCACACACAAGCACACACACTCTCATACACAAGTAGTTCAGGAATAGTCTTGCATCATCATAAATAGGCTACCTTCCTCTTACTACTTCATTGCATGCAATGAGAGATTTCTTACCCCCTAAAATGTTAACATGTTTTTGTTTCTAAATGTATAAGACTCAGTACAAATCAAGTAGCCACAATTAGTAAGCATATTTTTTGTGGAATGGAAACATAAATGACATTTTGAAATATTTTAATTGCATGTTCAGAAGTGTTAGTGGATATGCCAAAGTGAGAATAAGAGTCTAAAACTAATTAAGGTGGCTTCATTTACCAAGAGCAGTAGAGCTGCTGTAGATACTAATAATAGCATTGCAACAGTGGATTTGTGTATCTGTTGCTACTCAATACTATCCTAGGGCCCGGCATGACCAAATTAAGGAAAGCCTTTGTGTGGATTTGGCAAAACACATGCCACACTTCTTAGTAGCAAATTCTGGTATCTTCTACACTGAGATAACTTCATCATTCCTTGTATTCACATACCGAGGCCAGTTGATCTGAAGAAAATTCTGTTCACTGATTATAGCTAAAGAACTAAGAGGGTCAGTAAAATCCACTTTAATTCAACTTTATTAATTAACATGAATATGTAAAACACAAAACAATAACAACTAAATCATTCTACAGGGAAGGACAAACTAAGCTGAGAGGAAGGCTCATTATGCACTTGTTAATATTAATTAAGGTCTTATCCTGATAAGAGGCCCTACTAAAACAAAGAAGCCTTCAAATGTCTTCTCCAGGAAAAAGGGCCCTCAACTTCAAAATTCTCAAAGAATTCAGAATGCTTGCCATGAGAGTTTACTTTTTACAATGTATTTCTGAGAACATATGGAGAAAACTCCAGAGTAGGAACCAAAGATCTGCTTTCGAATCGTCCATTCTTCACTAAATTGTTTTCAACCAGTTTTATTTCTGAGACAGTTGGTTTCTTCATACACAAATATGAAGGAGATGGACTCACTAACATGATTCTTTTAAATTAACTCGTAAAAGTCCATGATTCTATGATTACATGCATAGGATGATTGACACCTCGAAGAAGAAAATATATGACGGCAAAACTTAATGATTTAAATAGCCTCCAGGAATCAATTGCCTCCAACTATATAATTTTGCAAATTCTTGTTAGATTCCTAAGAGCCACCTCTAAAGAGAAGCAGTTTACTATTTCCAAAACAATGTTCTTTCCAGGTTCAATACAAAGAGCCCTTCAAATAGAATGTGACAAAATTGTAATTGAAATACAACCCTTATTTTAAAAAGACAGAAAAGCCCCCACAGATGCATGTAACTACATGTGAAGAGATACATCCTTCAATCTTGGACCACATTGTCGCTTAGAACAAAAGGACAGATTAGTAATACCATAAAAAGAAAGGAAGGATACATCTGGGCATTGCTTTACATGTGATCTAGTTTGGAAACATTTGTCTTTGGTTTGAGCCACAAACTCAGCTGATTATTTATTAGATTTATATTTGCATTTCTATTCAGAAATATTATAAATCATCATCTTTATTATTTCAACAAATGTTATTCCAAGCCAAATGTTATTCTGGTTGGTTACAGAATAAGATGGGAGTTTCACATATTTTAGCAACAGGTAAAATCAAAGGAATTTAAGAGGACATCTTGGTTTCAGTGATGTATATGCAATCAACATACTAATATCGTGCCCCCCAACAATTTCCTTAGCCTCTCCAACATTAAGTATTTCTAATTGAAGAAGTAGTAGCAAAATCTTTAATCTTCTGATTTATGTTAGGATGGATAAAAAAATCAGAAGCATGCACTATGGAATTCATTGATTTGTAGTTGAGTAATATTTATCAATTGCTAGTTGATTTATCTTCAAATTATGTTGTCTTTAAAATAAGCAAAATTCATTTTTTTGAAATTATAAACTTACGATTTATTCCTTGTTGGGCTGGGGGACATGTGTTCTATTTGGTCATTGTCCTTTTGAGATCCAGTGTTTCATCAGTAAAAGCCTAAATATTACTCTACACTGCCATTGAGTTTTACTTCTTTTGGGATATCTATTTATAACAACAAAAACAACAGCAAAAATAGATTGATAGTTTCCCAGCCTGTATCACACCACAGTGGTTTCTTTAACATGTCATATTCCAAGAATCTCTTGCAGCATCTTTTTAAGCAAACCTTAGAGTGTGTATATATCACCTTGAAAAGCAGCATTTTCACCTGAAATATTTAACAGACTCAAGATATTTTTACGTCCTTCATTAAAATGAAAAAAAAAAAAAATCAGTCCACACTCTGAGGACTTCTTTGAAAGAGAAAATTTCCCTTTTATTGTTGTTTTTTTTTTTTTTTTTTACTGTAAGTCATACTTTTTGAGGGCCTGCAATTGATTTCCCTTTGCATGCTGAATGACACCTGCTGATTACATTAATATGGAGATCAATGTCCTGTCTTACCAAGAGGTCACTCTTTAGTTGTTTTTTTTTGTTTTTTTTAATATTAGTTTTTATTCTCCTGAGAAGAATTATTTTCAATTTCCCATAGAGATATTAGATAGATATAAAGGGATTTTTGCTTAGAGCATTCAAACAAACAAAATGCTATTTCCTTTGTAGCCCAAGGAATTCACCATCATTTAGATATTGTAGCGAGTACAGAAACAAAACCTGTGAGAAATATAGAGACAAGTCTGGATTTACGTGCTCTGCTCTACATGAAAAAAAAAAAAAAAAAAAAACCTAGTTATCCTGCAATATCATTATAAAGTAATAGTTGAATAATGACAAATGTGATCTTGGGAGAATTTTATTTTTCTTTTACTAAAATTTATCATTTTTCTACCATAATTAAATCCACTTGAGAATAACTTTGGAAATAACATCCTGTGATAAATGGTGATATGTCATAGAAATTACAACTTTCGCACGTAAGTTATATGGTTGAGAAACCGGACCTTCCTTCACTCCATTCCCTCAGGATTATATGATGCAGGAAGCTAATTGATATTTTTTCTTGCAGTATTACAAAAATCTTTGTCTTTTCCTACCCAGAGGGAAATGCAAGAAAACCACAGCAAAACCAAACTTTAATCCAAGCAAAACAAACCTGTTTTATTAAAAAATAAATGTAGGAGTTCCCATTTTGCCTGTTCACCTTCTCTGAATTTCATAAAGAAATTAAATTTGTGATCACCTAAGAAAGTTAGAACAAAATAATTAATACTCGGTGCCTGTTTTATTCCAGTTTTCTACCTGAATTTTTTTCTTTTTTTTTTTCTATTTCTGTTATGACATTTTTAGTAAGGATATCCCACTAACCTTCTCAAAGCTTCCAACTGTAGATACCATCAAGTGAAGTCCATAGACCTCATATAATAGCTACAAAATGCGATGCAAATTGTGAGACATCTGTCATTAATGAAAGTTAATTTTTTGCATATTATGTGTTTTAATTTTTAATTTAGTTTTTCCATTGAAATTCTTCTTTATTATTTGAAAGTCATAATTTGAACAATATTGAGCTTGGAAAAGGAAACAATGACTTGAAAGCATGCAAATAAAAATTATATAATAATAAAAATATTTTAAGTCATAAATAGACTATAAAGTAGTATTTTCACTCTTTTCTAGGCACATAGTATTAAAAATAAAATAGAACTAAACACAATTATTTTTATATGTAGTTTTGGAAATATTAATCGTGGTAGTATCGTAGTCACTTTTTTATGTTAAGGATAAGTTGGATTATGACATAATAGAACAAAGTATGAGCGTGTAGTCAGATTTAAATGAGACACAGGAAACACCATTTGAGCAATTTCAGAATGTGTGCTAGAGAGAGAAAAGCTGCAGAGGTGAACTGGAGAATATTTGATTTCTAGGAATACATTGTGCTGCTAATGGTAGTCATTCACTAACTCCTTGTGAGTATGAGACAGACCTAAGGTAGGATTACAAATTATTTTAAAGGCCAGATTTGCATTTGCAAAAACACACTGGTCCGTGGAAAGCACAATTAGAGTCGCATAAAAATATCCATTCATAAAAAAATTGTTTGTTTCATCCAGTTCGGCCATATGAATCACCACATGAGAAAAGGATGTCAAAACATTAGCCATCATGGCAGGCAGATGGAAACTGCATGATAATAGCATGCAGTAATGAAAGAGGGATGCATTTTGTGGATATCACATTGTTTTGTGCCCATGAGTGTATCAGTACTAGTGCACTTTGATAAAAGCTGACAAACTGAGAATAATAATATTCAGAATATTATAATATGTTGGATAAGTGCATAAGCGAGTAGGTAGATAGAAATATCACAACATACTCTTAGTGACAAACAACTGTAAACACTCTGGTCAGAATTGAATTTGAACAGAGTCTCAGTTTATGAGAAACCTAACATTTTCCATATGCGCTGCCATATTCATTCTTATTCTCTTATTCATATTTCATTAGCATTTAGTGCAAAAGCTTTGGTTCTCTGTTAAAGAAGTATAAAAATACCTAACTTCTCTATGTACAATTTATCATTTAAGCTACCACAAAGCCCTCATTAGTTTATGACACTAAATTCATTTAAATCCCACCTCTTATACTTTTGATATGCAAATGTGTTTGCTTTGCTGCTGCAGCAGTGCAAACTGAAGTTTGCAATATGAACCGCTGATGCTAATTTGATTACTTTTGTATTAGTGCTGAGTGCTACAAAATTAACAAGAAAAAATGAAACTGGGAATGGAAGAACTCTTTCTCTGTGGGCCCTTTGCAATGATGGTAGTGTTAATGCATGTGTGCTTGGTGATTCTTATAAAACAACAAATGCAATTTTGAAAGCAAACAGTTTAAGATTTTTAGAAAACCTGACAGCTTGGCTTCTTTATTTAAATTGTGATTCCTCAAGACTCCTCACTTGACTTATTTTTTTAACAAATCAGAGAATTCAAATCTATTTAAAATATTCATTGCGGATGATTTATACCACACTTTATTTTTAGTAGTAAAAATGTTTAATGTAGTAAAGACAAGGTGCCTGAATTGTGAATTCAGTATGTTTTAAACAGAAGTGGTTTGAGCGTCTTTTTAATTTTCATAAAGTTGAAGAAATTTCTAATGACCTGTCATAACAAAAATGGTAGAAATCTATGATTGCAAATCAGGCTAAGATAGGTACACTTACAAGCTGTTGAAAAATGATTATCGTTTTCCATTTTTAGTATAGCTCTTGAAAATAGTATCTCTGCAGGCATGTGTATCTCACCTACATGTATAAAATCTGTGACCTGTCCCAGTGATGGAGTAGCAGTAGTACCTGTCACTTGTAGTGTGTCTGCAGTGTGCATGTTGCTTGTCTGTTTATTGATGAAACGTCTGTGCAGTGTCTGTATGTAATTTGCATTATGCCTGAAAGTTTCTATGCTCATTAACCTTTTACAGGTGCTGCACCATTTCAAGGAACTACAGGTACTGAAAGAATGGGCAGTGCTTATTAAGACAAGGCACAGAACAATTAGTGGTTGTCCTCTTGCCTGCCCACGGGCAATGTTGAAGGTCATTGATATAAGACTGAAAGTTAGATGTTCAAGACAAAATTAGAGGAGACGGAGGGTAGCTAATGATTGAAGGAGGGCCATGTCGCATATTACTGATGACCTGACAGCCCGATCCCACCTTCCAAATATACATTTCAAATAAAGAGAGGGAATGAGGGAGAGAAATGGATCGATATTATGTATTTATCAAATCACTGAAAGTTTTTCCTCAAGATATGACTACAAAAATGCGCTAGAAATTATGCGCAAGCTCTTGATTTTTTAAAGAGTTCTCAATAATATATGTGGAATATGGAAATGCAATGCAGAAATTGACTAGGTTAGAATGTTGATGAATGGAGATTAATATGGCAGGGGATCATAAACTAAAGAAAGTGAATTAAGAATTTAATGTTGGATTCTCTTTGGCTGTCTTTATTGTTAAAATGCATTTAATATAGTGTGGTCAGTTCAATAAGATAAACATTTGGCTTTATTCCGTAGTATTTTTTTTCAATTTATAAAAACCGTATCCCTAGAGGAAAAGGTAAGTAGTAATGCAGTCTCAAAGAAGAGGAGAGATATGTGGGCACACATGCATTGTGGATATTGATACAATATATCCTTAAAATCCACGCATGAGGAAAAATGATTCTCACTATCTCCAGCCAGTGTCTCAGAAAATAGCATTCTTTTAATATTTCAAGATGACACATAAATTTACAAATCTTCCCTTACCACATATAAAACAATGTTGAGGAAGCACATAAGCCAATATGCCTTGGGTAAAATTGTATTAACTAAATATTAAACAGATTTGAGGAACCAGACAATAAAATACCTGAGTAGTGTCTGTTTGTTAATTGCATTACGCCCGAAGTGCTCTCTGCTCAGCACCGAGGGAGGCTGAGATAAGATTTCAAGTTACAGCCCTTCTCGAGCAACTAAACAAATTAAGGAGACCCTATCTCAAAAATAAATAAATAAATAGAATTTAAAAACAGAAAAAAAAAATAAGGGACTGAAGATGGAGCTCAGTGCAAAGGCCTAGAGGAATGTGTCAGTGGTGCTGAGCGGTCAGGAGAGGTAAAGACACACCAACCATACAACCCACCAGGCTTGTCAGTTAGAGAACGCTGTCACGATTTTGATAATTATTGATGCTATTAAAAATAACACTGTCAATGACAGTAAGTCTTTATTTCTAAAATCATTTTCAAGGGCTCAAATGAGCACAATGTGTTTTTGCTTTCTTCTGCTTCAGTCTAAAATGCTTCCTTTCTCAATATCGCATTAAAAAAAAAACTTGCTTAATACTCTTCTGAAAATTGTCATTAACACTTCCATTTTCTTCAAAATGACTCTAAAATAATTCCATATATAGATAGATAGATAGATAGATAGATAGATAGATAGACGTATAGATATATAAATTGAAAGAAAATGAATGCGCGGGGTGGTAAGAAAGCAAGGCGCCCTCGTTCCCGCCCTCGCAGGAGCACACCTGTGGATAGAAATGCTCATCGCTCTGATTTTCTCTTTCCTGGTCATGCTGTTTCTTTCTGTCACTCTCATACTAAATATTCTTCCTCTTCCACAATAATCAAAAAAGAATCAGTTCACTCCTGGAATGTTGGGAAGCTTAAAACACCTCCCCTGAAATGTGACATCGAAGAGCCCCGCTCCTTGCCCCCTGCTCATACTTCTGAAGTCACTATTTCCCAGCCTTCCTTTGCCTTTAAAGATAATAATGTGAAAATAACAAACAGTTTATCTTTCTTCAAGGGGCACCGTTGTGAGAGAATGCAAAGGCGCAGACACGGTAACTGGGGAAAGGACTTTATGACAGAAGGTCCTTGAACAAAGTAGCTATGAGTCTTCCGTTTCATTTAGACCATGGCTCCCACGACTGGGGAGCTAATCTTTCAAATTTTATTTAATCTTACTTAATTTACATTTAAATAGCCACTTTTTGAGTGGTTATCATATTGGACCGTGTAGATTTAAAGACCCATGTTCTCATTTTACTTTGAAAGGCAAAGGTTAAGTGTTTTCTATTTAGAATTTGAAATAGACATCAAAGAATAAAGAGGGTCATCATTCCTGAGGACATTCAGTGTTCCTTTGGTAATTCCAGAAGACTTATCTTGGCATCTTGTTTTTGACCTCCTTGCTCCCTTTGTATAGTTAACGTTTGCTGAAATTAATATTTTTGTCTTACAAAATATTTATTACCAGCATACATTACTTTTTATTTATAAATATATGAACATGAATATTTAGTGTATATGAATATACACAATTTTCATTAGGAGGGCTTTAATGAATATATAAACTATGTCATCAAATTGTTGGTCATAGAACTATCCATAAAATTGCTGCTGTATGGTATTTAAAGCCATAACATTGTAATCAAACAGACATAAGATTCAGTTCCTATTTGTGACTAGCTGATTGACATTACACAAATAATCAAGCCTTTCAAGGGGTGTCTTTTCATTCTCATGAATTAGTTTGATGACTGGTGATGCTTCTCTACACGGTAGAATCGTGGTGACATATCAAAAGAGCTAGTGATATGACGTTTGGAGTAGCTTTGTGCTTGACCTATCTCATTTGCTAGGTAGAAGTGGCATCTTCCTCAGTCTTATTCTTGATGTTGGCATAAAAAGTCCTAAGTGGGTGGCCACAAAAAGAGTATTTTTGAATCAACTTTTTTCTTTCTTGGAGACTTCCAATGGATGCTTCCCAGCACAGTTAAGTATAAACAATGACCAAATAGTTTTTAGCGTTTCTTCCTCCAATTACTGTACAAAAATATATAGTATGTTGTGACAGGTGTCTCAGAACAAATTTTTAATTTTTTGGAGAAAAAAAATTTCAAACATTTACTAAGTTGTTCCAAGGAAGGATAAATGCATGTTTTTTTTCTCAAATTTCTAGTTAATGGTAAAGCTGATGTACTCATTGGTTTTCAGATGCGGCTGTTTTATTTTAATATTAAATGAACTTAAGAAAGAGACTTGGAATTACAAAAGCTTTCATTTGCGATTTTATAAATCATTCTAATAAGCCAAAGAAGAAAGAGCTGATTTTAACATTTGGGATAAAAAATATGGGAAGGTAGCAAATTACAAAATCAAGCTTGTATGCAATTTAAAAAAAAAAATCAGCCCTTTTCTAACATCAGACCACTAAAGGCATGAATTCTACATAGTTATTTGAAAATAACCCATATTTTGAGATGTATGCATGTATATCAAGCCATAAACTTCACTCCTTGCCTACAACTACTATATCAATGTCAATTCACAAGGGAGGCAATTAACTGTCTATTCTATAATAGACAACTTCTAGTATCAAATTTCCACTAAGAGTTTGCAGAAATGTACATTTCATCTCATATGCAGTACCTAAATTGGGGACGGGAGAGTGAGGTACATTCCTGTTTGAGTTTCTTCCAATACTAATGTCTATATTTCTTGTGTATGAGGAGCTACATGGATAGATGCTTAATTGACAATTTTTGCATAAAATTTTAAAACTAAGATTTAAAAAATATACTTCTGAATCTAAGTACAATACTTTACTTTTGCAAAGTAAGTCACAGTGTCACATAAGTCTAAAGTACCCATAACTTAGAATGAATTACTAGAGTGAAAAAGGGACCATCAAAAGATATGATACTGTGATTGATAGGGGGAGTACAACAACATTGATGTATACGTATCAGATAAAATGCACTTTGCTTTGTTTTGATAATGCCCTACAAGAAAAGATCAATTAAATTCAGATTTTAAGAATTTTGAGCTACAACTTTGAATTAAGTTTTTAGCCAAATACTCATAATACAAAGAAAAAAGTGCTAGTATAGGAGAAAAGTATCTAATTGTCTATTAAATAAAGGATTTGAACACAAATTTGAAAAAATAATTCCATCAAACATACAGAAGCAGGTGCTTCTGTATGGTTGTAAGTTCACAGTTTATAATGTTCCCTAAGTATTTGCATTTACAGTGAAAAGAGTAAAGAAATTTGATTGGTAACTACTTCAATGGAACATACACAAATATTAACTCTTTGAATATAGTGCCTGTCGCATTGCCTAGTAGATAATTTAAAGTTTTAGTAGCATATAATGATCCAAGAAGTACCTGATCTATCTGGAAAAACAAGCCTCATGAGGGAGAAATCCTAATATCTGCTTAGATTACCCATTATCTGTTTTTATAAAAGTCTGTATAACATCTCATTAGGACTAAACCATAATACTGGTCTATGTAATTTGTTCTTAATTATTAGAATAGGAAAGTAGTAGAACTTAGTTGCTCACGGGACTTATGCATGTCTGTGTTATTACCTATAATACTTTGGAGATTTTAATTCAATGTCTCTGGTCAGACAGAATGTCTTACGAGAGCTTTGAGGTAGCTATGTTGCGATAGGGAAAAAACAGCCAACTTGAAACAAATGAAGGAATTTGTTTTCATGTTTCTTTATTTTTGTACCAAAAAAGTTGATTCCTAACCTGTAAGAGTTAAAATAAAATATGAAGAGAGGAATTTATATTTGGAAAGATAGTAAATTATAAAATCAAACCGGCATGAAACTTAAAAATCCACTTTTCTAACCTCAGGCCACTAAAGTCATGAAAAATATAAATACCATAAATTCTACTCAGTTATTTGAAAAAAAAAAATCCATAAGTCCAGCTGACCCTAATGACATTTAACTTTAATAACCTTAATATATTTGAGCATGTTTTAGTTTGAAGTACTTGTGAGTGCTTTGATACAAGTCTTCATACTTCAGAAATATGTGAAGAAATCACTATATTTATTTAATAACAGATGTAGCATGGGTGGGTCGAGGGAGGGACAAAAGGAGAGTAGGAAAGTCCTTGTCACCTTGAAAAGATACATAGGTGCACAAAATGCTAAACTTCATCGCAAACCTTAAATTTTGCACTTATTTAGATCAATAAAATGGGGGGGAGGGGGGAGAAAAAATACAGTTTTTAAAATTATACAGATATATTAAAATGCTGTCAAAATCAGCTTAGGAAAGTGAAATATCTCAATATTTAGATCAGTCTTGTCCAGTAGAGCAGCTACTAGCCGATCATATGAAATAAGCAATTAAAATATGGTCAGTTCAAATTGAGAAGTGCTACAGTTATAACAAATATACCAGACGTAGTACATATAAAAAGAATGAAAAATATCTTAATTACTTCATATTTATATTATGAAGATAGATTAATATTTTGCATATATTGAGTAGAATAAAATTCCTTTTTATAAAACTGAACAAATAAAAAGAATAAGTAAGAGAAAAATGAGTAAAATATATTAGAATATCATTTTTATGTGTTTCCTTTGATTTGTAAACATGAATTCAAGAATATTTAAATTATCTTTGTGTATATTTCCATCATCTCAATACGTTGCAGGAGGAGTGCTGTGTATTGGAGTCTAGGTTGGGTTACAAAGTAAGTTCAGGTCCAGCCCTGGACTACAAAGTTATACCCTGTCTCAAAATTAAACAAATGAATAAATTTATAGTTTGTGAGTCTAATATGTGTTTTGGCATTGCATTTTTAATGGTTACTGTTGATGTAGATAGGGTTTGTATTTATGCACAAAAAAACACACTGTAACTTAGTAAAACACATTCATGTTTGTTCCTCCCGCCCATTTTATTGATATGTGTAAGTATAAAATTTAAGGTTTACAATGAAGTTGAGCATTTTGTGCACCTAGCATCTAGTCAAGGTGACAAGGACCTTCCCACTCTCCTTTTGTCCCTCCCCCTACCCACCGCTCCCTCCCTCCCCACCCTACCCCCTATGCACTTTGTTTTTAGTTTTAAGTTCCAAAAGACTTGTGAGACCATTGGTTGTTTCACCTGCTTCTGATTCACTTCACTAAGCATGACGTTCTATTGTTGCAACAAACGCCTGCAAATGTAGTGATTTAAAGCAACGCTAGCTTAATATCCTACTGTTCTGAAGCTGAAAAGCCCTAGGTCTGTCTCAATGAGATAAAATCAAGTCCTAAGCCTAAGAAGGCTACATAGTTTATGGAATCTCTATAGAGAAATTATTTTTTTATATTTTGCCAGGTTCCTTTATAAGTGGCCTTGTTCCTCATTTGCAAAGCAAAACTGGGCTAAGTCCTTCCTATCCCTCTCATCCCCTTTCTGCCTCCCTCTTCCACCAATAAAGACCCAAGCACTACATTATCATGCCCTGGACGTAGCAGGATAACCTCACCATCTCTAGACCAGGTGATCCACTGCTGTAATCATTCTGTTGTCACAATAACTAATACATTTCCAGGTCTGAGATTAGCATGTGTACAATGTCAGGTGGGCATTATTAGGCCTAGTACAATCTTTGGGCACACTTTTACACTTGATTTGGTAAGTGAAACATAAAACCCACCTGTCTACCTGGTTATCTATATCTATCTTGCTTTTTGTCTTAAAAAAGCCAACAAACCTTCTTTCCTTGTGCTTTTTTTCCTTTACACTTGGCACTATTTTTAATAATTTTTTGATCATCTAAGTTTCTTAAAAGCTTTTAGTTTTAATTTCATGCAAACCTTCAGAGCCAAAGCCAGTACGTGACAGCAAGGGGTATCTAAATTATCCATTTTAATTTGGTGGTTCTAATCAGAGCAAAATTCCTCTGAGTTGTGAATTGTTTGCTGTATTTCTCAGACAGATTCATAACTGATAGAGTAGATATTTCAAGAAGAAATGAGAGTGAATTCCAGTAAGTAGGTACTTTTTTAGCATACAAAGAATAGGTAGACCTTTTGTGAACAAGAAAAGGCTTTAAGACAAGCCAAATAAAGAAGAAAACTATTTTTTCTACTTCTTCAAGAAGACTTCCTAAAAGATTGTAAGTTTAGCACACCTGCTCAGACCTTATGAGATTATCTTGGGACATGTTACACTTAAAGGAAAAGTCAGTTCTCTCAGAAACTATTGAAAAGTCACAGGCATTTGTCAACATTTCTGTTCCTTGTTAGATACTTGGAAGACTAAGTTTTATGTTAAAATTTATAGCCGATGAGACCCAGATTTCATCATTTTTTATAAGAAATATATTTGGGGATAACTAGAATTTAGTATGGGAATTATTGAGTGCACTTCTTAGAAGTCATAATTTGTGTGTTTCACAAAGGTCTGACTGAAGGACTTTTTCAAAGGTAATAGTCTGTGGTTATAAATTAAGCATAAACTTTAAAATATTACACTCGAAGGACAGTGTTTAAGTTGTTTCCTTGTTTTCCATGATTATAATGATTTAACTAAACTCAGGAAAACAGTTCATTTACTTTGTCCCTTGAACAAAAGTAAATTTGCCATTGTTGCCCAAAGGCGCAACAGTAAATCAGTGAACTTCAAATATGGTGTTTGTGCCAAAGCTTGGCATTTTCTTTTTTCTTTTTCTTTTTTTTTTTTCTTTATTTTGTTTTGTTTGTTTTTGTTTTCAGGCAAGGTCTTACCCTCTAGTCGAGTATGGCTCTGAACTCACTTTGTAGTCCAGGCTGGACTCAAACTCATAGCAATCTTCCTGCCTCAACCTCCTGAGTTCTGGTATTACAGGTGTATGCCCTCACACCCTGCTTATGGGATGTTGAGGAATTGAACCGAGGGCCTTGTGTTTGTTAGATATGTCCCCAAGCTATGATGGCTTTCTTCTTCCTCCCTTCCTCCTTCTCTCCCTCCTTCCTTTCCTCCCTTCCTTCCTACCTTCCTTCTTTGTTCTATTTATTTTTCTATTATTTTTGTGCAGTAGCATTTTTTGAAAGCTTTGCAGTATTTCCATGCAGGTAATATTTATGAAGAATGTCCCAACTGTAAAGAGATTGAGTGGTAAAAATTTTAAAACAACAAAATACATTTATTTGTAGTTCTATAACTTGCAATCTTTTATTCAGTTTATAAATGATTGTTTTAGAAAGGTTATGTAAGCAGTATTAGTTATAAGTTTTGGTAAGAAAATATACTCTGGGATATACTGTTGCTATAAAATTAATTCCATAATCATTTTGACCTTGACCTTGACTTGGTGATGTTCTTGTTAGGTTTTGAAGTTTTCAGGATTAGAGATGTGTTTATTTATTTATTTACTACTTACTGGTGAGGAAAAACAGATATGATTGTGGATGAATTTTTGTAAATTTCAAGTCTTTATGCGCCAGTTAATTCCTTGAAACTTGGGATGGAGAAAGGTCCATTCAGAGATATTAGTCATGGCAAAATCTTTGTATATATTTCAAGACCATAACAAGTCACACAAAAATAATTGTCTATTATTTTAAATACATGTGTTCAGAGACATCTGCCTACAAAGTAATTTTTTTGAAAGTATGCAGATATTGTTGAGTGCATCCTCTGTACAGTTCAAAATAAGGATAGCATGCTGTGGGGCTAAAATATGACAAACGATATATTTGTGATGAAGATATTTAGTATTTATTTACTTCCTTATTTAGCAATACCAGGAGCAAATTCATGGCTTTCACACTGAATTATATCCATAGCTCACTTTTATTCTTTTTAATTTTGAAACAGGGTCTCACTAAGTGATTGAATTTCCCAGTTTGGGTTTCAACTTATAATTTTTCTGCCTCAGCAGCACAGAGTTCTGGGATTGCAGGCCTGAGCCACTAGGCTTAGTATGCAATCAGAGTATTTTTAAAGAACAATTATTAAGGGAAAGTCTACAGGACACAATATTTTCTATTTATTTTTAGTGAAGATAGGTTAAAAAATCATTAAGTAACCAATTATAGTTAATTTTTCTATTTTTAATAGAATTTTAAGCAAATAGGATTAAGTCTCTAAGGGGACCATAAGTGGTAATTAAATGAAGTATAATGAACAATTTAATTGGACTATTTTAAAGCAAAATAGGAACTCACTGTAAAACAATATAATTTTTGTTAGAGAAACCCTGAACATAGGTCACAAAGAATTTGACTTTTGAAATAGATACTGAAGGTTAAGTTTGGGATGGTTACACAGAGAGTTAAGTGAATTTTGAATATAGGCAAAACTGCCTGAAAATCCCTAAAAGTACAGTAGGTAAAAAGTGTGAGGTGAAATGCTCAACTTTTGCTAGACAGGGGCATGCCATTGATGAGATGCAAGCGATATTAATTAGGTAATGATTAATTTGTGATTGTGCTCATTACAAATGTATAGGTTAGATGTAAGGGGTCAGGGAGGGTAGTGACTGAAGTTATCATGTTAACATTATATGATAAGAACATAGCTGTGGACAAGCAGCTATTGTTAAGTAGTGGACTAGATAGGTATTTGACAAACAGTAGTATTTGGATGACAGTAGTGACATTTACCCAGTAACTTGTCTAACATTCATGTTGTCTGAAACCTTTAACAGGTCTTAACAGCTGAATCAAAAACTCTGAGGGTGGCATCCTCAGATATTACTGTATGAACACAAATGACTGAGAGATATATTTCAGGGTAGAATTGCTAGAATAGAAGCAATGGTTGGCTGTGAAGACAAAAGTTAGAATCATAATCAGTCAGAAAACTCAATATAGAGCTGTAGAAAAGAGAAATCACTTAATGAGATAGGGTATGTGAAAAAAGAGTTAAATTAGGCCCCAAAAGTTAATTTTGCAAATATGTGATTTATGAGAAAGCTGTTACACAAGCTTAGGAGTCTGAGATCACATACTAAAAATTTGTCTTGACTAGACCATTTTTTTTGCTCTTTATTAAGCCATAATGTCCGTTCTTAGTGTGTTTGTAGTCTACAGAGAAGAAAATAAACAGAAGATGTGATGTATCACAAAGACCTCAAACTAAACCATGATTTTGACGTGTGACACCTAAAACCCTACCTGTTCATGAATATCTATTACCTTTGGAACGTTTTCTGTAGTAAAAGGAATGGCATCATGGCGTAATCCTGCAGCAATGCACATGTTGATGAAGATGCTTTATTTTGTTTTGTTTTATTTTATATCGACCCCTTCCCAATCTGAGCAATAGACTATCCCTTGTTTTTCAATGTCATTTTCAAAGAACAGTATGTGTTTGAAAACTGTCTTACTTTCTTATTTTTCCTCGTTTTATTGATATGTATACACACAAAACTTAAGGTTTACAATGGAGTTGAGCCTTTTATGCACATTTGTATCTTGTCAAGGTGACAAGGGCTTTCCCACTCTCCTTTTGTCCCTTCCCCTAGCCTCTCGTGTCTTACTTTCTTGATGCTGTGACAGAATACCCAGACATACACCATTTAAGGGAGGAAAAATTTATTTCAGAAGGTCTCACAGAGTCAATTCATGAGCAGGCTGTCAGAATGGAAGCACATGGCAGAGGTTGGAAAGCTGCTCACAGCATTGGAGGCAGGAACTAAGTCAAGGAAGAGCCCAGTGAGTCTGGAGACTCAAGCAAGGCTAGAACTTTCCCAGGAAAAAGTTGTAACAGTCTTTCTTCTTCTTCTTCTTCTTCTTCTTCTTCTTCTTCTTCTTCTTCTTTTTTTTTTTACTTAATTCAAGAAGCCATTTAAGCACCCCATACCATGGGTGGTTGTCCCGCTCCGGCACCACCCCCCAACCCCGATTCCTGGTGAACAAGTCAACAACCACACCTAAAAGCTCCGTCCTGGGCATTCCTCTACCAAGTCTATTACTCTACCAAGTCTCAACAAATTGAAATAAACGTTCCAGGTCAAACCCCAAGCATCTACTTTTTCCAGTCAGGCCATACCTCCCAACAACACATAGTTCATTAGTTACCCAACTACATTTAAATACAAGAGGCTTTTGAGGGGCACTCCAGATCGAAAACATAGCAACACATTATTGTCAGTGGAAATAGGAAGTTTTTGGTATGTGATATATTCTTTCATCTTGGTGATTACTGATTTCACAGACTTTCCTTTAAGTTACCCAAATATTTGATGGAGATATAGTAACTCTTGGGAAAATAATGGAGCAGAGACAAAAATATTTCTCAGAATATTTCCAAATATGCAGAGAAAATCAACACCAAATACTTGAAAATTTATTTGAGTATAACATCCTTAATATAGCCTCACACAGTTTGTATCTTTGAGAAAATTCTTGAGTAATAGGTCTAAAATTATTTCCTAAAAGATTCCAGAATTGCCTAATGTACTTTTGGATAAACATGAGACCAAAAAATATATTACATTTCATGCATGAAATAGCAAAGAACTGTAATGGTTTGCTATCAGCGACACCAATTAATGCAGATGATGCTAATTAAAAGTAAATTTACAGAGTAATTAGACTCTCACCATTGTTAAAGAGAATTGATTCTTCTATAGATCTAATATGTTAAAGTAAGAAGTTAATGATATATTGATGTATTTTAAAGCACCTAATTTAGTCTATAATTCCATGGAAAACATTTGTGTTAATACTGAATATTAAATGACAAGTGTTTTTTTTTTTTCTCTTGGAAAAGGAATGGCACCATTTGTGTAACCCTAGAGCAACGCATGTGTGGATGTTTCAAATAAATTATTGTGCGTGGCTGTATAATCTCAATTTTAGTTTTATAAAACTTATAATACAAGAATTTGACTGCACATGTGCTCATTTATATGGCAGTATACAGCTGTGTGTGGCATAATAACTTTATTGAACAGAATTATGTGCTGTTGAACTTGCTGCAAAAATTTCATGGTCCATCTGGACGAGCTTTGCAATCGAGAAGGCTGAAGTGGGCAGAGATTTCACAAAATCATGGAAATCAGAAATAGGTTGCTGCTGTCAGTTTAACATTTAGGAGATAAGGTCACTAGGTGTCAGAGCTGGAGGCATTCCTTTTTGTATAAAAACTACGTTCCTGTTTGGAACATTTTTTTTCCCTCCAGCAAGCTACATATAGACTTACAGCCAGTTCAGATCTGAATACGTATTAGTCTTTTAAAAATAGGACTTCGTAAAATTTTGTATCATCAACACAGCAAATGGATCTAGTTTTGAACCTGTTTTATATTTTAACAAAAGTAAAATGTTGTATTATTCTGGGAAAATTATTTTCTGAGAACTCAATTTGGCCAACATTGTATGCGATCTTGTTATATAGTTTGTTGTTTGTGGAAAACGGAGGAAAAAGTTTTTGCCTAAGTATGATACGAAGTGGCAGAACAACCAATTTGTTGTGATCTACTCATGTCTGTTCTTTCATTTTCCTGCTTATTTTTTTATCCATTATACTTCCCTTCCCTTCTTCTTTCCTCCTGTACAAAATATATGGCAAAACACAAAATCTACTGCAGCTGGCCTTGAACTCGGCACCACACACACACAAAGGAAAATAAAGTTGAATACAAAGTATGCACACAAACGAAATAACCTTCCAACACCAACAATTTAGTTTGCAACAATGAGAAGATTCTGCACTAAAACCTTTTTCTTTTATATGGTAAGAGTAGAGAAATGGAGGTGCCCTTTTATCTTGTGTATCAACTGGGCAGTAGGCTATGTATGTATATTTCTATTTATATATATGCGTATGTATATTCTCATTTTTATAAAGATGGGAAATTTTTAAAAATATTAATCAGATGAATCTAGGGCTGTGGGTTGTAGTCATTTAGGGCAAATATATGTTAATAGTAAAAATCTGTGCCTAATAAGTACTGAAACTTGATGTTTTTATTTATTATGGATTATTGCAAATACATTTTGACTAAAAAAAAATCCATCTATGACATATGTGTAAGGGAAAAACAGAAAATCGATGAAATGTTCCATAGCTTGATTACATACCCCACTTAAATATTTAAATAGATGTGTGTGTGCTTGTTTGTCTGTGTAACAGGCCAAAGTAGTGAGTATAGTTTGGTTCCACAAAGAGCATAAGATATTGCCAATGCCACTGGATTGAAATTGTCTATGGGATGACTTTCAAAATTGTTTAAATATTTTAAATGTCCTATAATGAAACTGTAGCACATGCTTATATATGTATTATTAGTAATATTTATAAAAATATGTACAATCAACCTACATTGTACTAATATATGTGGGAGTTTTCACAAAATCAGACCTCAAGTTTTGATAATTGTATGTTTGTGTTCCAGTATACTGTTACATATTTAATGCATTTGATGAGCATCATGCATGTACAGATGTACAGAAAGACTCACTAACATCTATTTTCTTAACCCTAGTCCACACACACACATTTTATCAGCATGAATTTGCATTTTAAAATAAAATTTAAAAGCATGCCTACCGACACAGTCATTAACTCATGAGGTGAAGAACATGAGCCAAGACCTGATTATAGAGAAGCTGCTTGGAACACTACTTTTTTGTGTTATTTTTACTGTTGAGAATAGTTACATGCATCAAGGAAAAAATCCAGCAATAGGTTTACATTTGATGCTGTGAACAAAAATATTTACCCCTACTTCTAGGATCAACACTGTAATTATTTTCATAACAGGAACAACATTAAGTCCAATTAACCAATTGTAAACAACAATAACAACAAAACAACAATAGCATAATTTGGATGGTTGTGTTGAATCTAATTATAAATTCCTGAAAATAATAATCAGATTTGCTGCACCACTATACAGCTTCTTTTAATATGTAAAGCAAGCTGCTTCGCTGTTAGAAACTGCCGTAAGTAGTTTGACACCCCCCCTACAATTTCTGTCAGTATACTGCCCACCTCACAAGAACCATCAGTGTGCTTACAAATATGCATACTTGAAAAAATCTTTTCCTAAATAATAGGTGGGATGATATTTAACCAATTCAGACAAAAAGAACAGGCACCCATAGGGACAAAATTTAATTCTGGAGCTAAGTTAAACTCTCACAGAATTTAAATGATAAACATGAGGCTACATTCCTTCACCAACAGTACACGTGAGCACCATTCCTGTTTGAAGCGATGTACCTTATTTGATAGCATTTAGTAGCCTAGCAGTTTCACTTCCCAATTCAAGGTGCTTCAGTGTATTTAACAGAGGTGGATTTTTAAAATAAATTTTAAAAATAAGCTTTAATTTGTCATAAACCTACTCAGTGGACTTTCAGGCTGAGACGGCTAGATTTGTTCAAAAGGATGCCAAACAAAATTTGGGGTAGGGCTTGAGGAGAAATAGACATATACTCTAAAAAAACCCTGAAAAGTCTGTTATGTAAGCGAATAACACAATTTTGCTACGGTAGAATATTTTTAAATGAAACTATGCTTTAGTAATTAATGCAAATCTTACTATAATTTTGGCATGAAATAATTATTCTTTGAGATATTCTCAGCTCAACTTAATAAAAAATTAAACGGGAGGAAGATGCACATGTCAGTTACATTGATTCTGTCTATAGTTATGGTCTAAAATATTTTGACATGTGTTCTTCTGTAATACCTGCAGCACTATGTCATTTATAATTGTAATTCTCCTGCTGAGATCATGGTTTGTGATGGTGCCAGACTGCACCTCTCTCCTTGTGGTCAGAAGAAATGAAATTGATATATTTTATTTTTGTCTAAACTCTAGTTCTTTTTTTCTCTTCCTTGCCTTCCTTCTTTTTTTCATTTTATTGATATGTATACGTGCAAAATTTAAGGTTTACAATGAAGTTGAGCATTTTGTGCACCTAAGTATCTTGTCAAGGTGACAAGGACTTTCCCACTTCTCCTTTTGTCCCTCTCCCTACTTTCCCCTCCCTCCGTACCACCCTACCCCCCTGTTTCACTTTGTTTTTCGTTTTAAGTTCCATAAGAGTTGCGATCTAGGTCTCTCATATCAGAGAGACCATTAGATGTTTCACCTGCTTCTGACTCACTTCACTAAGCATGCACAAATAAGGATAGCTAAAATGTGGAAATCTCCAAAATACCCATCAACAGATCAATGGATACACAAACTGTGGTATTTAAACACAATGGAATACTATGCATCTATAAAGTCCAACAGCATGGAGGCTTTTACAGGCAAATGGAAGAAGCTTGAGAACATCATGCTGAACTCTAATTCTGACTAGATAACTTCACATTAAACCTTAACACTTCAATGGCTCAATGTGTCCCTTTGAGGCTGGGGCATAGCTCAGAGGTTAGAATGTTCTAGCAAGCACAAGGTCCTGGCTTCCATTCCCCAGCACCACATAAACTGGGTGTGGTGGTGCATGCTTGTAATCCTAGCACTTGGAGGCTGAGGCAGGAGGATTACCTTGTGTTTGAGTCCAGCATGGGATATATACAGTGAGTTCAGAACCAATTTTGGCAAGATCCTGTCTCAAAAAAATCTTTATACATATCAACTTTTCACATTGTTAATATGAAGAATTTTGAAAATACACTGTAAGTCCAGAAGGAGATTCGTGCTTGTTTATGATTTAATTAAAAATGTTACAAAATATTCATTTGTTTTAAACCTGTCAAACACCTCCACTTGCCCTACGTTGAGGATACTTTTATTTAAATGTGTTAGTTTTCACTTCTTCTTGGCTAGCTTTTTAGTGAAAAGACTGCTTGAGTTGACAGTGTATATGTGAAAAGGGAAATCTTAAGAAGCAGCATCTTATGCACTGGGGTATTTTCTCTCTAGGGGAACAATGACATCTGAAGGAAACTTCCAAACAAACATTTCATCGGTAAAATATATTTAATATTTTTTCTTTGATATGTGAATCTGCCCTTTCTGATATTAACCCACATTTTACATGGTTCATGAAATACATTATAACATCTTCTTCAAGTTGATGAAATAAGCTTTTCTTCTTTTTGTAGAGAGCCAATACCAGCATTTTAGTTTGCAAGGGCAAAGTAACGCTTTTCTCCTCATAATCTGCTAAGTCCTGGAACTGTGACTGTGCAAATTGTGCTAAGGTTATGAAGAAGAGCTGAATTTTGGCCCTTGGAGATTTGCTTCATAGCTATTGTGGTCACATTTCCAGGCGTCTGATGACTTGGAATTTTCTTTTCTCATCTACAAAAGGCTATAAAATCAAAAACAAATAAAAAATTGTAGCACATTGGACAGGCAAGTTGAATTCCATTCTATGTGTAATTGATAGTTAAATAAAGTACTGCTTTTTCTCTGACTTTTATAAGACAGGGAGAGGTAGAGAGGGGGAGAGAGAGAGAGGAACACACACACACACACACACACACAGAGAGAGAGAGAGAGAGAGAGAGAGAGAGAGAGAGAGAGAGAGAGAGAGAAACAAGAAAAACATTGGGCAGAGCCCTATCCTAAAAAATAATCTTGGAGCCCGATGTGGTGGTGCCAGTCCCAGAACTCTGGTAGGTTAAGGCCTGAGGATAGCAAGCCTAGCCTGACAATTTCAAAACTCAGTGATACCCTGTCAATGTGAAGGCCAAGGACTTAAACAACAGCATCTTAAGTCATCATTGTTATCAAAATCATCTCAGAAAGACACCATGCACACATGTGATGACTCATGCAGAGGCAAGTGTGTTTGTCTTACTCAACTATGAGAATTAGGCGATGCTAAATTAAGGGGAGTGACTCATGGAATAATCACAGCAGTACTCTCCCATGCATACTGTATGTTTACCGCATGCCAGAAGCTACACATTGTACTTTTAACTCACCATTCACAGTCATATCCAGGAGGAATGACATTATCTTGATTTTAAAAATGAGAGGGGAACAGCATAAATAGATTAAAATAAATTGTCCACAACCAATAGCTACAGCCAAAGCAACAGTTGCAAATCAGGCAGCCTGGCTTCTGAGCATACAGTATGAATTGACGTAAGGAGAAGTCAAAATGAAACAGGGGAAGCAAAACCTGAAGTGTCTACAGTCTTCCTGCGTGATTTCTGTATGTGCAATAGACTTTCTGGAAAATTTCACAGAAGTCAAATGTCTCATTTTTACTTTCCTCTACAAAATGAGTGATTAAGTATATGCGTACTGCTTACAGAGTTTCTTGAGTTTCAAATGGTTTGTCTTTGCAAAAGACTTAGTACTTCATCAACTGTTCTGCAGATGTTAGTTGTTTTATCTGATGCTGAAGCTTTTTTCTTTTCTTTAATAAAATAGAACGAGTGTTGCTTGCGCTATTCCTACTGGGGCGTTTGGCAAATGGGAACCGGCCCTTCTTTGCATGTATTCTCTCTGAGCCTCTTCTCAGTCACAGGATTTAACATGATATTTATATGAAAGAAGGAAATGGACATATTCGGAGGTGGCCCTGGAAAAGTCATTTGGTAGGGAAATAAGATTCTAAGAGCTTACCTTGCTGCTGAGTGACCACACTTTCCTTAAAAAGAGAACAGCAGATCAGTTGAAAAGGGGGGAACCAGGTTCATCATACATTTTGTGTGCAAAAAAGAGAAAAGCTATGATTTATGAGTATGATCTCCCTAGTAACCTATTCTGTTAGGTTACCAGCATGGGCGATTGCAAAAACATAAAAAATTTTATCTTACCAGGTTTGCTAAGACTATTTTATTCGGAACCAGAAGGACTTTCACCAGTTTACAACTAGAAATCATGACAGGCTGAACGTATGTATCTTGGCTGTAAGACCAATGTGGCCACCACAATCCTTCCGTGGGATATTTACATTTAAATCAAAATTAAATGTAATTAGAAATGCAGGTCCTTGTTTGCAATACCACACTTGAACAGTGCAGAAATTCCAGTTGAAGGGCACTCGTCCTGTGTCGTGGTGGAATCTCATGGCCTGGACCAGAGCAGCCTGGCTTTATCATGTGCTGGCTGTGTAGACTTGAACAAGTCTATCTCAATTATATTTTCTCATCTGAAAACAAGGGTGGCAATAATACCTATTTCACATAGTCATGGAATCAGCTGTGATACATGTATGGCGTTCAGGTCAGTAAGTAGCCCAAATCTACAGCTAAACAAATGTTATTGTCATGCTCCTAGAGCCATTCAATTAAGTGTCACTGTAAAGGAGTCTACTGAGCAGCCTAGTATTAAGGTAATAAAGTTATCTTAACAATGCATTATCACATGTTTTAGACTCACATTTGTAATAAATTATTTTTACTTCAGTATATTTTTATGTATTTTTTTTCATTTTTAAAAAGAATTTGAGGCTTTTTTTGAAGCATAAGACATAGACCCAACAACAATTAATCTAACTTTGAATAGATAAAACCAAAATTGTTGGTGATAATGGTCTTTTGTGGAATATTATGTTAAATTAACATGTCTGTATTCAGAAGCCTAGAAGGCATGGCTAAAGGGAGATATTTATTTAGGTATTTTTAAAAGAATTTAAAGAAACCCTCAATAGTTATAAATAAGAAAATAGACTTAAACTTATGTACATAGTAAATTAAGTCATATTTTATAAGAAATAGAGCCTTGTATAATTTTTGAAAAAATTATCTATCACACATGGCTGGTTTAAACACCTACCATTGCTTATATAAAATGGCAGATATGATCAGTGGGGATTACTAATTATATAGTGTAAAGTCAACATTATGCCAAAGAAATTGGAACTGCTAGCTTAGAGTACGTCATTCATACAACTTGTTGCCTACGATCCAGCGTCTTTTAGTGACTTGGAGATATACTTAATCCTCTGCATCTCAATAATCTATTGAGAAAATGGAGATAACTATACATAATCACATAGATTTGGGGAGAAAAAAATTATAAGTGCTTTCAAAGTGTAGTACCTGAAGCTTAGTAAGCATGTAATATATGCCGTAGAAATATTGAATGTAAACACTGAGGTGTCAGGTGCGATTTCACTAATTCCAATCTTCTTTCTTTTCCACCCTACAAATTTGTTGTAGAAGCTTCCTGCTGATATCTGCATTGCAGAGATAATCATGCCATAAAATAATTTATTATAAAATATTAGAATTTATGAAGTCCAGCTCTCATTCGCATATGTTTCTCAAAATTCTGTGATTCATGTATATTGGTGCAGTTTTGACAGCATAGCGAGTTCTTGTTTTCCTTGTTTTTCAAAGAACTGTGCTTCGATCGAGTTCAGTGCAAAGTTCTCTAATCTGGAACTTTGGGAAGCTGAGGCAGGGAGATGGCAACTTTGTTTCCCAACAGAGTAATTTAGCAACTTAGGGAGATTCTGTGTCGAATAAACAGTAAAAAGGAGCTGGAAATGTTCACAGTGACAGTCCTCTGCTCAATCCCCAGCACCCCCCCAAAAAAAAGCAATTTGTGGGTTTGTGGGGTAAATAACGGGAAAGTCCTTGTCACCCTGACAAGGTATGTATGCGCACAAAATGCTCAACTTCATTGCAAACCTTAAATTTTGCACTTATACATATCAATAAAGTGGGAAAATAAATTTTCCTTATATAAAAGATTACTTAAGAGAAACCTGAGTAAATGAAGCAATTGTATGTCATCTGGACTAGGGAAATCAGATAGAACACTTAAAATGATTCAATAATTAAATATGTATTTATTAAACCCATTGGACTAGCTTTAGAATATGACTTCAGGATTCAAAGGCAACCACACCACGAATACCCTTGAAGTGTCACTGTAAAGTGAATCACAGGCTCAGCTTTCTGTCAGGGCCTCCTTGCCCTCTGCCCTGGAAGCTGATGGTGAGAGAAAGCTGTCTCCAGTAACCATTGCACGCTACCGAATCACAGTGGCCGAGGCAGGAGGTGGGGATGGGTTGTCACGAAATGTGACTGATAAACAGAGACAGACACAACATCACCTGTGGGAGGTGGCAGATGATGTGAAGAAAGAAAGTGGGATTGGCACAGCAGCTGGAGAGGAGAAAGGTACGTTCATAAGATGAATTAGGAAAGAAACGTGAAATGAAATTTCAGAGGCGTGCAAACATATGCCTCAAATGCATATGTGTTTTCAGTTTTGAAATGTATTTGTTGGACTTTGCAGTCTTCCTGGTCTGTGGTGTACTACTTAGGGCAATTGCATTTCAGCTTTGAGAAGAATACAGTACCCAAGTGATTAACGTTGGGAACGATGACACTGTGGTTCCTAAGACATACACTTACTTCTTTAAGCTTTTTAAGCATGAATAAATTATTTTTTAAAAATTACTCTCACAGATCATGCCTCAATATTTGTTTTCTAAAGCAATGGATTAACCCTTGAAGTGCATTTTCTTAATTTGCAGGTCAAGAATTTTTGAGCAGGGGCTGGAGGCATGGTTAAAGTGCTTGTCTAGAGAATGCTAAGTACCTGAGTTCGATTCCCCAGCACCACACGCGCTGGGCATAGAGGAATGTGCCTTTAATTATAGTACCCGGAAGGCTGAGACAGGAGGTATGCCCTTGTGTCTAAGGCCAGCCTGGCTTGTATAGTGAGTTCAGGACCAGCCTAGGCTACAGAGTGAGACCCTGTCTCAAAAAAAAAAAAGGAAGGAAGGAAGGAAGGAAGGAAGGAAGGAAGGAAGGAAGGAAAGGAAGGGAAGGAAGAAATTTGTACATAAATTTGTGAAGCTTAGAGTACAACAAAAAATAACTGAATGCAAAAGTTTCTTTCAATCTTTCTTTTGATAATTTAGGTGTATTCTTCAAAAATAACAGATGTCAAATATTCTTTGAAACTCCATTTAAAACTTTATGGCCCTGCTTTCTAAAATCAAATGAACAAGGTCATGTTATTTTAATTCTTAGACCCACAGACTACCTGTGCTGTGATTTTACGTAGCTTTCTTTTTATTTTCTTCAGCTCGGTAAAGTTTGTGTTAAAGGAAATCCCTTCAAAAAGTAATTTTCAGAAAAAGTTCCCCTTAAGCTAACATAGTTCTTATTTCTTCTATTTTCAATTTCAGCTTTTCTTTCTACTCTATTCTCAAAAATTCAGACTTCTGTAATTTTAGATAAGTCCCCTGGTCACCGAATGCTATTGCCACACAAGGACTCACCAAATAATATAACAAATTCCTGCACACCTAGGACACTGTCAAACCTGAGTGTTCTCATAATTAAAGAGAAATTTGGAAATTCATTGACAATAAATGAGAGATTTTGAAAGCGAATCCAATTTTATATACCATTAATCCTATGTAATTAAAATAAAAAATAATTTTATCAATGAAATACTGTATGATGTTTAGCATAGTTCACGTATAAAATGACAAATCAGCTTTATTCTAGTAATGAATTGTCTAACATGCCACTACAGCGTGATGACATTTCTTTTAGGCCAGTGTTTCACCTGCTTCCACTTTTGGGCATTGGAAAATCTTGTTCAAATTAGTGGAAATAATAGAACAGCTGTTTGGAATGTCAGTGCACAGAAGTTTTTATATTTACAGGGAGCTAGTAGCTGATTCAAGTTAAGATTGAAGGTATACAGCCATATATTATTGATAGCAGAAAGAAAACACAATATTGGAGCAACATCTGCCAGGAGTCACAGGAGAGATCACCAACTGTGTGGAAGCAAGTTCTGCCAACTTCTAATCAAGCAACATTTAGATAACTAACTATGATATATTCTGAGACTTAGAGTATTGTCATTATTTTTTCAGTTAGTTATATTTTTATCAGAATATATTCTTAAATATCTAGGAAATATATGTATACAGGCTATTTTAAGGAAACTTATTTTGGGCTCACTTCTTCCAATAAATGGCCATGTATATACTCTGCATGTAAAAAAAAAGAAGAAAAGAAAAGAAGGAAAAAACCCTCATTTGAGGCAGACCAAAATGCCCCGTGTACAGAAGCAGAACCATGGAGCTGATTAGTTGATATTCATTGGCTGCTGTGGGAAAGGTGCATTTTCTAGTTTAAATCTAGAAAGCGATTTTTAGGAAGTAAAACTTTCTTTTATTGATGTAAGGCCAAAGGTGAATTTTTCTGGGAGCTAGCTTAAATAAAACTAGCTCTGCCACTTCTGAATTAGATGCTGGGAAAGTTCCCCACTGAACCACACAATTCCAATAGCTTCCTATGCCTGCAAGATTCAAAAATGCCTTGTGGTATAAACCTCAAACTTAGAATATCGTCCTCCTTATTGTATTGAGAAAAATGCATTGCGAGCAAAAGCAATTCACATTTATAAAGCTGGGAAGGTTGAAATTTATGCCTGGGTGAACACCTTGGATGCATTTTTTTTTTTTCTGGCTTCTCAAACTGACCTTTCTATTATGAGACTCCGTGATGACTTAAAACCTTCAAGTTAATCAAAGATTTAAAGTTAGTCATATTTTGTACAAACTTCTTTTATACATACTTCATAGAGTTTTTAACATTTGTTTGTTTTTGTTACGTTTGTATTTTTGTCTTTTTTAAAACTGTTCCAACATAGGTCAAATCAAAGCAACATTTAATTTAGAATTGTCATGTGTCCAGTTAAATCTGAAAATGTAAGTTTACGAGAAGTATGTCAGTAAGAATCACTTAGCTTAATCTGATTTATCCCACTTTGTTGAGTCCATGAGTTAAGTGTCAACATTACATAATGAGGATGGTCCTAACTCATACCTCATACTAGTATATTAATAACATATTTAAAATTTATCCAATCGTTAAGCAATATTCTTCAGAGATTTTTAAAAACAATGACTTTTGAACAAAATTTGATCATATACTAACTCATCTAGCTCATACTTTAAATAGGAATAATGATTTTAAAAAGAAGCAGCAAAGAGCATGGTTAATGAGACCTCCACCTACAGGTAACAAAGAAAAATGTAGCAAAAATATATTGCTGGATAATTTTGAGCTTCATTTCTTCTCATCTATATTTAAAAATTAGGGAAATTTTGAAAGGAAATGTATGTACTTGATACAAAATAAATGCCATGCTCCCTTCCCCTGGATAAGTCAGCTGAAACATATTTTTCTCTGCATCATAGTAGTAGATTACTTTCTTACTCAAAACTTACCCAGAAATATAGTCCATCATATTTTGTGGATTCTCATAATACACATGTGCGCGCACACACACACACACACACACACACACACACACACACACAATAACTTTCCATTAATTGTTGTGGGAAAAATAAGTCAAGGTAAGCAGCCCATGATAGATTTTATTGACAAGGAGAGCCGCAAAGATATAGTCTGGTTGAAGGTGTGAAATTCCCAGAAAATTTATGAAAGCCATCTAATACGAAGATAACAAATGCATTAAGCCATTTTATAAGAAGATATTAAAGAACTATGCTGCTAAAAGAAAGTACATCAAAATGCTTTTTCATTCAGTCATGCCAATTGAAATATGGACGCTATTCTTGGAAGTTCTCATACACGTGTAAGATTCAAAATGGATCTTTTATCCTGGATATTTGGCACTTTTCCAGACAGCTGAGTATCTGGTAAAGTGCCTTGAATTACAATTAAATAACGAATACCTTTAATTGTCTAGGTGTTCAAATCATTTTTGTTGTATTTATCATTCCCTCCTTTTCTTGCAATTAGGACATATGTTAATGTTTGTGTATATTTTAAATTAGAAATGCTTTATCAGACTGACATAGTAACTATGTAGTAAAACAGGGAGAAGACTAAGGGTATGAACTGTCTAAAATTATGTTTGTTTGCTCCTTATTGAGACGGGGCTCTCTTGCTCATTGTCTTAGTTACTTTTTCGTTTCTGTGACTCAATACCCGACACCCACAAACTTAGGAAAGAAAAGGTTTATTTTAGCTCACAGTTTCGAAGGTCACAGTCCATTCAGGGGTGGCCGGCAGCAATCAAAGTCCATGGCAGAGAGAGAGGTGGAGGCAGCTTCCCCGGACAAACAGGAAGGCAAACTGAGGCTAGTTGAGACTAGTCCCCGCCCTCTAGGAAGGCAGGTGCAGCTTATGTATCCTTTCAGGGCTCCGCCCAGTAACTAGTCCCTATTGCATCCAGGTGTGGCCACTACACACCGTTAATCCTAACACACACGCCTTTAGTCTTAACTGTAATCCACCCCTCCAGACTAGACTCCAATCCACCAACATCACATGGTTCCATAGACAATCCACAACATTAAAATATACGAGACTTTTGGGGGACGCTCCTGAACCTAACCACAACACTCATGTTGGACTCAATCTTGTGAGCCTCCAGCCTCAGTTTCATAGACAGCTGAAGTTACAGACATACACAATCATGTCTTGCTGTTGTCTAAAATATTTTAAGAAATGAATAAAAAAGTACAGTTTTCTTCCATCAGCATTGTATCAGTGAACTAGAAACCACTAAAATATTTTTTTAAAATTATAAACATGATTATTTCCCTCAAAGTGTTTGAATTTAGACCAAAAGGAAGTCACATATTATGCATGTAAGCAACTGGAAGATACTTTATGAAGTAAATTACAAATATCCCTACAATATAATAATTTCTTAAGTCTACTGTTTCCAAAAATAATGTCTCTAAAGGACCTGAGATCGATTCCTAAGTACCATACAAGGCAGGAATTGAGGTGCATTTGTCTGTAATCCCAGCACTCAGGAGGCTGAGGCAGGAGAATTACTGAGTGTTCAAGGGCAGCTAGGTGTGTACAGTGAGTTCAAGACCAGCTTGGACTACAGAGTGAGATTCTGACTCAAAATAATAATCACATAACGTCTTCAAATAAATAAAAACTAATGGCTATTTTACTATAGCACTCTTGCCTTTAAGTACCTATTTCAATTCTATAAGTAACTGAATATAATTCTGTACTTACTAAAAATAAGATACCCTATATTTTATGTAGATATCAAGAGCTTACCAACACTTGGTTCAGTACCAGATCATCTCATTATGAAAAATAAGTATAGTTTGAACATTTTAATATTTTATTCTGACAGTTGAGATAATATCCGGATTAAAAATCGGAGGTTGGAATCTATCATCACAAACAAGATATATCTGTTTTTTTCAACTCAGCAATTTTGGGAGGATCATCTACAAGAAACAGAGTCAGTGTTCAAAATTCCCTTGTCCAGGATATATAAATAAAACCACGCTATCATAGAACCTGTCTTGTAAGCCCGTTATTATTTGACTTGTCTTCTGGCCAGGAAATATAGAAGATCCTTTCATTTTCATTATAAACCACCTTCTTCTTCCAGAAAGACTAAGCAATGGTTTTCTCAGAACATATTTCTCACACTCCAAATTTATCTCATCCCGCCATTCACTGTGCCTAGTAGCTGCTCAAACCTGGACACAATAGCTGCCCAATGAAGTGTGTAGAAATGCGGCAGAAAGTCGGTGTTTTATTTGCTAATTCTACTTCATGTGTAGCTTCAGATGAACATACCCTATACAATAACAAACTTAAATCTTGAATTAAGAGTTCCAGAAATGATGAATAATTCTATTAAAATGCTCAAACTAAGAAATTATTTTAGTGGAATATGCCTTATTTCTTACAACTTTTTTATTCAATTTAAAAAAGAGGATTGAAAAAACATTATTTTTAAAAGGACAACTATGGATGCGTGCAGGAAGGTATTTCTGTGTATTCTATTATATATATATATATATATATATATATATATATATATATATATATATATGATTTCCCTCTGGGAAAAGAGATGATGAGGAACGTACATAGAGAATTATTGTATTTTGATTTATGCCCTATATAAGTTCCCTTTATTTACCATTTGTTTTACAGTTGTTAAGAATGTAGGACATGGGCAGAACCCCACCTGCAGATAAGGATAGACTCATTTTGGCATTAAATTATTTATGTGTAGACTGAATGATATTTTAAAAAAAGTGTTCCTGTCACTTAGAATTCCACTCTGTTGCAATGGCATTTATGTTATTTCTAGCCCCTTATATGTGTAACCATTTTTCCCATGGAGATTTTCATTCTCGGCTATGATTTGCAGCTAACTCTGTCAGGAATTTGAACTAATATTTATGAGAGAATTATACAGGAAAGAAAACCTTGTTAATACGTTTAAAATAGGTATTTTTAATTTTTATTTGGGGAATATAAAGTTACCAGTCCAAAAATATGTAATATAATATAAGATCAACTTCCTTACATTCCTGATTTACACAAAAGTGTGCATTGCTAAGTGAAAAAAGAAAGAAAATGGCTTATTTAAATTTCACAACAAAAAATACAACCAGCGGAGGGAGAGCAGGGAAAAATTTCAAAAATATAGCAATGTTTTAATTGCTGTTATTAAATGATGGAATATATAAATTTAACTAGATAATCATAAGAATGAGATGCTTAAGAATAAATTAAGAACATGTGGCTCATTTGTAAAGTCGTTTGACATCATTTCTCTACCACTATCCAAAACGGCTTATCACAATGTATTTTGAAATAAATTGTTTGTAGAGATAATGTACTATAATTGGCTTGCATATTGCCTGGTAAGGTTTTAGGTAGAAATAAAACAATATAAAAGAAAAAAAAAAGGATAAGAGAGGGAAAAAGGGAGAAAAAAGCATTAAACAGGAAAAGATGAGAAGACTGCGATGAAGAGGAAGAGAAGGAAGAGGGGAGGGGAGAGAAAGAGGATGTTTGTGTGAATGAACAAAAATTGATTAGGAAATTATACTTTTATCCTTACGCATTGACTTGTAAGAAAAATGAATACCAAACATTACATAATAATACATGATTTTTCGGTCAGTTCCTAGTGATGTTGAGAAAATGATAAAATTTGAGATGTGTAATGGATTCATTAAAGCGTAGAATTATATTTTTATTGCTTTCAAAGAAAAATTTTCTGTTAGAATAGGATCAAAATATTTTTGGTAAATTTCAATTTATTTTTCATTTAAAAATTAAATAATGTTCCATAGGAGTTGTGCTCTGGGACTCTCATATCAGAGAGACCTTTCGATGTTTCACCTTCGGCTTCTGACTCACTTTGCTAAGCATGATGTTCTCAAGTTTCTTCCATTGGCCTGTAAAAGCCTCCACATTGTTGGACTTCACTGATGCATAGTGTTCCATTGTGTATAACTTAAAACGAAAAACAAGTGAAACAGGACGTGGGGTAGGGGAGGAGGGAGGGAAAGCCCTTGTCACCTTGACAAGATGCATAGGTTCATAAAAGGCTCAACTCCGTTGTAAATCTTAAATTTTGCACATATACATATCAATAAAATGGGGAAAAATAAATAAATATTTTTTTAAAAAAACTAATTAGTGGACTTTTTGAGGCTGTGCCTTGATCTGTGATCCAGGCTGGTCTTGTATTCACTATGTAGCCCAGGCTGGCCAAGAACTCACAGCGATCCTCCTGTCTCAGCCTCCCAAATGCTGAGATTGCAGTTGAGCACAGAGCAGTATCAGTTTCTGCAACTCGCAGTGGGAAAGTTGTAGGTCTCATGTTTGTCCTCTTATATAATACCAACTGCTCCTCTTCATGCCCTTGACTTTCTCTGAAAAAAATTGTGTGTAAACTCAGCGAACAAGTTTCATCTGCTGTGCAGATAAACACATAGCAGCTGGTAGAGCTTCGCATCCACTCTTTGTGATGAAGGATAGGTCCTGTACAGTTGTGTAACACAACCATACAAGCATAAGCTCTGGACACCCACATTTTTTAATTTTAAGTTTTATCATCTTAGTATATAAGGTCTGTCTGTCAATTAAAGACGCACAACACAAACTACCCGCAGAGCACATTTTCCCAATCAATCACAAATTGCCATGAACTGTGTACACAAAACGAGCTTCACAAGTGTGGCATGGAAAATTCTTCTTCAACAAGACCCAGTACGCACTCGACCTCTTCCGTTAGTTCTTCTAAAGTCTCACGCTGCCCAGATTCTGTCTCAATGTTTTTTTGTGATCCTTTCTTCAGACATTCTCCAGTGTACTAAAACTGCTATTGTATGACTCCTTAATTTAACAAGCTCTACAGTAAAGTATGAATTCCTTAAAAAGTAGTGATGGTATTTTATCACTGGACTCTTCAAACTACCCAGAATAGTGCCTCATTCATAGGATTATCTTTACAAATGTTTCATTGACATGGATTATGCATGTGTAAAAAATAGACTTTAGTTAACACCTAAAATGTCAAAACCTAACTTAAATATATTTTGGAATGAAATCTCTTAATTAGGTTCATATGTGCATTTATTAATTCTCACAAATTAATTTTGTGGTGTGGTTACTAGAATACACAGCTTCTGGCAACAGAAAGAGAAGAGGTCTGGAATGGTGGGTGGTGTAATAGGATCTATTATATTTTATGCAATTAAATTATTCAAGGCTAGTGTTCCACTTGCCAAATCCAGGGAGTCATTACAAAAATGTACTGAAGTGGCTTCTAAATGTCCAAAGACATTAAAATAACACCTATTAATGACAAGTGTTCAAATTCTTTTTACAGTTTCAAGTTAATGTGCAAAACATGCTTAAACTTCCAATCGACCCAATAAAAATACCTACTGGTATATCTAAAATTGGTATTGCAATATTCTCACATTTAAAATTATTAGATTACAAAGGTGATATGAATCTTTAAAATTACATTATGGATAAAGTGCTTTGAGTGGGAACCAGACTGTAAAACATCATTCTGGGTAATTTTGAGTAATTCTTTCTTCAAATTGATTAGATATTTTTACGAGCATATAAATTAATACAGGGGCTTGCGAAACAAGAGACGGAGAGGCACTTTTCACTCAGATGTTGTGGGCAGATGTCTACTGATTTTATTATTCACGAAAAAAATAGTACCTATCACCCAAAACATGCAGCCATAGTTGTGCTTGGAAGACGGCAAGGGGAACCGCCGAGCATTGACAATGGGCATTGTCGCCACAACCAGAGTAATGTGGCTTTGGCAGAAGAAAGGAGGATCTCAGTACTAGTATCACAAGAAGACTGGGTCTATTTATTGATTGAAAAATTATTCATGATCTGTTCATTTTAAAAGGAGTTAAAATAGAAATTTATACACTGGATAATTTACCTGGAAAAAATGCTTACTTAAATTATCCCAATACGGTGTTTCAAGGCACATAATTGAGTAGATACTTATTGATATAGAAGGGTGGTGTTTGTGTGTGTGTGTGTGTGTGTGTGTGTGTGTGTGTGTGTGTGTGTGTGAGGGGGGGGGTGTTTCTGTCTTGCCAACAAATTGAGCTATTCAGGATTGTGTAGGGAAGGTAAATTTACTTGATTGATGTGAGTGTCCATTTAAGAAAAATGGCTAAATGTTTGGCCATGTGGTAACTAAGGAAGAACCAGTTGTTTGGGCATAAGAACAATCTTTAAAAAGTCATTACATACACACTTTTTAAAACCGTAATCTTAATCTTGATGTCTATCAAGCCACTCACTGATTTTAATTGTATTTTATTAGATTTAATATGATATTTAATATGAATAATACAAAATTAAATTCCCTAAGGTACTGTTATTTAAGCAATATTTAGATGTGATTTGTTCATAGCTTTCTGGTGTGGGCTGTAATGCAGGCACATCGTTAGCCAAGCTCATGCAGATACACACAATTCCAAAACATATGGTTAAGATATGAAGGGGTCAGCAGAGCTGGTGTACAATTGGTCCTCGGAGTCACTAGTTGATTGAAGATAACCTAGATAAGGAAATTTAGTAGAACTGTCAGTCACTTCTTTTCTGAATCCGAGATTTGCTATGTGTGTGGTTATACATACACACGTGTATTTGCACATACACACACACATATCATCCACACCATTATCACCAAATAGGACCAAAAGGACAAGCAGTATGTTGTGTTTGGTTGCTTCCTGCAGAAAAACACAAGAAAGGAAGAATATTGAATGGAAAATTGCCACTAGAATGTTTCTACAATGAAAAATTATGAAACACTTTTTAAGAATGAAGATACATTTTTTCAGCTAAGGGCAATGGCAATCAATGTATAAATAACCCATTACGAACTGATAGTAGTGTAAAAATGTTATGAAGAACACAGAAGAATATGTTTTTCTTGCTACCAATGAACACAATGTTGTTTCTATTTAATCTAATTATATTAAAAGAACTTTCCACTTACCTGAGTAAATCAAAGCCATTTTCCACACAGGTTTTAATTAGAAATGATGCAGTTTTAATAATTTTCAGATTTTTAACATCAAAGCAGGGAACTTTATTTTTTAAACCTTTGGCATTTTTCATTCTTATGAATATTTGAAAATCTTAATTAACTTGAAGAAAAGGCTAGAAAAGGAGCTTATCAGCACACAGTGATGGACAGGCTAATGAAAAATTTCTCTGTGAAATTCTGATTTAGTTAGCCTGACTTGAATTTTTTCCTATGTCATCAGTTATTTCACTTTTTGTTTTTAGTTCAAATGAACAAATTAAAGAAAACTGTTTGCTGTTATATTTGTGAAAACATAATTCTGATCAGAAAGCAAAAGTCATTGAACTTAGAATGTAAGTAGAAATGGATTGTACTTTTTTTCTAAAATAAAATCATAGCTGTGCTATTTGTTTTTCTGAAAACTTTTAGGTTTTAGTAGAATACATTTTAGTAAAGGTTTTTAGGAATATTTTGGTAGAATTAAAAATTTAAGCACAGGTCTACAACTATTTGTTACTTTAATTAAGTTCACTCATAGCCTCTAAAAATCTAAGGTCCAGTATCAGATGTAAATTGAGGCAATTGTTTGCTTATATATTTGTTTCACATTTATGTTTTTGCTATTTTCTTATATCTCTTACTAAGTTTATAAAATGTCTACAATATATTCTCAAAGATAAAAATGACATGTAGGTGTATGTATACACACACACACACACACACACACACACACACACACACACACACACACACATATATATATATATATATATATATATATATTTTTTTTTTTTTTTTTTTTTTTTTTTGAGACAAGGTCTCACTCGATAGCCCAGGCTGATCCTGAACACACTATGGAGCCCAAGTTGCCCTTGAACACACAGCAACCTTCCTGCTGGGAATTACAGGTGTGCACCTCCACACCTAGTTTATGTGGTGCTGGAAAATCAAATTTAGAGCCTTTACGATTGCTAGGTAAGCACTCTAAATGCAGAGTAGTGCCTTCATTTCCCTCTTAAGTGTTTTTTTTTTTTTTTTTATCAAGAAGTACCCAAATGGTTTTAGAGCAAGAGAAATCATTTGGAAGCTATTTTCCTTTATTTCATTTACAAAGGTGAAGATAATTGGTATTCAATACACTGATGATGAAATTGTACAGAAATACTTGATTTATAGTTAGTGAAAGTGCTTAATTCTGTACAACATTCAGCCGGGTATTGCAAAGTATGTAGCACAGAAACATACATAGGAATCCCGATCTAACATTGTAATTTGAGAAATGTATCCTAAGGAAGAGAAAAGTACTCAAAGTACATATTTTCCTAACAGATACTACACTATTGTAAGTAACTTCAAAAAAGACAATGCCTATATTAAGGAACCATCAAATGAATAACTGTATAATCATAAAATCATGTGCACAGCCTGAAAAAGATTTGCTAGAATCATATTTATTAATAGAAGAAAAGACTTTCAAATGTCAAAAGTCATGATCACATATTTTTATTTAGCCAATAAAATTTTTTATTTTGTGTGAGTTCACATGTTTTCATTCCACAGATAAAACTTGATCTCTAAGAACTTTTGATTTCTTAGGTCCCTCAACACTCAACAATTATCTAGGAGATTCTGATTAAACACACATACACTCATGCACACACAGAGGTACATGTGCTCTAAGTGCTCTAGGAGTGTGTGACCTGGTAAAATTATTCAGAGGGGGAAAGAAATGGAAGAGGATGACATATAAACAAAAACTGAAATTGCTCATTTTGAAAATAAATTGTAAAACAAAACAGTTATTGAAATCTGAGGCTACTGTGACTCAGTGTTATTTTAAAAATTGAAAGTCAGATGCATAAATATATATAAAGCTGTGTAAGCCAGACTTCCAAAGCCCCACTGATTTTGCGCATATTACAGAAACAACTAACAACGAACTTAATTTCTTGAGTACCATGGCCTTTCAATGTTACAAACACTGAAGATCAAATGAACAGTGACATCTAAGAACACATCAAAATAAATAAAAACTGTTAGAGAGGATCCTATCATTCAGTGACTACAAATTTTGTAAAAATAAGCAATGTTCTTTGTATTTGAGTTTTAGGTCAGAATTTGTGATGAGGTGTACTCTGTGTGTGTGTGTGTGTGTGTGTGTGTGTTTGTGTGTGTGTGTGTGTGTGTGTGTGTTATGAGTAGTTCAGCATTAAAGCATTAAAGCAGTTTTTAAAGTGTTGTAAGCAAATCAACTTCTCCCTCACAGTTTAACAATAAACTTGGGAGTCTTTGTGGTTGTTAAGTCCTCTTAAGCTCCCTCCAAGCATCTAGTGTTGGCTTTCAGCACAAAGAAAACTATTAAAGTCCAGGGCAGTCATTCAGGATAGGTGTGCTGGAGGATGTGAATTCAGAAGCTAAATCCTTTGTCTGCTGTAAAGTGGCACAAGCTCTAACACCCAGCAATCTTAGCTTAGTAAATTAACAGTGGGATTCTGTTTGCATTAAAACACATGCAATCCAGGCTTCATTATGAATACTCACAGCAACACTAGCCATTTGTTTGAGTAATGCAGGGTTGCATATATTCACACTGTGAAATCCACATTGGATTAGGATTCACAATGATTTCTACCCACTGATTTTTGTTCAAAGATTCTCATCTGAATTGATTGGTTCTTTTGTTTGTTTGTTTTTGTTTTTGTTTTTTTTCCCCTCTTCTCTACCTCCTTCTGAATAGTAGAACTCGAATAAGGTCTTTATGTTCTTGGAATAAACATTATCTTCTACTCTTACATTTAAAAATGAAAAATGTTCTAGAAACTGTATATAGGAGTGTAGGCAACAAATATTTCATGCATGTCTATTAAGTCCATAAGATTCAACTATTTGAGAAAAAAATATTGATTTACAAACGACAGTTTTTCTGACTAAGTAATGAGTTAAGGGTCTCTAAGGGGCCAAGGCCAGGAGCACTGGATGCAATTACTACTAATTCATTAAGACATTTTCAATTGTTCTCTCAAGTGGGCTCACGCAGCCCACAGGGAAACACATGGGATGAGTAACAAGCACTAGATCCATCACTGCTCTGACAAGACCCCTTAACTTTTCACTCTACTTTCAAATCTTCTTTGAAGGAATTATCTCTATCCAATCCAGTTAGGGGAAAATCCGAATCAAAGAAAAGCAACAATATTCCTTTGACAGGGAGGTGGGGCGGGGGGAGACTGAAATGTATTTGTCAACATAGAAAAAATGTTGTACAATACTCTTGTTATTTCGTTGGTTTACCTAATACATACTGACTTTTTGCTTATATAAGGCAGTGTGGGTGTTCTGGGACCCTTTTTATGAAATTCAAGGACTGAAGCTTCTTCCATCTGTAGTTTGTTTCTCCTAAGATTTTGGAGTCCTTTCAGTTTCTCACACATATAAAGAAGAAAAACAAGACCAATGCGTAAGCATTATTTGTTTGTTTGTGATAAGATAGTCTTAAATGAACACACTTATGTCTCTAGAACCAACAATCAAATCAAAGATGTCAAATTATTATATCTTCTTCCAAGGGAGGTGAGAGAACATGGACTAATCTGGAGTCCTGGAAGACAGAAAAAAAAAAAAAAAAGTAAAATTTTGAGCAGGCATCTAACCTAGCCAGAATGAGAGACTTTATTGAGAAAGTCATTTATTTTTCACTAGAAATAAAAATAAATCAAATATAACTTTCATCTTTATGAACTAAATATTGAGTTATTTTGAAATAATAATCTTTGGATTTTTTGGATTTGGAAACCCATGTGCTATTTTTCTTAATTGATATAGTAGGAAAATGAGTTCTATAAACCAATGTGAAATTATATTCACTTTTTTGAATTACCTTAACTGAAATAAATGTTTAAAGTACAAAGACTCCATAATAGTAATAATGAGACTTGATTTTTTCTATAACAACAAACTCTGTTTGCAGCTGATTGTGTGCAAGTGCCCTTTGGGGATTAATAATAATTTTACAAATCTCATGTGTTCCACATGGAAAACAACTCCTAGGTTTACTGGTAAAAGTATTCTTGGCACTGCAGAGATTGTGTGATTTTGCACAGTCGATGATGATTATTTATAATGGTAGAGTAGGTAATGACTTTAAAAATCACACTGTAAGCTCTAAAATTCCTAGTGCTTAGTTTTATTGTGTGTAATTTTGCTTGCTGTATCATTAAATCTATTTGGGTAATGAAGCAAAACATTTTTGCGAGCATGGTGGAAATGTAGAAAACTACATTTACAATAATGCATGATTAAATATATGTACATTTTCTCTGTGTTTATTTTATAATGCACACACAGACACACACACACACACACACTTGCAACAAAAGTAGACCACATTGATGTTTAAAAGCTGTTTCAACCCAGGTATTTTGACTTTAGCCCAATATGTCATCTTTAGCCATAAAGAGAAAATATAAATTTTCCATCATCACTAGGCTCAACTTCCCATAAAAAGGACATATGAATACCTAGTTAATGTCTATTTTGATGAGTGTTGATTGCAAACTGTTATGTGCAGGATAACATGTCTATCTATAAGAGAAATAGACACTCGAATCAAAATTAGATGGACCACGTCTCTCAAAAACCTAACATATCAGTATTGAAATAATGTAGGACAGCTAGAGTACCAGTGAAAGGTATATTGGATACAAATGGCAAGGAAAAATGGAGATACATTTTTCAGGAGTTAAGAAGGAAAAGGTAGAGGAAGATAAAGAAAACGTAGTCATGAGAAAAATACAGAAGTTGTGATAACAGGAAAATCAAAGTACAGTAATCAAAAAATGTGAACTATTTTTGCTTAGCACAACAGGCTGGAGTTATTAGGCTAAGCAGATGAAGACAAGAAATTGGCAATGTCTGCAATGGACATTGAAATAAGACCTAAAGGTGTTGGTGTTACTTCTGACCATAACGCAGAAAGCATCCATCAAAAGACGATGAACTGGCGGTTGCAAAATGTAGAGCTTCTGACTTTCACATTCAGACTTGATTATTAGCAAAGCCAGCATTGCTGTTCGCACAGAAGCTGCCTGTACCTTAAAGTGCTCTCGAGATTGTAAAGACACATGGTGAAACTCAGGTGAGACTCTTTAATTAACAATATACTGGACTGTCATGTTTTTTTTTTTTTCTCCAGTTTTGTTTTCCAGGGTTTCAGCTGTCCATTATCAACAGTGGTCTGAACAAATAGAACGAAACAACATTCCAAAAATAAATAATTCATGTTTGAACATGCATCCTTCTTAGTGGTGTTGGGAAATCTCTTGTCACCGGGTCCACTCTGTTTAGTCTGTGAAATGTGCCTGTCCACCCTACGTGTGCCCTATTGGATCATGTGCCTGTTGTCACTCAGGGTCTCTGTGGTCAGATTCTCCTGGTAGCACAGTGCTCGTATTCAAATAACCTTTGCTTTAGTTAATAATGATCCCATAACCCCAAAGTAGTTTGTTCTGTCACTGCAGATACTCCAAAAGAAGCCATAAATTGTTTCATTTATATAGAAAGGTAAAAATTCCTAAATAAGAAATTGCATGCTAGTGTTGCTAAGTCAGTCACTATGAATCATTAACTATCTATAAAAAGAAAAGAAATTCTCTATTGTGAGAATGGAAAATTTATTAACACTAGTTTTGCTGTTTTACTTCAAACAACAAAGCACGAGAGAGGGACAGAAAGAGAGAGAGAGAGAGAGAGAGAGAGAGAGAGAGAGAGAGAGAGAGAGAGAGAGAGATAAATGTCCAATGGCTCAAAAAAGAAAATTTACCAATTTTTTGAGAGATACTATATTCACATTATATTTATTATAGTATATTTTCACAAGTGGTCTATTTATTTTACTGTATTGCATCATAGTTTTTATTTGTGCTGTGAGACAAAGTCTCACTCTGTAGTGAGTGCAGTCTGGTCCTGAACTCACTATGAATCCCAATCTGGCCTTGGACTCAAGGGCAATTCTGTCTCAGCCTCTCAAGCGCTGGAATTACAGGCATGCACCAACACGCCCAGTTTATGTGGTGCTAGGGAATTGAACTTGAGTACTTAGCCATGGCGAGGCAAGAACTTTAACTCCTAAGCCATTTCTCCACCCCCTAATTGTTCTATTTTATTATTGTTGTTATTCATATTTTCCTATGCCTAACTTGGAATTTAAATTTCATCATATATATATTTGTAAATGAGAAAAAATATATTAAAAAGTGTCAATTCGTATTGCTTTGTGTTTTAGGCTTGTAGTGAGGGCATGAAAGTTTTCCCTCATACATTAGGGGGAGCTACTTTATTTTTTTGAAATTCTTTTTCTAAGACTAAAATTATCTCTATATAAAACCAAGTAGAACTTCTCATTTATAGGATATTAGCAAGAAATAGTGTAACATGTATGTGCAGCTCAGAATCTAAAACAATATCATTAAAAAAGAAATCTGGCATAGTTCCTTTGTTCTTCTTCTCTCGTAAAGGAGCATATTTTTCTCTTTCATTTTTATTTTTCCTCACATTTTATTCAGAATTATAAAAGAATGATTATGTATAAAAGTGGTGCTGCAAGATTTCTCTACCTTGCACTACACAGTGAAATAAAAAAGACTAACCACAAAACTAACCCCTAAAAATCACTCCCAGAATTAAGAAGAATTAAGTAAAGAAGGTATGTTGAAAGTTAGGTACAGGAAAGAGCATTCTCAACCGAGCAAGGACAGTATCATGGAAATCAAGGTCATGGAATGCAAGGAGGCATTGTGTAAAGCTGTCTAAAGTATGAAAGACCTTGATGACCATTTGAGTTCAAGTACAGACTGATGCTTCCAGTTAGAAAAGCACTCAGAATTGAGATGCTAATATCTGAAGTGTGGATGGATGGTTATTTGAGTAAAGAAAGACCATCATTTGAGGAAAGATGCTTCCAAAAAGTTGAGAGAAGTGGAGAATAATATTTGAAGACTCTTCATCTTTTGTTCCAGAGCCCTGTACTACTCATTGAAGAAAACATAATTTTTAATACTTGAAAAATAACCTTTAAGATAGATATTATTCATATTAAGAATTGTTTTTCTTCTCCTTTAGAGTCATTGTCCATACGTATTAAAAATTGGCATAGTTAACCCTGTAAAGTACGATTATTGGAAAAAGTATCAGAAACAATTATGTAATGCATTCAGTACAGTGCCTGAAGCAGATTTAATTTTTCTTAATAATAATAGCTACTAATAATTATGCTTTTTTATTTAAGAAATTTGGAACCTGAGGAGCAAGCAAATTTTATACTTTAAGGTCATGACATAGATTGTTAGCAGCCAATGACATGAGAACAGTTTCGTATATTACTGACACTCTTTCCTTCCTACCATACCTGTTTTTCACTTATATTAAAAAAAAACATTTATTCTTCAAAATTAAACAATGTAGCAGTATTTCTTAAGGTCTATGTATTTTTGTACTTAATAATTAACAAATCCTAGTGTCTACTTCAGATTCCTATGACTTTTTAAGATCTTAAACCGTTATGCAAAATATAATCTTATTGAAATATGATAACCTTGTTAATGAAGCTGGTAATATTAGGCTTTTTGGGGTGTTACTTTAATGTAATGCATGATTTTTTGGTCATTTTTCTCTTAGGCCATGTTCAGGAGAGATAGAAAGTTAATGTAAATTTCACAGGGTTTTCAGGGAAACAGTCTCACACAGAGGGTATGTTGCATTTGACATCTTGGATAGGATCGGCCCTTAATTTTCAGCTAAGAAAAAATAAATTAAATGGCAAGTAGTATACAAATAGTATTACATGTGTGATTTGCTTCCTAATGCATTTCTACTAAGTTGGAAGATGTCCCGATTTTGCAGACTTCAGGTTTTTGGAGGAAATATTTTGTTTGCTTGTCCTTGAGCTGAAATATTTTAATTCCACTTAACAAAGATTCAAGGTCTGACATTTTTCTTTAAGTACCAAGAAGATCTAGAAAATTGTTTCCAGGTGATTTATTTCTTAATTATTATAGTTAATAACAGATGAATGAAAGAAGAAATCATTCCATTTCGCATATTACACAACAGAAAATTTCTTCTATCCATACTGCAACACACAACTCTAAATATGGGCTTTAAATTGGTCTTTTTGTTTATCAGACATGTGATCATGTAGCTTTTCCATTATTTTATAGTTTCTGAACCTAATGAGTTTGATTTTGGTCATATTTTTGAAGTCCAGTCTTCATAAAGGTACAATTTACCAAAATGCATTTCATAAGAGTTATTCAAAATATAAATACTATAAACCTATTTTTTCTCTGTTAAAACCTCTTCAGCAAATGCTACAGAGGAATTAATATTTAGTAAATAAAATATAAACATTTCAAATATATCTAAGCATGTCAAGTTTCACACAGCTATGGTTAGGAGTAGGTCATAAGCATTTTACCAAATGGTGCCATGCATCATTTCATAAATGGCCATTGCTAAATCCAAATGGTAGTGTGTGTGTGTGTGTGTGTGTGTGTGTGTGTGTGTGTGTGTGTGTGTGTGGTTGTCAAGATTGGGCTTTCATTAAAATTCATTAAACGTTCTACCTTTTCTCCACTTATGTCCATCTTTTCTTTGAAATTGTTCCTAAGCTCTCTCCAGTTCTTGAAGTTGTATTTGAATTTTCTAAGTACCGTGTCATTTCCTTCTATTGTTGTACCACAAGTTGTACCTTGAATGCGTTTACGTTTAAACACTGTATTTTGATGTGAGAGCGAAGTAATAAGAAATTCCAAGGCTATGATCTGAGCGACAACAGCGGGACAAGCAGCAGGGAAAGTTAGGGTAACAACAGTGGGCACACCAACAGCGAGCATACTGTGAAGATGCGTCTTCCTAGTTTTATGAACATATTATGGAGCTGACAGATGCTATGATAAATTTGTATAAAGATATTGTCTGCAGCATAATTTTGATGTATTCCCTTTAAAGCTGAAAGTGGATGTGTCTGTGAGCAAATATGTGCTAGCATACGCGCTTTCCTGCCTGCCTGGTTTTCTTTCCGTAGGACACAACGTTCTGCCACCTTGGCATTCCACAGAATGGAAATGTTTCCACACATCACTGATATTTGTAACACCTCTCTTGTTTTTGTTATAAAAATATGCTACATTATTGGCCTTCATTTTTTTCGGTTTGGGGGGGGGGCTAAGTCACACATGCATGTGCGCGCGCACTCTCTCTCTCTCTCTCTCTCTCTCTCTCTCTCTCTCTCTCTCCATCACCCCTTTGGACTGTTTTGCTTAGAGCTTAAACTAATGTTGCATGACCACAATTTTGAAAGAAGTACACTCAGCCGAGTCACAAAGCTGACTGGCTTCTGTCGATCTTTAATACGGTTAATTAGCAAAAGTAAATATATTTGGAGATATTCTCAAGAGGACTTCAAATTATTCCATTTTTTTAAAAAACAGTGGAAGTAAGAGACTAACATCTATTGCTAAGCTTTTTCTTTAAAGCTAATCTCATGGAATCACTAGGCTGGAGCTCTGCACTTGAGTTTCATAGAACGTTCATGATTTACTGTAAGAAAACCCAACCCATTTTTCAGGCTGGTAAAATAAATCTACCTTTACCAAAATCTGATCCAGCGACTCCCTGCTGTGCCTTGAAGAAGGATTCAATGAATTCCCTCTCCCAACATCATTAAATTGTCAGCCAAGCTCCCTTGGAATCTCAACAGAACTGGTCATATGTACCGAGTGTGGAAAATTTTGCTCGAACACCTTGGTCTTTTGAGTGTTTACTCTTGTATTCTACAGTTTCTTATTACTGTTCAAGATTATTCTTTTGAAAAAATGCAGCTACATGAATATATGTGTATATGTTCATCTCTATATGCATCATGTTCATATAAATATTTCTTGTATAAAGCATATATATGAGAATAAATATTGATTAATATAATTAAAGGTCTAATCTTAGGCTTTATTAAAATTGCTATAGCATAGGCTTTGCAGAAGAATCAATCCATTTTGTATCAACCCTGCTGATCTTCTAATATTATTTTTAGTTTGATTTAATTTAACTATAAAATTCTTTACTTTCTTACAAAAAGGTAATTTGCCAACCAAATTTGAGGTACAGCAATTCTTTTTATATTTAAATGAATTAATGACCACGGTCATTTTATAACCTCCAAGGTTTTTAGTTTCCATCAAAAAGTATGAGAAAATATTCTTAGTGACATTCAATTATTTTTGTATGATACTGATTTTATGTAGTTTAAAATCATTCCCACTGGCAAATACGAATAAGTCAGAAATTGACAACATATATAGTGTTAAATACAGGCATATCATTGGAGTAAAATTAAATATATTCCTTACATGTCTTACATCTTTTGATACAATGTCCATCAATATATAATATTCATACTTGAATATTTAAGTGCTCAAAACTCTTTTTTGGTAGCAGAACAAAATGAGGCATGTTTTCATTCCAAAACTGAGAAAACATTAGGATTAATATAAAAGGTATTTTATTAGTATATTTTAAATTATTCTGCCTTAAACAATTTTTTATACTGGGTAAAACATGAGATGGACAATATTGAGATATCTTGCAAAAATAAATTAAAAGCAGTGACTCTAAGATAATTTGAAGATTTGGGAAATGTAATAGGTGTGAAAAAGTAGAGACAGAATCTTGAGTCACAAGTGTTACTACCTCAGCGATCAAAAGCAATCCCACACTGGCAGTAGTAGCTTGGTGTGCTTTGATGTTCAACTTTGCCCAGAACTTCTAATTAAGCAGGCTGCAGAGCTGTGAGTTGGTACAAGGGGTAGCAATTTTCAAAGATCATCATGATTGTTTTTTCTCCCTCCTGGATTATAGCAAAAACTAAGTACATTCTGAATTTTGAAAATTTTGTTAATTTCTTTAGTCGTTGATCATTTGTGTGTGCTCTTTGACTAGGAAAAATCAAGCAAAGGATGTTAATCCATCACCAGGAATTTTGTCCAGATCAAAAGCATGTAGATCTGTTTTCTTGTGTGGAGATGTTGTGCATAGTTTGGCCAATACTTTATTACCTAATCGTGAGCTAAAAAATAATAATCTGCCTCTGAAGACTGTGGGTTTTGAACATTTAACCAGAGTCAGAGATGCCCTATGTAACTAGACATGCAGAGCATATCTTAGCAGACAAAATCCAATTGGAGGGCTGGCCTAATACCTCAGCAGATAAAACCCTTACCTAGTAAGCTCAGGGTCCTGGGTTCGATTCCCCAGCACCACGTAAGCCGAGTGTGGCAATGTAAGCATGTAATCCCATCACTTGGGAGTCTTAGAAAAGAGGATTGCTGTGAGTTCATGGTCAGCCTGGGTGCCACAGTGAGTTCAGGACCAACCTGGACTACAGAATGAGACCTTGTTTGCCACCCACCCCCCCCCCAAAAAAAAAAGAGAAAAAACAGGAAACTTGGGAAATGTTATGAAATTAGATAATCTGATAATGAAGAAGGTTGATCAGGAGCCTGAGGAGTCTGCCATTTGGATATGGTCCTCACAGGATCAGTACTCCAGCATTAGCAGAAAGAAAAAAAAAAAAATACAAACCTGAATGCAGCACAATTAAATCTTGTCTTATAGCTGTAACAAAAAGTTTTACAAGTTGTGTTCAGTGTCCTAGGTGTCTAACTCCTGCACTCCAGGAGGATGATTCTTGAGGCTTGGAGGTTCAAGTCCTGCCTGGGCAACCTGACAACTTCATACATAAGACTCCGTCTTAAAATAAAAATTAAGAATAAAATAAACCGCAGATTTAGTGCTGTATGAAGGCCCTGAGTTCAAGGCCCAATACTACCCACACACACAGACACACAGACACACACACACACACACACACACACACACACACACACACAAAGAATTTTACAAAGGACTTTAATGTCACATACATTTGAGTCACTATTTAGATCTTCCAGTGTCAACTTGTATTATATCCTACATTGCTTGTATGGTTCAAATATCAGTCACATATGACAAATACTGGAAGAGGAGTGTGATCAAAAGTTGAAAGCCCTGGCTGGCAGAGAGGCCTTGTCATGACAATATGATATCAAGTGTGAGGAACTTGAGCATTAGATTCAGAAAAAACATAACATAAAATTTAAGGATCATTTCTTTTGTTTGATATCAGTCTTATGATAAAATCTGTCAACCAAGCGTTTTATGAGAATAAGAAGAAACAAATATTCAAGCAAAACTAGAATGAAACAAAGATGAAGGTTAAAAGCAAAGCAAACTCAATGCATTAAAGATTGGGCTCCAGTAGATCTTTTAGAGAAACTCAGTTTTCTAAGTGTAGATGAATCAAACCGTAAACACTTCAAGATGAGCTGCAATCTGTAAATCTGTGAATTTCTAGCTATGCAGTTACTAGGACACCTGACTAAAACCAAGAGGACATTCTTTGCCTGAGTTGAATGTGTGTGTAGGAGGAGAGCTGGTGTGTTTAGTGACAAGATTGCCAAGTGCCTGTACTTGTCTAGTTAGACACATCTTGTCACATCACCACAGCAGTCCTTCCTTATCTGCTCTATTTACGTCGTGTTCCTTAAGTTCTCATCCTAGAGCTAGAGAACAGAGGGACACTTATCCTTCACACGTACCAAATTCAGTAGAGCAAGAGGACAGTGCATACTACTATATCACCAGGCTACTACATTCGAAAACTAAGCTTTTGTGGTAATTTTACATTGGGTTACAGATTTCACTCTTTCCTTTTGTGTTCTCTTTGAGATGCTAGGGTAACAATTTGGTAATAGGTGTTGTTCTTCTTAATAAATAATAAAGACAGATGTATGTTTATTTGCCTTGCTACCTGGAGTCACTCAGTTTCTCACTTAAAAATCTTATCTAAAGACTAGTAGATTTAACCACAGAGAAAGAGAAAGAGAGAGAGAGAGTTTGTTATCTAAATTCTGTGCTACCCCTATCAGAGCCATATTACAATTTTATTCATATATTTTAAAATCGTGAGCAACTTCATTTCATTTTATTTTAAATTACTGGTGCTAAAAAAAGAACAGCTAGAAAAAAAAAAAGACTGAAAGTTTCAGTGCATTCCAATTACTTACGGCTTAGCCGCAGTAATTGAAAAGCTAATTTGTTTAGTAATGAACTTTATCTTCAGAGAGAAAAGACAACAATACCATCACTGAATTCAACAGCAATGACTTACTTTCTAGTTTGAAGCCTAGGGAACGAGGAGGGGGGGAAATTGTTGAATGATTCTTCTGATGGATGAATATTATTCATGTTTTGCTTTTTCAAAAAGTATAGCACAGATACCAATGCAAAACAAAGAACATGGTGACGATAGCAAAGTGACTACATAATAAATTACTTGATAGTTTCCCAGCAAATAGCAGGTAGGGGATTCTGTCCCCCACATGGTGCCTCTGGACGACCAGGAAGGAAAATATATGATCTTACTTTTCAGTTAGGTTTCTTTCTTTTTTTGTGAAAAATGTAAATAAATGAATTCTGCACATAAGCACTTGTGACTTAAGGCAAATTTTGATACTGGATTAAAGAAATTCAGTTCTCTGTTCCCACCTACTAAAATGTTTTTAACCTGATATAATAGGATTTTATTTTATAATTTATTCCAATAATATCATCTCAACTATTCAATAACCTTCTTCTTTCAAAATATTCCTTTCCTAGTGAAAAAGGATAATAAGACATTTTTAGACAAATCAACATCATTTCTTAGAAAACTATTCTTTTTTTTAGAAAACTATTCTTGTAATGTGACAATTTTCATTGAAGTTATTTATGATGAGTAAGAGATTGTTTCCTTAGGTAAATGCTGGGATTCTAACTTGAGCCTTTCATGTTTTGGATGCTACTCTCCATTATATATTTAATTTTTTGTGTGAAATTTCATGATTATTTTAATTACACATAAATAGTATATAATATCTGCACATGGACAACTAGCTCCATTGCTTAACTTCAGGAAGAATTGAGATAAAATGTACAGTTGCTTATTTCATTTCCAATTAACTTTTTAAAAAGTTTTTATACCAGCCTTAGTAAAATTATTTGTTTATAATTATACACATGTGTCATACTATGATTAAACAACCTTCTAAGATCAGAGAAACTTTTTAATCAGATGATACACCCTTCTTAAAAGGTTTAGTCTCTAATTAAATAATTATACATGTATAAATTACATATGTCTTATCCCTACAGATTCATTATGTGGCCTGTATTCACTTTCAATGACGAAAATAAGCAAAACAATGTCCAAAATGACTTGAAATATATATGTTAAAATCATGTGAGCACATATATATGTATATGTATGTATAATGTGTGTATATATAGTTATGATTTGTTCAAGAAGTAATATATGTCATTTTGAGCTTGTAATCTTTGCATACATTATTCAAAACAGTTTTAAAAACATACTGCAAAAAATCTATTTTAATGCAATATTAAAATATTAGACTTTATCATGAAATAATATTTTTAGAGTTTATTTCATGGACAGCAAAAAATAAATAGATGCTGTGTGATTTTCCATTTTCTGTCATCAAAATTTGCATGTAATTCTCTTGTAAATTCACTTAAAGTTTTCTATGGAAGGTAACTTAGTTATATAAAGCAATATTAACTCAATATGCATTCATGAAATGTTTATAGAATGAGAAAAATTAAAATAATATTTTCATTTCTTAGAAGATACTTTCCTATGATATAAAATGCTAATAACAATGTTTAGGCATCATTGAGCCTGTTATTTTTTTTAATCCACTAATACACAAAACAACAGAAATGTTCCTTAATTAGTTCATGAGCTGGGAGCCTCACAGATGATACCAACAGACACAACTAATTTATCTATCAACATTTGTGCAGCAGCCTACTTGAATGAGGAAACACTATTTAAACTGTAATGCCTCTTGAAGATTTGCAGAGCAAAACTCAGATGGAGAACTTTAGGTAACAAGTCGATGTGGCATTTCAATACATTTTATAAAAACTAGACATATTGCAACAAGGGAGAATAGGAATGGGGAGAAGCGTCAGAGTGGCCTGTTCCTTATGCGCAACTAGCTTGTCCTGGTAACTGTAAACTTTTATTTCCTCATGTTGTTGAACCAGAAACCCACGTCAAAACTTTAAAACTCTTCAGTCCTTCAAACCCCCAGACTCAAGTCACGACACACAAATAAGCTTTCTACAGTTTTCTTTTCCTTCAACATGAGCTCTTGACTAATCACTGGAAAGAACCAGCTTCCTCCTCTTTTTGGAAATTTCATCAAACCTTTTGATGTTAGTTTCAGTGTCTCCTTAAGTTCTCACTTTCACCTCCATTTTCAGCTGCTCGTTTTCTTTTGTAGTTTGCTGCTTTCGTATTAACATCAACCCCAAGATCTCTTTTCACCCAGCATCGCCTTCCCTTCCCCTGTTTCTCCATACTAAAGTGGACTTTGGCTTCCAAGGCACATTGAAACGTTTCTCTTCACAGAAAATTACCTTCTGTCCCACACTGCCCCAAGATCTAAGCCCAGTTACCTAACTAGGAAAGCGATCAGTCATCATTAGCGGTATCTTTTAACAATAATTATGACGTAAACAGCGACACGTGCATTAAAACGTTGTCTTGGATGCATTAGCATAAGTCACAGTAAATACTTAAAAAAAAACACATTTTAAAGTGAGGATTATCGATGCCTAGGTGCTGAGTACCTTTTCACAAATTCAAAAAAAAAATCTTGATTCACAAATAGCTTTTATTTATGTTATATTTGTCTACTGGTAACATTACAGAACTTCTCTCTTTTTTAGGATTTAAAAATTTGCCACGATTTTCCCGCCGGTCACTTTCACATTCCTTCTGTATACGCACCATCTGCTTCCCTGAAATGAGAGACTCAGAGGGCAGAGAGCATCTTCACTGAGATGCTACACCTAAGCGGGGACGCTCTGCCAGCATTTACAAAATAATGGAACTTTAAATGGGGTTCATTTAATCCTCCCTAGTCAGCAGTTAGACTTCATGGCATGAATCACGCTTTCAAGTGGTAATTTGCACCTGTTACCTTCCTCCACAGGTTAGGAAGCATTCGCACCTCAATTAATGACACACCCTCATGATGTGAGACCCTGTATCCTCATCCCTGATAAGGGAGAATGGGCTGTAGAGAACCAACAGGGCTTCCTTTGTTTGTTTGTTTGTGATACTTCAAGGAATTCTTTTTCTTTTTTTTTTAGAGAAGAAAACTACAGTTCAGGCCACTTGCCACAGAATGGTTCTTTAGGAGTCCACGTCTCTCAGGAGAGAAAAGTGGCAGCGGAATCTTTTCCATTTAAGAGTCTATTGTCTTTAGTAGCATCAATTCAACATGGCAACAGAAAATATCTATGCTCCTTAATAACAGTTTTGGTCCCTGTTACTTCAGTGGCTGATGTCATCCTCAAACCAAAGAGCAGGTGGCATGCAAATTACTCTTAGGTGAGCATGACAGTAGACTGTAATTCCCCAAAGCGTGGTGTTTCCATGTAATTAAGCTATAACTAAGTGACAAGTATCTGACTTCAGATAATCATTTAATAGAGGAAAATGGGAGGCAGTGCATTATTTTAAAATGTATTTTCTTTAAAGTTCCTTAGGATGTGAAAGAATTTTCTTGGCACCCAAGTGATCTCAAAATGTTTGTGTAATTATTTTTTGGCAGGTACACTAAAATGTTTCTGATAGTGCTAAGTGGTTCTTTAGCAGGCATCATTAGATGTTCATGAAAAGGGTAAGTGGACTTTCACCTTTGAGTTTTTTACTGTCAGAGAACATGATCTCTGGTTTTGTTTGCTACTTTGGCTTTGGAAAATGGACAAAAAACCTGGGCATGGCTAACACAGAATATTTATCAAGTATTATAAATGTGTTTTTTATTGTTTTAGTTAATTAAATACCCTACTCTGTATTTTAAAAGGTTTAATATCTTTCACTGAACATAAAGATAAGAAACCATAGTAATAGTACTTGAACTATATAGAGAAGAATAAATTTCATTTCCAAAATATTTTAAAACTAACATTTTTAAATGTGTATAAAGGGAACTAGTGGGGAAGGGAAGGGTGTGGGATGCTCAAAATGGGAGACAGTCAAAATGGGATATCTGGGGAAAATAAAATATACTTAAGGGAAACCTTGCTAAGTTACAAAGAAGAAAATTAAATTAGAGAATTAGAGTTAGCCATGTACGATTTAGCTTACAGATAAAGTATTTCTACACAGTCGATTCTATAAAAAATACTGCTGGCTGGGAGCATGGCTTAGTGACCAGACAGCTTGTCTAGGAAGTCTGTGGATCCAAATTCAGTCCTCAAGCATCATACAATAGCAGGGCATAGCAGGGCATGGTGGCACATGTTTGCAATACTAGGAGGCTGAGGCAGGATTATTACCATGAGTTTGAGGCCTGTGCTACTTAGTGGGTTCGGGACCAGTCTTGAAGTACAAGTCAGACTTCATCTTAAACAAATGATTAAACAAGCAAAAAAAAAAAAAATCCATTATACTTTTACCACATTTTACTGTATGTGTAACTGGACAATAGGCAATTTTTAAAAATATCATTTTTTTACTACCTGTAGTGCCGGACATCATCCCTGATGGTGAATTAACCATTGCATCTTTAATAATCATACCAGTTTTCTTAATTGCTTTAATCCAATTTTGGTCCACCCCCTTGTTATGTTTTCTTTCCTTAAAAAAAGTCTTACCTGTTTTCTTTGGAATTTAAATTTGTCACCTTCACATTGAGAAGAATAATGTAATTATCACAGGTTGGTGGTTGAATTTCCCTCAAAGATTCATGTTTTGAGGGCTTGTTCATAAGGGTAGTGCTATTAGGAGATAATAAAACCTTTGAGAATTAGGACCCAGGGGCAGGTCTGGGCTCTCGGGTCTTTGTGCCCACAAGAGACTAGGAAGACCCTGTTCCCTTCTTTTTTCTTCTTTGGCCTAAGGGTGTTGAGGAGAGGGGTTTTACTCCATTACATATTCCTGCCTAGATCTGCTGCTTTATCACAGGGCCAAAATGATGAAACCTGAGTGAAAAAGTCTGAGCCAAAGTACAACTTTTCTCTTTATAAGTTGTTTATTTCAGGTGTTTTGTTGTAGTAACATTAAGTTGACAGACACAGTAACCTAACAATTACTTCTGACTTAAATAAATGTATGAATTATTTCACTCAATTATTGGTATGTAGTAGTAAAGCAGTAATTAATTAATATTAGTGTCACTATCGATGTTATGTGAAACTCAGCTTAGGTATCACAAGTTTTTTTTTGTTTTGTTTTGTTTTGTTTTGTTTTGTTTTTTCTGGAAGGGAGTTTCTCTGTCCCCAGTGCATGAATTTTTATTTCTAGTTACATCTTTAGCCACGTTCTGTGTTATTGTGGCCTAAGAATTAATGAGAACCTGAGAAGATACCTCACAGGCTGTTATTCTTTAACATGTTTGCAGTAATGAAAACATTTGAGACGCCGGATGTTTGTCAACTAAATAAATGAAGAAATACTCTGAAAAATGTATGAAAAGTTGGGATATCTCATCCCCTTACATCTAAAGCTTAAGTGAAGTTCTTTTTTTTTTCTTTCACTTCAAGAAACATATCAGTGAATTCTAAAGAATTTTTAAACCCTTCTGATTTTTCCCACTACTTCCCCATGGTTCCAGCACTTGTGGCATATTATTAGAAACACAAAATAAGTTATTAAAACCACAAATAATATTTCCTCCTTAATTATTACACGGTTACACACAAGCAAAATAAATTCAAAGCTAGATAGGGTATGATTTGAGAAGAAATAAGAAATTGTCATATAGAAATTTTATGGGATTTACATATTATTTGTCATTCTCAAAAGCATGATTATTTTGCATGTTTACATATAAGATATATAAATATAACCATACTTTATATGTAATTTTACTGTAGTTTTGGAAGTTTATTGTGGACAATAAAAAAGACAGAGGAGAAAGGTCTTAAGGAAAGCTAGCAGGTGATCTCCATGGATAGCACCAGTTTGAGACTGTCAGTTGATTCATCTTTCACTAGGTTCTAGTCTCGTGATATTCAGAATGAGATCTCTGAGGAAGGAGGCATGGTGTAGAACAGACAGGATGGGTCATTATTTAGAAACAAAGACAGAAAGCTTAAAGCTCCATTTTTCAGGGGGTTCCCCAGTGGGGTGCACCTTGTATAGTATTTTATAATTTGTTGACTAGAAATTGTGATTGTGGAATCCGTGGTGATGTAGGTCACTGTGGCTCATTGATTTTCAGTTGCACATGGTGACATTCTAGAAGGACAATATGGCATGTTATGTGTTAACTCTTCTATTGATAAGCTCTATATCTATGCACACACACACACACACACACACACACACACACACACACATATATATATATTATGTTATACATTCATAATATGTTATATATGTATGTATACATGCATTATTCGATGGCCTTTGTGTTTTCAATTTGAGTCCACTACAAATGTGTTTCTTAAACTTTGGGTAAGCTGCTTCATTTTTTACAAAGAAGACACCTGCACATAACGTAGAGATGATAGCAGTAACTTGCCACATCATACAGTATTTGCCAGCAGTAAAATAGATAACACAGGCCAGGTGCTTAGAAGTGCACCTGCCCATAAGAACAACAACAACAAAAAATTACTGCCTATGATTTCTAGTATTATACAAAGCAGTGAAAATCATTTCATCAAGGTCATTGATTTTTACCCCTCAGAAGATAGAAAATGTATCACCAGTATTCTAAAGCACAGAATCATAAATTTAATTTCATATTTTTCTTCAGTATTTTAGACCTCACTGCATTTTTCTAGAAATGTGAGAGTATTTGAATGTTCATCACAAGTACCTCTGCCATCAGATGTGAAAACGAAACCCCCTGGAGGCTGAAAGCCAATCAAAGGATCTTTCTCTTCAAGAAGAGAGCACATGCGCTGAAGTACAGTAGTCTATTGTGCACAACTGAACAGAGGTTTGATGCCTCTTCTCCACCAAGCTCAAATGTAGCTCCTAGTAACCTTCCTGATTGGTCCTTATTCTAGAACAATAGGAAAGAATTTCTTGACTCCGCTCATTCTAACTTTTCTAGAAGACCAATTGAAAAACTTGAGAGAGAGAGAGAGAGAGAGAGAGAGAGAGAGAGAGAGAGAGAGTTTTCTAAAAGCTATGTTGGCATTTGTGTGTATAGAGACAGTCCATGACTGAAAACCAAATCTAGCAACATTTCTTCCTAAGTAGGGAGTAAATTATAAACTAATTTTGTTAAATATATCTTCAAATCAAAGTAGGCAAACTTTACTGACTCCAACAGTTAGAACTGATAGATGTTGCACCCCTAATTCTGTATTCTTTCAATTTGTAATTAAAACTCAGCTTAAAGACTATAAACTTAGATATAAGCAGGTATTCAGAAAACAAGTTGTAGGATTACACAGTGATGCTTTCTGTAATAAGGATGGGAATATTGAGGAATGCTGGTTTATTTAATAAATCAACTTTATTGAGATATTATAATGTGCAGAATTGACTTTCAGTTACCGGCAAAACTTCAGCATACCCGTCAGTGAGTTTGGACACCTATATACATCTGTTTAGATATTACTGCAATCAATGTGTGAAAGTGATGTTTTTGTCACTGTAGCCAAATTCTGTCTCTGTTCTTGTCCTCGTTTCCTTTCATCCTGTGTTCCACTGACCCTTCTGGGTCACCCCTGATCTTATTTTTATTCTATTCTTTTATTTGATAAGTTCTAGAATTTCATACAAAATTCTAAACTGTCTTATCAGACTCCTTTGACTCAATGAAATGGACATGGCATTCCTAAGGAAGAGGATTTTAAAATTATTTCTATGAAATAATATTCAATTAAAATATGTATGTGCAATAATTTAAATCATCTTATTTCAAAGTTATGTTTTGAGTTAGTTGAAATATATGATAAATGATTTCATTTTCGTGCCCAGAGCATATGTACCATTAATCAAGAAACTGGAAACACATTTCGAATTTAGGCTGGATTTGCTAAGTAGAAATGAAGCCATCATTTCTTATGAAAGTTTCCGCTCATTACACTTCCTACTTCCCTTGAAACAGATAGTAAAGGTTGAAAAATCTGAATCACTTGAAATTAAAATACTGTTTTTAAAACCCATTTTTGCTGGATAAATTCTCTCTTGTGTATTTTGTTGGTTTAGAAACTGAAAGCCACATTAAGAAGAATTAGATCATGTGTCATTTAGCAATTAATGTCTGCATTAGATGCCTTGTATTTTGAAAAAAAAATTCTAGACTAGAGAAGCACACAAAAATACAAAGCATGTGAGAGAATTTGGAAACAGAATATTCCTAACCTTTTGATATTAAAATGTTCAAGTGTTTTTTTTTTATTGTGCCGACTTCTATTAATGAGGGTTTCCATTATAATCTTCACCATTAAAATTCGATCATGTTCAAAAGATTTTTTAAAATCCTGTATGGATTATTTTGAGTTTGTGCAAGTGTTTATATGACTTTTTCATTAAATTCTAACTCTAAATCTTCCTGAAACAGAATATAATATACAATTTTTTCAATTTCTTTTAAAATGTGTGTGTATGATTTTTAAGGAAGTTATTTAGAATGAGGTCCTCAAACTTTTTAACTACAGGGATGGTTCAGTTGAGACCATTCTCCTGATAAAAGGCGGGAGTATGATAATGGAGGAGGGAGGCGTTCTTGTTATGCAGTAGGTTGCTGGAGGATAGGGTTGAAATGGTGATCGGCAGCAGAAGGAGGACAGGGAGCAAATTTCTCCTTCCTATTAATCAGCAGGGGCATTAGACTTTAACAGGAACAAACTAACAGCAGATGGAGCTTTGTTAATTGTTCCCGTTCTTGTTGGAAACCCCAAAATTCCAAGGCTACAGACAGGTACAGGTCACCAGCCCAGAGGTTGGAGGTCCCTGATTCAGTGTATGGTATTATCTACTTTCTATCACAATTCTTTGTTTGACTACTATTCGATGATGTTTTGTGAATGTTCAAAATATTTCAGCAGGGCATCAGTACATCAGTGTGGATGTTGAATGACCTACATAGGACAATGTTCTCCTGGAGGGTGCTGTAAAGAGATACTGTGGACCTTTAGAAGGCAAGGCGCTTAAGTCATATGGGAGTATTACTCAAAAGGAATTGGAGACTCTGCTATGCCTTTCCGTTTTCATCTTCTGCCTTTTGGTTCATAATATAGGAAGTTTGCTTTACTGTCTATTCATATCATCATGTGCCAGCCTTGTCAGAGCCTTAAAATAAAGGCCACCCATCTTGGATATTCTTTCCTTTTTGTAAGGCCATTAATACAATTATTTCACTATCATGATAGGAATCAGATTAATGCTATGGGTATAATATAAAAATATCAATTGTTTATTTTTCTTCAACTTATATTCTTCTATTCAGTGCATTTTCAAGAGGACCCTGCTTGTTTAGTGTGTTGAAATTCATATTAATTATCATATGTACATATTCCAGTTCACAAATGCAAATCAAATCATGGACTACTAATTGCTAGAAACCATGTAATTCTAGGCAAAGTCATGACAGAGAAAAGTACAATATGTGTAAGTACAATCTGGCTCCGGCCTTGCACTGAGCAATTCTACAGAGAAGGGGATTGCCTCTAGCAGGTCATTGCTTCAGTTGGCAATATTTTGCTGGTTACTCACATTTTCTTCAGATCAGGGCAATTTCCTCTCAGACAAGCTGTTCCAATTTGTTATTGTAGCTTTTTAGTCCAATTGGCACTGGAAATTGAAGATGCACAAACGCTACACAGGAGTTGGGTTATTTTTTAAAAAGATAATGGCATGTTTTAATGTTTTTAAGTATTATTAATAATACAAACTACCTAAAGAATGTAACATGAACCAATATTTTTTAAAGGTTTTTGTTCATGGAAGTGAATGTCTTTTCTCCAAGGGAGTTGTGTGCACCAGAGGATGGATGATAGCAATGGGTGTAGGAGAGTTAATCACAAAGGGAATCATGTGAATCCAGGCGGCAGTCCCTTTGCAACAAGCTGCCAATGTTTCTGATCGAAAGCGTGTTTAGTAAGCTGGTGTTCCGCGAGTTAGGGCACTCAGGCTTCTATTAGCTGAATGTGCAGTCTTTCTCAGTAATATGGAAATGCAGAGCACTCAGTCATGCCAACCATTTGGATATGTGGATGTGTTGGAAGACTTGACTATTATTCATATGTTTGTTTGAGCAAATATCCTTCACCCCCTTCTTTGTTTTCTAGATAAACTAGAGGGACAGCAAGGCATTCAGTGTTTTTCTGGTAATCATCAAATTATTAGAATAAAGGCAATTATCAGATATTCATGTTGCAAAGACCAGCCGTATGTTTTTTTTTTTCCCAATAGGAGGCTGCGTTTCCTTGTGATCTTTGCATTCTGCACTGATAATTATTGCTTACATTAAATGGAGACTATTTAAGTTTTTGTCGAGAGGGATAATAACTTTTTTTGGTCTAATAATTCATAAGAGGCTTTGCATATATGTATATATGTTTGCGTTATAGTTATGAACTATATGTACAGCTAGATTCAAGTGAAGGAAGATGTATAAGTTAACATGCAGCTGATTTAAGAGTATTATTGTGCCAATCATTGGTAAAGAATCACAATTTAGTAATATTGAACTCAAGAAGTTTTCTCTCTAGGGAAAGAATAAATACAAAATTAAGTGGATTGAACTGAAAATATAACAACTACATAAGATTGTAATAAAATAGGTAATATTATGTGACTAATCAAGAGACCATTTTCAGGAAGATAATTCCCATAGAGACTTGAGCACAGTTGTGAGTTTCTTATCCTGTCTCCATGCCGTATGACTAGCTACTATATTTTCATAGAGCAGTTGGCAGCCAACACTCAAAGAGAGAGAGAGAGAAAGCGAGAGAGAGAATTTGAATCCACTGACATCAGTTGAAATTGAAGAACACTCAGATAAGAAAGCTTTAGAAAAAACAACAAACTTGGAGAAAACCCACTAAAGCTAGGTAAATAGTATTGCAATTTGGATGAACACAGGGCCACAAAATATTAGAATGTAAAAATAGGACCGCATTTAAAAAGGTACTGACAGACTGACAATAAGGTTAAGACAACTGAAATATACATACAATGGTAATTTTTTTTTTTTATATATTTTTAAATTTTCTGAAACCTAGGCTAACGCAGTTTGTGGAAGAAAAGGAAATTAAGTAAGAGGAATGTTCCAGAGAATGTTAAATAGAGAAGACAAAGACATATGGATAGAGCAACAGAAATCAAATTTAAAAGAAGTTATATGTAGCAATAAAATACATGTGTGTGACAGCTAATTTGGTGATAAAGAGGAATTAAAGGGAAATTTCCAAGAAAATGGCTGGGGTTTGGATGTTCATTAAGAGGAAATAAAATGAAATATTCAAAGCACAGAAATTTGAAGGACGCTTGCAGAGGCCTGGCGATACATGTCAATATTGCTATAGTATTTGAAGTACTTAAAATATCTGAAGTGTTGACAAGTGACCAGGACAATGCAGAGTGCAGCAGCATAATGATTCTAAGACATAAACTAACTTAGAAGTACGGATGCCAAAAATGTCCTCATGGGAGCAATTTCTGAATCCATGTCATTCCTGGGACAGATATTTTCTTTAAAGAATGTTTAGGCTTAGTGCAGAAATGAAAACCTGACTCAACAGACACATTCTGAAAAGGAAACTCAACAAAAAATCGAAGAAAGCCAAGGACTTGTTTACTCATCTTAATCTTACTTAAGCTGAAGAATAATAAGGTCTGAGTAGGGCACCGAATTTGTAATATGGAATAGGCATGCCTTCAAGATGGCCGGCTTGGCGTGATAGAGGCATAGTTCAAAGTGTAGGTGCCCCGTAGACACAAGAGTTCTTGAAGAAACAGCAAAGGGGCTACTCCATAGGAAGAGGAGGCCAGTGCGTGGGGGAACAGAGAGTTTATATGTATTTTCTATATAAAGACATTCACATATGTGTAAGGAGAGTAGCAATTACAGGATGTGTACAGGTAATTTTGCACTTGCCTCTGCTCTGTGCTCAGCTGTGTGGAGATCCCTTTTAGGTGTCTATTTTAGTACATAAACGAGCGTCTTTATTACCTTAAATCAAACCACTGTCACAAAATTGACTCACTCTGGCTTAGAACCCTCCTGCTTTTTCTTAAGAAAACAGTAGGAGTAGATATGTTGACACAGCTTTAAGCAGTCTAGGTAGAGATAAAATTTAATTCAACCTCAATAGAATGGGGTCAGGATTATTTCTTTTAAGAAAAAATATGTTTTCTACCCTTGGCTACCAGTGATCATATTTTGTACCAGCCATAATGAATAACTCTGTTCTTGTACCTTATAAGGAGATTGAAACTAAGAGACAAGACAATTGGGAATTTCAGACAGTTTACATTCCTATAAAATTGACTGAAGGGAGATAGTTTCAAAGGTGACTTGTGAGTGGCACTGCCTTCAGTAGATAATTTTTGCGTATTTGAATAAATAGGAAATAAGTAAATAACAATAGTGCTTACCATGAGACAAAGATAGTGAAAAGGCTTATGGGATAGAACAGCTGCTATATTTGGATAGGATACATTAGCACATAGATTATCAGATTTGCAAATTCCAGTAATTCTCACAATGAAAAACATATATTCCAGAGTTTTGGTACAAGACCGTATACAGAAAAGACAAAAAGTATAATCTATAAGTATATATTATATTTAATATCTGTGCCACTATTACTTTTAGTCACTTATTGCTAACTGCATGCTTCATATTTCTTACAGAAATTTGATTTTCTTAAATAAATGGTGGGGGCCTGATGCCTATGCTTTCTACTGCCTTCTTACAATTTTTGTTTTAACATTAATTAATATGAAAAGCACAACGATCTTATATTTTAAGGATTGATCTTTCATGTTTCTTTATACTTTTATCTACTTATAATTAAATCTATAAAGGTAACATGTACTGAATATGTGTAGGGCAACGGATAAGTTACTACCGTACTTTTACACCACAGGGTTATTTTTGGTATTTAAGTAGTTAAACTGAAGAGGAGCATGTGAATATTTCTAGTCACAGAGAAAGAATAACGAGTTAAATAACTATTTGTTTTTGGCAAGGCTGAACTAGTTTCACTGGAAAATAAATATAAGACCCACTGTAGCTTCGTTTCCTTCCTGCAGCATAAGGCAAAGTTATTTGTCAATTTTCTCTGAGTTGAAACACACATGGCCAGCCATATTTTTGGTACTTCACTGATCTTCCTTGAGTTTTGGAAAGTCTTTTCTAAGCATTTTATTGTATGTTAGGTTACTTTTGCTTTCACGTCTCTCATATTTCTTTTATGTCCTAGGATAAATAAAAATAACTGTTAGATTTATAGGAAGTAAGCTAGTCTGTAAATAAGTGACTTGAAATTTCAAGGCATTCTATGAATTTATTCTGTCACAGTGGTGACCCCTAGGAATTACCTTGGTGTTAGGAAAGAAAATTCACTTTTTAAAGAATCTGTTTTCTTGCCTTCTTAATTTTTGGTTCCTCTCCCATGTGGAATCTCTGAATGTCTGCCTTTTTGATAAAACTGAGGCTGCTGTTTTTCTCTCTTTTTAATTCTTTCTTCCCTCTTTTATGGCTTACCCCAAAATAGTTTCATGGAGCTTGTATTTCAATTACAAACTTTCAATGTCAGGGTTTAGAAAGGAATTGCACAAAAGAATCGTGTTGTATTGTGTGCACGTGTGTACACACGTATGCTCTGTCCTCAGAAGACAGTACAGATACCCGGATGACCTTTCTTTAAGCAACTTGGAGGTTCTGGGCAAAAGAAATAGTTCAAGAATTTCACAAAACACACTGGCAAGTCATTGCATTCTTTACCGTTAGGAGATACAGCATGATAAGTGCAATGGCAGACATTCAAGTGAGGATGGAATACTTAAAAGCTTTTATGAAACTCAATTCCTGATTTGATATAATTTGGTACAGATGTGTGTCAGGGAGAAATTTTTGGCTGAAATTCTAAGTTCTAAACAACAATTCTCTCTGTAGATTTAATTATTAGACTGTATCTATTTCTTACTTACAGAAACCAAAACTCCCTGTATCCTTACATTAATGAGACAGTAAATCTTACAATTGCTACATTTTTGAGGATAAGTTTGAAAAAAGATATAAGTAGTTCTTGTGTTGTCCTTCTTCACTTTTATAAAATTATAGAATTACATCACAGTAACTCTAATTGAAAAAAAAAAAAATCTTTATTTTACCTGCAGAATTTTTCAATAGGTAGCTGGTGTCAAATTTCAATAGTGTCCTCTAGAGGGCACTGTCATCTGTTTTATACTTTTCATCACTTGTATCCTTTCATTAAGACCCCTTGCAATTCTTGAAGGGTGATTTCTACAGATTTTTATCTAAAATGCAATCTTGCGTTCTTTGTTTCATATGCAATCCTTTTACCTATATCGTTCCTCTCTTTTCAATTCTTACAAACCATTGGTTGGCTTGTGTACACATGATATTTATTTATTTAACAACCTGTTAATTGGGCCACACAAAATAAATAGTCCAAGCTAGGCCTGACTAAGAAGGATTTTTTCACAATATACGCAGTTAACACTATTTTTTTTCCTTTAAATCTAGCTTGTGGAAACTATTGGACTTTCCAAAATGTGTACAAATGTCATGGATAATTTTGGCATCAAGCTACTTTGGTTACATAATGGAAGTGAACATGTATGAAAGACCTCTCCTGCTAGGTCGGTGGGAGTTATTACGTACAATATGAACCTAATTTCATAAATGTTGTGTTTCCAATGTTACATATCAATAAACATCTTGCACTTGCAAAGTCTTATAACAAACCCATGGAATTACTTGTGTATTGATGACCAAACGCTTCATTATCTTTTTTAAAGTATATATGATGGTTAATAAACATATATAAATTTGAAAACAATTTTCAAAAGTATATAGACATGCACATGTAGTTTTTATAGAAATTCTATTTGGAGTGATTTTAATTCAATTGCAAAAAATTTGAGTTAAACATTTTGAAATATAGCAAATTTGACATTTTAAAGTAATGTTTCCTCAAATCCTTTATTCACTTAAAATTTGTTGATATATTGTAACAAATAATTTTATATTACTATACTAAAATTTTTCTTAGCCAATAGTATTTAAAAAGAAAAAACAATTACCTTAACATATTTTCTTGTTTCATATAGAAATAAGTATGTATTTATACACTGTAAATGAAACATAGATACTTGTAAGCATAGATATAATTGTTTAATAATTTTATATAATAAATGAATGAAAGGACCATAATTGCCACTGTGACTTTCTATATATTATAGTGTATATATGTGATTCTGATAGGTTAATAAGGGTTTCAATATTTAATTTGATTAGTTAATATTTAAACAGGTTTGATAGTCAAACACTTGAAACTATTTTCTCTTATTCAATGAATATTCCATGACAATAATTTGAAAAACTAGATAACACGGACACAAAAATGTTCTGGATGATTAAAGTAATGGATAACTTCGCGTGGATTTTTTTTTTCTCAGCTCATGTTTAGGGCAAATACTAAAAGATAAGTTTACCCTGCATATGTAGGCTGTCTTTAGACACTGTCTTACAACATGATGGCTAGCGTGTATATTCCCAACTACAAACTGGTGCAGTCAACACTTGGTCATCCTTGATTTTTTTTTTTTTTTTGCTTTGTTTTGTTTTAATTAGAGATTACAGCAGTGGGACACGAACAGCTGCATCTGTAAACAAATGCTCACTGTCATTGACTCCACCATCCCTGCCTTTCCCTGATTATCTAATATCTAATTTCTGAGACTCCATAGGAGTCAAACAATTGTGACTTTTCCCTTCTGAAAATTGAATTCTCAAAATTCACTCATTTGCATTGAAAGAAAAATGCAGCATGGGAGAGGAGACACACTGCTCAGTTAATTTGTTAATTGATCAGTTGGCTGATCTATTTCAGAGCATTTTGTAGGTTTATCATTTCTACAATGCAATACGTCACTTTGTCAAGTTCGGATTGGCCTCATTTACGTAGATGTTTCTCTTGTGTAAAAGCAAATATGTAAATGCCTTCAACTATTCTTCATCCATTTTGAACATCTTATCCTCAAGGCCAAATTATATTTTTACATATCTCTACATAACACTTCACCAAAATGAAATGAAAGAGGGAAAATTGGTGAGTTCTTATTTGCTAGAAAAATCTCTTTTACTTAGCCTTATACCTACTTCTTACACTTATATATTTAAAGATTCAGATACATTGTAACTTGAGGTTTGGTTATTTTTTTGTTTTTTCCTCCATTCCTTCCTTCCTTTCTTCCCTTCTTCCTTTCTTTCTTTCTTTCTTTCTTTCTTTCTTTCTTTCTTTCTTTCCTTCCTTCCTTCCTTCCTTCCTTCCTTCCTTCTTTCTTTTTTTTCTTTCTTTTTTTTTGACAGGGTCTCTCTCTGTGGCCCAGCCTGGCCCAGGACGATCCTCCTGCTTCAGACTTTCAAGTGCTGTCTGTCTAGGCATGGGCTACCGCAACCAATTATTATGTGGTGCTGAGAGAGTGAACCCAGGCCTTAGCACTTGCTGGGCAAACACTCTAAACTCTGAGTTATGCCCCTGGCTTTCCTTTAAATTTTAATTAAGTAATTGTCTATGCAAATAATTGTTAGAATATGAATTTCATGAGAAAATCATTCTATATGTATGCTTCAAGTAACTACATTTTTTGTTTAAAGGTGTGATGAGTACTCTATAGACCCTGTTCAAATAAATGTACAAAGCTGTTACTAATTAGTAAACACTACTAAATGACAGATCAAAAAGTAAGAATATGTTATAAGTTTTAAAAATTGAAAGATTATTGGGAGATGTTTCTAGATTTCTTAACTATGGCTATATTCAGAAAGTACATATTGATCAATTCTAAAAGCATGCCAATAATTAGAAGCCTGGTAATGTTGGGTAAAACTTAGTTATCCTATTTTCAATAAAGATTGCATCTTAATAAGGCTTGTAAATATTGGCACTTCCTAATCTATGCTAATACAATTATTACTAGTCCGGGGGCTTGCTGCCAGTTAGAATCTTTCCATGTCAGTAGAATCCAAAACTAATTTCCTGTGATTAGCGGAGAATTACTTTGAAGGCTTTCTGTTCACTTATGCAAGGACAGAACTGTTAATTCCAACTCACTGAATTTATAAGAGATGCCCACCAAAGTCCTCAGAAGCTTCAATCTTTTAATACACATAGTTAATTTTTCCATATGCCAGACACTCAGCTTTGCAGAAGAAGACATCCCACTGGTGCTTTTGAAAGGGATGGGGGGAGTTAGTTCCTTAAGTACGGTTGCCTTTGCCTCTTATAGCAAATACACTTAACCCAGTAGAGTGTAAGCTCTTTCAATGAATTTAGAAAGAACCTCATATCAAAAATTTGCCCTCATATAAATATAAAATTCTAACTTATTCTTTTGAAAATAAAATTACTAGTTAAGAGAAAGACAACTCCAATGCCAAATACAATTCCTCTGTACTTAGAAAAGCTAGCTGCAGATACAACTCGGAGTGGAATTTTAATGTTGCTGCTTGCAAAGGGTTTCAAGGCAGATATGCTCATGCTGATCCTGAGCCTGGCACGAACTCCATAGGAAAAGCAGGGGCTAAAATTCTGAAAGGGGATCATTTTGCACTATTTTACAAAGCAAAATAGTGTACTCACATCAAACAGAGTGGAAGGAAATTTGAGGAAGTAGAGACCCAATACATTACTACTGTGGCCACTTACTCAGTAGTTAGAGTGACAATCAGTTTCTGGGACGATGATTCTAGATGCAGCAATCTGCCATTTTCTCTTGATGCTCTCTGTGTTCTGTCTAAGCCTTGGTTTCAATAATGTGCTTCAGCAACACGAATAAGTGTCTGCAGGGAGGCAGACCTTTGAGGATGGGAAGAGGACCTAACAACTGGGAGAAGGAGGACAGAGTGAAGGGGAAAAAAGATGGAATAGGGAAGAAAGCCACGAATTCCCCCAAATTGTATGTCATTAATATGCACATTAAAATGTGTCTGAAAGATGTGAAAATTGGGAAAAAAGAAATATTCGTCAGGGAGATGTGGGAAGAAAATAGTAGCCCCAGGCCGACTCTGGACTAATGCTGGATTCTGAAAGATTAATTTCACATCAGTTTGAAGAAACCATTTATAAAATGTCCCTATTTTGGACATGGATGTCAATACTGTTAGTATTGTGCTCCACCACAGAGAAAACAAAGTTATTGTTATTTGTTATAAAGACAATATGCTGGTGGAGAATAATTCATATAATGATTCCTGTGACAACTGCACGGGATCAGAACCAAAGTTATTGGGAAAATTAAAATGTGTGTATTAGACAAGAATATAAACTCACTAATCTGATCAGGGGTTTTGGCTGGATGTCTCCAAAATAGGATCTGTGCTTTATGAAGGATGCCCATATCCAAGAACTGGTTGGGCTCATGGATGAGGGTGGCAATAATGGTGTAGAAAGATTACTTGTATGATTCTTGTATTTTACTGAAATAGTATTTACATTAAAGAGGATTGTGAAACCTTGCCTCAAGCCCATGGGTTTTCTAAGAACTCCATGTCTACAACGAAATGATTTCTGATTCTAAGTTATCTGGGCAAAAATTGCTGTAATGAAGTACATAATGTTTTTAGGGTGCTTCTGAAATTATGGAAGATGCTCATATACTTTCCTCAACAATCCTTTGAATCTATGTTAGTAATCAGGATATTAGAGATGGAAACTGGGCTAAACATGTTCCCGTGGGTCACTGCCCAGTCACACGTTGATAGATGCATGCCCTGCCTATCGATAAAGATTTCTTGCCTCTCATCCACTAATGTGCTCTGAGGAGGATATGATTTGTGACTGAATCTTAGTCACTTGCTTTGCCTATTTATTATTTTCTTTCATTGATTTTTATTGAACTGCCTTGGAAAGTCTCATTCTTTCTACAGACTATTGCTCACACACAGCTTTCTGTTTAAGACTTTCATGAATTACCAAGTGAATATGCCCTGCCTGTCGTCACAGCCCTACTCTATAAGCATCTGTTAGCTCATCTCACTGTATTATAATGATTTGTTTACATGGCTGGCTCTACAACTGAAGTGTGTAATTCCTGAAGATAAGAATTTTGTCTCATGTATCTTTAAATCGCCAAGTACAAGTACTCTAAGAAGTTGCTGCCTGAAAATTAACCAGCCAATGCTTAGTAGTGAAGTAATGAACGGAGCACACATGGAGAGGAGAACAGCGAAGACGTGTGGAGAGAGGATTTGGATGGACTACCTGAAAAGTAGAGCTGTGTAATCATGCAGTTTCTGATTACAATATAAAATCTTCAGATTTTACATTCAGTTATTTTTTCTCTTGTTTAGAAATTGCCCAAATAGGGGCTGGATTCTGTTTCTTAATCTAAATATTAAAGCTCTTAAACAATCCCCTGTATTTTAAATTTAAATCTCAACATGTATTATAAAAACAGAGTAAATCACATGTTTTTCACAGGTAGCAGGCAGAACTTAAGCATTTATCACATAAAAATGGCAGCCTTGAATTGTTACACAGTTCTGTGGAACCATCTTCCACCTTATCTGAAGTAAGACCTGTCTTGATCTTTTTACAACCATATGTTGTTGGTGGTGGAGATGGTGGTGTCTGATATGCATTCTGGGATGAAGGGAGTGGTTCATGATATATATATATATATATATATATATATATATATATATATATAGTTATTTTGTTTGCAGATGATACATGGCCTCTCATGCTGTGGCAGTTGTATAGTAATTGAACACTATGACATTAATTCACTTAAAGTGTTTTTCTTGTAAACTAGTTTTCTGTGGTTTCATAGAAAAGATGAGTGTTAATGTTGTAAGCATTAATAAACTCTTAGTTAGAGCTTAATATGCCAGTAAAAGATTGGTGAATTTCATAGCTTGCTGCTTAATAGATTTATTAGTTTTGTTCTTAGAGAGATGTTGAATTGGTGTTTCAGAAAATGGGTTCTTCTGCCAGTTCTGGAAAACAATTTTGGCTTAGTCAAAAGTGAACTCTTCATATCATTATCTCAGTTCTAATGGGTGAGGTCTTTGATAAACTGGCACAGATTTATACCAACTCCTATTTTCATTGGTAATATTACTCTATTACTAAATATTTTGGAGTCACAAGAATTTATCAATATCCTATTGTATGTAAAGCATTAATATAGTATTGACTGGAAGTTCACAATAGAGCTGGAAATGGTTTTAATAGTGAAAAGTAGAAAAAATAATGCAATGAATTCAATCCATAGATCATTTTACCAAACAAGAAGATTTAATTAAGATGTATCTTTTTCTTTAAGAATGTGAGAGTTGCAGAAATCTAGACTTCACGCTCAAACCACACTTCCAAATAAAAATGGCTCTTTTGGAAATACAAATGGTCAGAACACTCACAACCAGCATGAGCGATCCTGAGAAATCAATCTGCATATGCGATGACAAAAGGACCTTTGTTTCTGGCACTGCAAACTGTTGTACTGGCTGGGTTCCTGCTAACGCCAGCATCGGACTATGTGGCTCATTCGTGATAGGAGCCACTTGTGAAAGACTGAATTTCAGGCATCTCCTAGGAGAAGGACAATGGAAAAATGATAAGAGCAAACTTGTACTTTCTGAAAAAAACACAGAGTTCATCATTTATTTTTAATTCATTCATTTTAATTTAAATATATATGAGATTATTAAAATGTTATTCTTTTAGTGCAATGTGAAAGCAGTTCAAATAGACTTTGGTGATGAAAATACTAGAAATTTATTCTGAGCACTATTGAAATATAGAGTACTCAATTACCTATATTCAGTATGCTGTGCAATTGGAAAAGAGAAGCATCAGACCCTTTGGCTGTCGCCATCTTGTTCCCCTCCACTCTCTCTGCCGCTTGAAGCCCTTATTTTCCTGTCCTGACCATGAGCCCCATTGCTTTGGGTTCCACATGAAAGTTCAGACTTGTGCCATTTGTCTCTCTCTGCCTGGCTTATTACATTTCACATATTATTCTTCAGTTCCATCCATGCTGTTCTAATTAACAAATTCTTTTCCATTTAAAAATAAGTTTGAGTTGTAGTTCAGAATTTTAATTTGTATCTTGCTAAAGGTCAAAGATGCTGAACAATTTTCCCTGTCTTTATCTTCCTTTTATATGTGTATTTTGAGACATGTCTATACAGGCCCTTTGCCATTTCATAATTATATTATTTATTTTCTCTCTGTAGATGGAATTCCTTATTTATTTCTGATATTAACTCTTTATGAGATTATGCCTTGCGCTTATTTTCTTCCAGTTCACAAATTATCTCTTCTATCTACCAAGTGCACACTTTGATTGTACATATTACATGTACATATATATTTGCACCCTTTGTGTGTATGTGTGTATGTGTACATGTGTGTGTGTGTGTGTGTGTGTGTTAATGTGAGCTTTCCTTTTTGACTCGATTTTGATTTTGCTCATCTTTGTCTTTCTTGCCTGGTTTTTGAGTTCACATCTAAATATTCACAAATTGATGTAGCATACTTTTTTCCATATATTCTTCTGTTCATTTTACTTTTACTTTTAATTCAGTGATTTTTTTCTTCATTTCCTGAAACACCAATTGCCTTTTAAATGCTTAAAATGCTTTTTGCTACTACTACCTGCTTTCTGGGAATCAGAGAATTATTTTACTATAGTTTGGTCAGCTCTCTTTCTCTCTTTTACGGTTGGGTTCCGAATCCTGCTCTTGGTGCTCCTTAATATGTCTTCTGGTTCACTGGCCACTCATGATGACGTTGCCTTCTCCATTTCCATCTCACTTCCCTCAGTGTCCATTTCCCAGCCGCCCTAGGTACCTTTCCTGCCTCCATCTTTCCTCATTTTCAGAGGTCAGCATACTCATCAACAGGCCACGCTGTGAAAGGAACATTGCCATTGTACCATTACTCACTACCTACAGCCCTTCATCCACTGGTGACTGGTCATATGAACTGCCTCAATTTCTTGTTCCAAGCATCTCAGACTGTTCATCAACATTTCTATGGATTTTTTTCCAGAGTGCATAGTCTGCTGTTTGTCTTGTCTCAAAATATAATATGTGAATCTTCCTCTGATGCCACTGATCCTGAACTTTTGCCCATTACAACATAGTTTAATTTTTATATCTTCTACTGAGTTGTCTCTATTACATCCTCTACTGAGTACTTTCTCAAGTCACTGTACTCACTTATTGTGAATTTATGATACTCTACACATAGCTTATCATTCACTTATTATTTGTCGTTTGCCAACTTATTCTGTCACATGTTTAAGCTACATCCCTACAGCTAATCTTTAGTTTTTGACAATTGTTAGTTACATTTCATGACTCTTTTGAGTTATCTTTACCTAGAACAATATATGTTAAAATATGTTAGATGACTAGGCCCTTATTTACTAGTGACTTGACATTATTTTCCATGCTAATGACAGTAAAATATTTACACACGAAGAGGTGTAACATCTGGGCTCTGGAATAACATAAAATTGCATCAAAAGTAAAATTTCTTGCCATCTCAATTAAAAACAAGAAATATGAAGATAATTCACATCCTCGAGCTAACATGTACAAAAATGTTTGATGATTATTAATATCCGTTGGAATTATGATAAGCAAATTGATACAGATTAATCTCTAATGGTAGGTAGGAGTTGATCAGTTGAGAAATACCTCCACTTTAAAATACCATAACTTTGAAAGCTACCTTGCTAAGGGGAATCATGATTCTGTGCCTTTAAACTATGAAAAATATTTTCAGAACTTGCATTTTGAAAAAGGTATTAGAGAAAGTAGAAAGTAAGTCATGAGAAATTTGCCTTGAGTTATTTAAAGGAAGAGATCTGAGTAATGTGTAATCAAACATACTACAGTTTTTTTTTTTTTTTTTCCTGCAGTGCCATTTTGTAAGACACAATGGCTGAAGGTGCCACAGGTGCATTGAGGTTGACATGTCCTCCGCTCCTTCAAATATTTCCTATATACACAAGTACACAATTACTATATTGAGCTTTAGTATTTTGTGCGCACATAGGTCAACGTCACAATCCCTTCTCTTTCCCTTCATGGCCTCCCTTTCCCGCATCCTCCCTCCATTTCTACTGTCACACCCAATTGGTTCTATCAAATGCCCCAGTCCTTTTTGTTAAATCTGTTAACAATAGTTAACCTGTGAGCTTTATTTAGACTTTGAACGTATTTGACTTTTTATGTTTATTTAATAATAATTTTAAGTGGGGCTTAGTCTATTAAATTATTCATCAACCTGACTTAATTTTAGCTGATCTTTTTCATATTATATTTTAGCAACTGTGAATGACTTATTCTGGGGTTCCTCGCTGCTGATTCTATTGGGTATTATCTTTTTGTTCCTAGATGTTTTAGTAATTATCAAGACAGACTTTTGGCTCTGTTGGAGAGTTTCAGGAATATCAGTGTCCAGGAGCGGAAGAAGAGAAAAGTACCAAGGGGGAAGGGAGGGAGGAGTTAATGTCCTTTACTCCCAAATCCACCTCTCAGAAGGGGCAGAAGCACTTTTATACACAAGTGAATAAAGATGGTATTGAGCCCATACTAACCTTCATGTGTAGATAGCACATAAGAAGCAATATAATAACATGTAGTTGTGCACCTACACTACAAACCACTGAATCCTTTAGGGCTGAACATCTGTCTTGATCCTGATGGCCCACATTCCTTCATTTTGTGTTCCTACTCTCTACAGTACCTTATGAACAACAACAACAACAAAAAAACATGTATATTTTGCAGTATCAGATGTGGATTTAAATTGATTCACACTAGTTTTATCTTCAGAAATACTTATTCTCTTACCTGACACTTTTATTTCCTACTTTAAAATATCTATCATAAATTGAAATATTACTGCTTTAAATTTTTTCTCTCTTCAAAGAAGTCACTCTAGATTTGTTTGAGGAGGCTGTACATTCAGTTATGAAATAATTTTTCGTTAAAAACTTGAGTTTCAATAGTTACTATTTTAAGTCAGTTTGATTACTAACATTATTTCTTTGAGAGTAATAATGTGTCCTCGAAATGAACTAGCAAAACAGTGCATCAAAATTGTGTTTAATCAGTTAATTAAAAATTATAATATTTTTAAGATATGTGAATTGAAAGAAATGGATAGCTGAGAATTTAACTTTTACTTGATTTACGTAGAAACATTCAATGATGCCCAATTGTTAATGTGATCATTGATCACTATGACGTTAGGAGAAAACATTTTATTTACCTGGCACATATTTGTACATGACTGTAATAGACCCAGATGATATTATAATTTGGATATGCAATGAATAGATGGAAATTTAAGGAAAGTTTTCAAAGTGATACTATGAAGTTTCTTTTTGATTTTTAGGAAATATTGTTTACAAAAAATCATGACTAATAAATTGGAACCTTCGTTGATTCTATTAATTTTTCAATTGCACTTTAAGTAAGAAAAAACTCATAACCTTTACTTCTATTTTTTATGATTTTCAAAGAACTTTCCACTTTTCTAGGGAAATTTTAGTCCTATTATCTTTTCCTGTTTTTATCTACAACCAGAAATTGACATTATCTTCTGACTCAATTTAAATAGTATCCTCCTCTCCATCTTTCTCCAAAGTCATCATAGAAAATGGAAAAAAAAAATAGTGGTTAGCATTTTAAAATGTTACCTATTAAGTAGAACAATCATTGTCCGTTTAAACAAAAGTGATTGAGAGAAAATAAATCAGGCACTGAGAAATTAATTATCTTGATTTTGTTGCATACACCTTAACTTTTTATTGGTGATTAGAAATGGAAATAGAACTTTATCTCAGTAAGTAAGCTGTGCTCTGATAGTCAACCTTATGTGCCGGTTAACAATATATGACTCTGGTCTCAGCAAATTCAAGTATTAAAGTAGTTCCCGATCTTCCAAAGAATGGAAAGATAATCAAGTACAGGCTGGTACCTTTGCAGCCAGAAAATCATGGCAAAGTACATCATTTACATTGCTGCCTGGCTTTGAAAAATTCTTACTTGAAAAATAACATTTGTAAGTTCATTTGTGTATATCTCCATTATTAAAAACCAGTTATTTCCTCATAAAACACTGAGTTGGAAAGGTTTATTTGGCACCTAATGAGTACAGGCAGACCAGTCAAAGTGAATAAATTGATTAGGTGTCCTTCAAGGTGATTTGAAAAAGGGGACAAGCTATGTTCCTGAAAATGCAAATTTTCTGAGAGCCCGCAGGAATGATGAAATGTCTGATTAGGACTTCCAAGCGGGATCTTCAAGTGACTGCTCGTAGAAGGTGCTTAGGAAGTACATATCCAATTCAGTCAAAGGCCCTCTGACAGACTGGAAGCAATGTCATTCCGAACAAAAATCTGCTATCGTCGAAGAATTTGTGGCATTGAAATATAGTTTCATGCAGTAGCAATAGCGGGGAAAAGTTGGCTTGCTAAGACTCAACTAAGAATACATAATATGAAACAAATGAAAACACATAACTCTCATCAGTTAATTTCAAGATAGAAATAGGATCTTAAAAGATCACTTGATACTCACTTTCATTTAAAGGGTTATTATGTTCTTTGTTTTTGTTTACTCTATTTGACAGACTGTATTCAACAATGAGGTTCTGGGACCTCTATCTTCATGACTGTATAAACATTACTAATTTATTTCTTAAAAGTTTCGCTTGTATCCAGCAGGCTAGCAAAGCACAACTGAGCCAAAAGTTTATAAACCCAGCACAGAAACAGCACTTACCATAGGCAGGCAAAAGTGAGTATAATAACCCCAGAAGTGAATGATGTATGTATTTGACATTCAGTTAAAGTGGTGATTTTCTACAATTTTATTGCTTTTATTTTAATGAGCTTCCTGAGAGCAATAAATATAATTTGACAACTTACTTAATTAAGAAGGTAAAGACCTTTCTAACAATCTAGGCAATGTTTTTGTAAATTACTGAATAAGAAAGTTAATTGGCAGCCTTTCACACCAACGATGTCGGCATTCTGGTGACAAACTTAATAAATACACTCTCATATAGACAAATGTGCTTCAGATAATAATGGAGTCTTTGAGCAGAGAATCCTAGATACAGTCATTGGAGAGGGGAACAATAGAAGAAGCAACTCCAAGTTGGACAGACAACAGGGGCAGTGATGCACGGAGCTCTGAAGCTATTCACAGCCTGACACTTACTGCCACATGTAAGCGACTGCAGACCTAAAGTCTATTGTTCTATGTTTATAAGGGGAAGATAGGCCCTAGCACAAGACTGCAGAATGAGAAGCAACTTCTCTTTTACAGAGAAAGCTGACATTTAGAAACCACACTTTGACTTTCTCTTTTAGAACTGAGTTTGAAAATTATATTTTCTTAATTTCATGACATTATTTCTGATGATTCTTTTAATGTTAAGGTTATTCATTCTCATCTTCAAAATTGGTGATTATTTATATTAAAATCAACATGAAATGATAACCTTGTGTTCTTGACAAGTAGCATCTACGTGTCTGTATAACTTGCGACATTTCTTTAAAAACACATTTTTTTTTCTATTGGTTTGAAGAAGTGAATTATGGACTTCATACTGTTTTCCAGCTACCTCCACAGTTTTCTTCTTCTTCTTCTTTTTTTTTTTCCTTTTTTTCTCAAAGGGTCTCACTAAATGCTATGGTGCACAGGCTAACCTCCATTTGGAGTCCTACCCTCTTACTGTCCCAGAACTGAGCTGGCAGGCCTGTGACATCAGGCCCAGCAAAGAACACATTCTAAAAATAATGATAACAAAACTTCTCTCGTCTAAATAACACTTCTAGCAATATTATGTGATTCTGATATTATAAAACCATATTCAGTAATTCAGACATCTTTAATATTCAGGAAATTTTCTCTCATTGAAAAATGAGAGTAAGATCATATTTATTGAGATTACTTAAATTATGAATAAGTGTAATAAACATTACAATTCATATAAATATTTTCTTCTAATTCTAAGTTTCTTATTATTACAATGTTTCCTATTCTCTCAAAAAATAATACCAATTCAGCCATTTGAAGATAGTAAAATAATATAATCTTCAACTCCAGTTTGAGAAAGAAGGGTTTTCATGTCAATAAGACTCTGGAGTAATTACTAGTTTGTGTTTATTTCAGGATAATTGGGCTGTGAATACAATTTGATATTGCTAATAAAACCCAAAGAAAGTGGACTCAAGACAATATTATATTATTTTAAAATATATGTTATATTGTCTCTATGGATTAGTGTAATTGAAACGTTCTGTGTAATTTGTTAATGTGTCCTGTTTTTACATCTACACAAAGTTAGTCTGCTTGTAACCTTAAGTCACACCTATGGTAGATTTTGCCTACAATTTGAGGAGTCTAAGCAATATGGAGGCAAAATGACTCACAAAATTAAACAATCTTCAAGCCGTAATGAAAGCTAGACAGAGCCTGGTGCCTGCCTTTCTGTCCTAACCACAACTCACTTGAGAAAGGCATGCCAGACCCCCAAAAACGTGATGATTAAGCTGATTTCCATTAAGAAGTTCTTGTATCTACAGACACGTTTATACACCTTTGGCTAATTTCTGTACAGAATAAACCAGCTGCACCCCGTATTAACACTGTTTATCTCATGCATGCTAACAGGATATGAACGTTTTTGTGGACACATTATCCCCAATCTGGGTTATGAGACTATCTTTTACAATAATATATTATTGGTCTTAATATTTTAATAACTAGCATCCCACACATGGAGAGATAATTTCACGTCATTTATTATTGCTAGTAATAAATTTCAGAGAAATCCTTGTTTCTTATGTCATCCAGGAGCTCTCAGTACGTGGTTAGCCTCTTAAGTGCTTTTGCCTTGTGTATTGCCATATTGTTTGGGTGGCCCTTCGTGGCCAAACATTTAATTAAAATCCCATGAGGGGATGGTATTTATGATTTGGAAGTGAACCTGCCTCAAAGCTTAACTCATCATGTCTTCGTGATTAGCTTAAGCTACTTCTGTCTGTGAGTTCAACACTGTTCATACAACTTAAGATTTAATACTCCTAAAGAGTGATTATTTCTTACCACCTCTAAAGTCTAAAATACTCAGTTTTAATACATTTGAAAGATAATGGGTAATTCCTTCTTCTAATATCAGTTCAAATTTTTGTTTAATAATTTTCATTACGTTTTTCTTAGAACAGAACTCCTCAACCCCCTGGATAAAATTGTTAATTTAAGTAACTTATGTAAAGCATCATCAACAACAACAAGAAACTACCATCTATTGAAAGCTGCTTTTTAAAACATTCATTGTATCAAGTGCAAGTTCGGCATTATTTTTGTTAAACATATATATATATATATATATATATATATATATATATATATATATATAATCAGCTGCAACTAGTATTAACCCTACTTTTCTTTGTCTCATGCATGGTAATACAATATGAACATTTTTTGGATACATTATCAATATAAAATATATATGTTTTATTCATATATTTTAATGAATTTTAATGAATTTTATTAATTTTATAAATATATCTATACACATTTATATATTTTATCAATATACAGGAATTTTTATATTTTTATTAATATACAATGTTTTTATAATTTTAATAAATTTTACATATGCATTTATATGTTTATCAATGAACCATATACATACATATATATATATATGTATATATATATGCATGCACACACACACACACACACACACACACACATATGTACATTTTTTTGTTTGAGATTAGGTCTCACTCTGTAGCCCAGGCTGGGCCTGAACTCACTACTGAACGCAGGCTAGCCTTGGACTCACAACAATCCTGTCTCAGCCTCCTCCGGCTTATGTGGTGCTGGGGAATGGACCTCTGGTATTTAGCACTTGACTGTAGCACGTGCTACATTAGCTCTTTAACCACTGAGCCATCCCTGTAACCCCAAATCTCACTAAATAGTATTACTATATTTTGATAAATTAATTTTAATTTAGACAAAAATTGTTTCATTCATTGACTTTGAGAAAAAAGGTTTTATGTAAATAAAAAATCTTTTTCAGGTGTTTACTAGTTATTAAAAAAGCAGGTTTAATTTCTGTCCACACCTGTCTGAGCTTATTTTTTTTTTTAAAGTGTCAGCATTCTACTTACTGATTTCCATTTGTGGATTTATTGGTTTGCATGGAATATAAAATTTTAGTATACATGTAGTTTATACAATTTGAATTATAGGCTCAGCATTTTTCTTAAATTTGATGTTTTATATTAATTATGATACCCTATAGATGGAGTACTTATAATTTTATCTTTTAATTCTATTTTAGAGAAAGTTACATGTTGATCCTTTATGTGCATTAAGTTTGTTTCATAATAGTGTCTGATTTATGAATTTTTAATTTTACTTGTAATATCATATGATACATTTGGCATTTAGACAGTGATACGATGATACAAAAATCCAAAGATTATAATTTTGATTTGATTGTAGATAGTTGGTCTTTTTAGTCCTGTTGACAGATCTTGCGTTTTTTGCTTCTGAGAATATAAGTATTACAAAACATAAAATAATACATTTTTGTTATAAAATATTTTGTAGATTTTGTTAATGATAAGCTATCTCCAATGAACTGAAATTAATTTTCAGTTTCTGCAGTAACAAAATATTCCAAGGCAAGAAATAATACAGTAATATTTTAACAAAGCAGAGTGATAGCACAATAATCTTAAATTTAATTTTACAGAATAAGAGATTGCATGTTTTTCTATCCTGAAATAATTGTATCCTCTGTAAAATCAAGGCACACAAATTGGATGTAAAATTTTTGCTAATTTTCTTTGAATTGATTGCTGGTTTGGCTGAGCTGACCTTTGCTTTAAATCAAAATTGATTGACCAGTTAAGCCAACATAGTTAAATTAGATGAGCATATACACAGAGACTTTGTTTATTGAATTTAGGATATTCTGAGTAACATAATTTCCCTCCACATCTCTTCATCTCCAGGAAACACTTTCCTTCATGATTTCATTTAATAATGTGTCAGAAAGAAAATAGAAGCAGAGCCATCCACAAGGGAGAGTAACAGTAGATCTGACAACTGTTTAACCTCCAGAGAAATAATCTTTACAAATCATTTCAGATTTTTTGCATAGCTGAGTTTCACAGCTGTTCATTATTTGAAATGTCATATCCAAAATTTGGCTCCTATAAAGTTATATAAAGCCAAAGCCATTTACAATATGATAACCATCTCTTATAACGATAAACTTTCCAATTTTTTTTAAAGAAGGTGGAGTGCATCCTAGGCAATCAGTGACATCTGAGCGAGCTAAGGATATTGCTTTTTATTTCTGTGTTTCCAAGTCAAACTTTTCTATTTTTGCACAAGATAGTCGAGTAGGGCAAAAAAAAAAAAAGAGAGAGAAATAATACATGAAAGAATCAATATAGATTCTAAGATCTTGATACAGGACTTTTCTAAAAGTATTAGTTTTCCATTTTATTTAAAATATCTAATTTCCTTTATTTTGTCCCAGTGCTTATCATTTGAGCATCAAAAGGAGACCTGGCACTCTGAAATTAATAATCAGGTTATGAGAGCCGAACCCTTTGAACTCCAGAGGAGCGTGACTCTTTATGCCAAACTGAGGACTGGTTTTACCAATTTAGTGCTGCGTTATGAGCTGCACCGCCAAAGGAAATCAATCAAAACAATTTCCTTCTACATTCATGATCATCTCCTCATATTCTTTTTTCATGTTCTTTTCAGAACCACTTTGCTCAAATGCCAAAGGGCCATATGAAATATAATTTTGTGTTTTTGTATGTCCCGTGAAACCTGAGTGTTCACGTGGATTTCAATTGGTAGGAAGTGAGTCTTCAGAGGCTTTAAGCAAAATCCATCATAAAACTTTATGTGTGCATAGTTTTGAAAAATTTGAAGGGACCACCAAGCTTTATTATCGTTTTTGTATACAAATTACAATGCACAAACCATGTTATATATAGTATAGTCATATATTAGACACACACACACACAGAGAGAGAGAGAGAGAGAGAGAGAGAGAGAGAGAGAGAGAGTGGGAGAGCATAATTGCTGCAGGTTAGATATTCTTTATTCCTCACAAAGTTCATGTGCTGGAAGCAGGATCCCCAAAAGTGACGCAGTAGTGAGGTGGTGTAACTTTTAAGAGATGGAGACGATTAGAAGGTCACTAGGTCTTGAAGTCTGTACCCTCAGGAATGGACTGATCCTGTTCTCTTAGGTAGATTGAGTCTCAAAGGAATGAATTGTCATGACAAACAAGTAGTTTAAAAGCAAGACTACCCTATGGTGGTCACTGGTAGCTGTGACCATCTCCCTTTATGCTTCTCCAACATATAACACCCTGCAAGGAAGTCTTTCGCTGGAGGCTAGCGCCAGGCTTTCTGGACTGTTAGCCTCCAAAATTGTGACCTGATTGTAAGTTGTGAAGACGAGATATTTTACTGTAACCATAGAGCAGGGACTAGTACATTAACAGCAAGTATAATATATTCTCTCAGCTCTAAATAGACATCTGAGAAGATTTTTGAGAAAATAAAGTTGGAAATAAAGTTTTAAGAGGAAAACTTTTTAAGTATACAAATATGAAGATTTAATATCTGCAAACAGATCTATTATGATTCATGAAATAACTCGTTCATTTATAAATTAATTTACAGGAAGCACTTATGAAGGCTGTGTGCAGTATGGATTATTGTCATGGCAGATAGCATTTATAAGATAGCAAAAGGCTAATATGATTAATTGTATAAAATCTTTGTTTATACTGCCAAATAATATTTCTGAAAAACTTATGTGATTCTTGAACATTTAACCATCAATGACTGAGTCTGCACAAAAAAACTCACAAAATTTAGCAAGGACTGAATATGCTACTATGTGTGCTGTGATGAATGAAAGGCTGGGCATACCATTTTAAGGAATAAATAAATGATAGTTATTATCATTGTTATTATTAATTTGAAACAATGAGTAGAATGTGTGTTATTTTTCAATTCACAGTTGAGAGAACTGATTCTCATGTTAATTAAGTTGCATAAGGTATTGAGCTTTTTGAGGTAAAATGCTGACAACCAAGAAATAATTAATTCATTTTTAAGGCTGATTGTCTTTCACAGGAGAGGATGGATGTTTAAATTTATGGGCCATTATTTAAATCACCTGCTCCATTCAATAGGTATAAATGATCGATAATATTGGAACACACATAAATTCTACAAAATAGGCTTGGTGATTTCTATTTTTTATGTATCAGAGTGAGAATAAGATTTTGTAAAAATAAATGTCCCATTTTATAGATGAGAAAACAAACAAAGACAAAGAAGATTAGCAATTCATTCCCAATAAAATAGTTCATAACAGTTGGAGAAATGACTTACTCAGTTCTATGTAAAATGTCTGGGCTACTTGTAAGCTTAATGTACTGACACGATATTGCACAAAATGTGTTTTAAATGTCAAGAACATTTAAATGTTTATATTACGATCAGTATATATTAAATATTGAGAAGACCCAATATCATGTTTTGTATAACATCATAAATATCAGTGCTATTTTCAAAATGAAAAAAATTAGAATGCTACTTATAAATATTTAGCTTACCAATAGGAAAAGGTCTAATTTAACCTTGTGTTTGTCCTCTAGGTCATGCTTTGGAATATTCCTTCTTGAATACATATTTTCCCTATATTTTGTCCTATATTTTATTACAGCACAATTGTTTATTAGGATTTAATATAGAAATTTTAGAAAAAAACATGGAGGAGTGAACAGTCACCTTTACTCCTATTACCAAGACATAATAACTTTTAATATCTTTCCACACATCCACGTGTTACCTTGCTACAAGCAGATGTTGTTGAGGTGTCTAGTATGTGCACACACTATACACGCTTTGTAAGATTCTCATCAATAAATATGGTGAACAAAGTGATTTAAAAAGAACAACTAAAACATTCTTTCACAGCACTAGAAAATATATTGCCAAAATTAAGAGGTCAGGGGGTCCACAGTCCCTCCAAATCCTCTCAGTGCAAAGCTTTCGTGTCCTTCCCTTGACTGCTGAAGGTATCAGCAATCACTGGTGTTCCATAGCTAGAAGCTGAATTATTCTAATCTTTATCACATGGCTGCTTCCATGTGTGGTTCTGTCTTCACATTGTCTTTTTTCTTCCTTCAAGGACACCGGTCATATTACATTAAGTGTTTACTGTTCCCTACAGTGATCTCACCTGACTCACCTGAATGTAACTAATTACATCTGCGAAGACCCAATTTCCAAGTTACATACCGTTCTGTGGTATGTGAGCTTAAGACTTCAGAAGCGGGAGGCCGCGCGCACACACACACACACACACACACACACACACACACACACACACAATCTTTTTGTAAAACTGAAATTTTCATTTATACCTTCCTTTACCTAGTGTATTATGAGCCGCTAAAATTGCACTACTGGAGATTGATAATTTGGATTGCTGCTCTCAAGTTGATTTTGATTTTTAATATGGCAGTTAAAATTATTAACTTACAATTTTGCTTGTCAACTAGGTGTTATTGTGTATTATCACCCCAGTGGCACTTTTTTGTAGACGTGTAGACTCGAGACACTTCTCTGAGAGGTGTTGTACGAACGTGACGTGTTACTATTTTCCTCAGGTAATGAAAAAGCACAAGAAATTTAACTTATTTTCATCCTTTTTGCCTGTATATCAGCAATAAATGTAAGAAGAGTGTGGCTGCTTCGGTCTAGTACACTTAGCTGTGAGTCACCGTTCTATCCAGGAGAGCAATTTTTCCATGAGGAACAAGCAGTACTTTAACAGCAGTGCTTACTGGTAAGGCTGTCTGAGAGGCAGAAAAGAGATTTTAAATTAAATGGACTTTACTGAAAATTGTCTTCACTTTGTGTTTTGGAATCAAGGCTGCAATTTTCAACCTTCTATGCCTTCACTTACCTGTTGCTAAGAGATCACAGTCAGGGTCAAATTAATGCTTCTCCAGTTACTAAGCATGTAGGCAGTAGTAGAAGAGAAAATCTAACATGTCGTCTATAGCCGAGAACTTAAGTAACATTAGGTACAAAATAATGTGTATTTACATTATTAAATTTAGCCAACAGTTATTAAATAAGCCAGCATGGACTGAATAATAAACCTTAAACCATCTGCCACTGTGATTGTAAGGTGATAATCATGCTATCTTCTGTGATTTTTGTCTTTAGAGCTTTCTAAGTCTTAAAAAAAGAAAAATGAAAAAGTGTTCTCTAAGGTAGAATCAAGAAATAGTATTACCCACCATCTTAATTATACTGTTAATAGGAATCTTGAATGTCTGTAAAAATCTGTTGACACCAGGGGAGACAAGAATTACTTGTGTCAGAATAGTTTTAATTGTGCAGCACATTTACACTGATAAAAACTTTTTTTCTCCTTGTCATACAGGTGAATTTGGGAGAAAAAAAAAAAAAGTCTTAGACCTATCAGCAGTACCACATTTTTTCTTAAAAACATGGTTTTACTTCCAGGAGCTAGTGTCTCATGTGAGAGAGTCCTTCAGTTCTCAGAGAAATCGCACTAACTGAGGACTCCCCTGCTGTCTCCCATCAGCCACATCTTTTATTCATTCAACAGTCACAGGGCATCAAAGTCAACTGAGGTGCTGCTTCACGCTTCATGCTGTGCAGCAACAGCAGTGCAAATGCAAGACACATTGTGACTACTGTTGCTGTTGTTTTGTTTGTTTGTTTTCCTTAAGATATATTTCTTTAAGTAAATATATGCAAATAATTCAAAGACAGATTGTTGTGGTTTGGACCCAGAGTGTCCCCCCAAATCTCCATGTATTTGGATATAGCAGGATGCCTGCGGAGCCATGTGCTGTTGAGATGTTGAGAGATGAGGCCTGGCCCCCAGGTAGGGGAGTGGTTCACAAAGGCAGAACGTGGAACTATACCCTTGTGTGTCTTGGCTTTCCATGTGCCATGCTCTGAAGTGCTCCTTGGCTGTGTCTCTCCCATGGGTTTTCAGCAATGCCAGCCACCCACAAATGGACTGTGACCTTCTGAAATTGTGAGCTAAAATAAATCTTTCCTCCTTTAAATTGCAGATGTCTGGTATTCTGTCCCAGAAAATAGAAAGTAACTGAGATACATGGCTCTGTTTCTTTCATGTTAAATAAAGAGTTTAGAGCAAATCCAGAATGAATATTATCAGCCACTAGGAATCTTAAAACTTTATGTATCATAATACATATAATCATAAACCATCTCCTCAACAAGAGAGACTGCCTTTTCTATCCAAACACTAACAAATATTCAGAAAATTTACAATCTATCATTTTTCAACTCTCATTTACCATGGGATTATAAACAAGTGAGATTTCAAGTCAGAAAAGTTTTGTGTCATTATTGATTCTTACCATATCCACATTCACAAAATGTAACAGAATCTCACACACCTTTTAAAAGTCTATACTAACAATATTTTGAGAATGCCTGTCTTTGGAATTTCATGATGGAATTGTTCTTTTAAGGTACTTCGACATGAATTTAATTTGAGATGGGGCTTAATAAGCTCTGATTTGGCTATTTGTACCATGGTTAACAAGCCAAATATGCTTTCCCATGTGAATGGTACCATCTGTGCTATTAAATATTATTTCATAAAGAGTCAATTCCTCCCTCTACTTTCTTCAACAATAACAAAAATAAAATAAAACGGGGCTGGGTTCAAGCCCCAGCACACACACACACACACACACAAAAGACAGATCTCAGAGTCCAATGAACATTTTTATGCAAATCTCTTCCATAAATCTATTAATTTATTTATAATTTCTAAAAAATGCATATACAAATAAAATAATAATTGTGCTATCCCCTGATACAGTTGGTATGCATATAAAAAAGATACTTTTGAAAGTAAAGATTGTTATGAGGAGTGGAAGGAAGAAGGCCTGGAAATTTTTTATGTTATGGACATAAACACAAACTTCCATAGCCTTGTGGAGAATAGGAGATCCCTGAGCACTATGAGTCACAGCCGAGAAGCACGTTAAGAACCTAAATACCAGAGAAGGGCCCCAGTCCAAAGAGTCTATCTGAACTTAGGATTCATATTTATCCAATAACCTGTGCCACCGTCACCACCTTTCTCCACCTTCTCCTTTTTTTTTTTTTTTGTTTTCAAATTTCACGTTCTAATGATCTCTGATGTCTGAGATCTGTTTTGGTTCAAAGTGGGTATGACTCTTCAATGCAAATCAGAGACACTTTATGTTTCAGATGTAATATTTCTAAATAGAGACAGCAGGATCAGAAACTCTAGATTCTGGTGCTTATTGGCCTTGCATTTACAAATGTTGAGACTTTTTTTTCTCTAATATTATTAGAAAGAGATACCTACATCTATGTCTATCTATGTCTGTCTATCTGTCTATCTATCTATCCATCTATCTATCTATTATCCTGGAAGGCAGAGTAAGGTACAAGATTATTCCTTTTATCAATTCTATAATAACATGACTATGCCATGTGGGTTTACAATATGTACAATCTTTTCACAATATAATGCACACCACACATTGTGATGTATATATATGATACATTAGCTATATGTGGAGTGAGAAAGAAAGGAAAAGAGAGAGTGTGAGAGACAGAGAGAAGCTACAGTGGCCAGATATTCTACATGTGTAGCTAGCTTTGTCTTATAGGTGAACAGGACTTTTAAGGAAATTTCTCTACTCTTAAAACTGTGATTCTGATTATTTTCATAATTTTTTTTCTTTGATTATCTTAGCTCAAGAGTAAGAAATAAAAGGCACTATTCTTTACACCTGGGTGAAAGGAAGAGTTATAAAATCTCTATATCTTCCTCTTAATTTTTTGTGTGCTACTAAAGTTACTCAAAACTTAAAAATTGTTAACACCAGCCAATATAAACAGAAGAATCCACGTAACATTCAGCTGTAAAATTGTTGCTCTACAGTCATTCTCTCTGACTCAAAGTGACTTCTAGACTGAAAGCAGAGTGCACGGCTCTATGCTTGGCTTGCAGGCTCCAATACATACTCTTGTTCAAAGCACATTTCAGCACAAAGAATTCAATAATCTGACACTTCCCTTGTGAAGTACATTATTCTGCTATAGAGAAAATTGCTTGACCAAAATTTTCTGTAGTATCCAATTCTCTTTAATAACCTAGGAAGGTCACACCTCAGAGGAAGCTGTGACCCGCCTGCCTGTCGCCTCATAACTATTGAGGACTTCCAGGCAAGCAGGAGGTCTCGTTACCCTGTCTGCTGGGATCCTTAAGTTGGTGTGAGTTATAAGAAAAGAGGCTGTGTCCGGTGAACTCCACCTGACATGGTTTTTGTCACTGTTTCCTTAGATTCTGAGTGTTTGTTCCAAGGTTGCAGTATAAATAGGATGAACAGTGTGTAGAGCTGCCTCTGTGACTCACAGAAGCCATAATTACACCGACCATGCACCTATTTCCAGAACAGACTTAAGACCTATAATTTAGGCAGTAACAGTTTTTAAAATATGGTTTCAGATACTCTCTTAACTGTGTCCTAGGAATGTTGAGGTGATAGCAAAGATGACCTCTGTGAAGGACATAAAGCTTCTTTATGTAAATACACTTATGTGTTTGTGTATTTATATATTGACAGCTTTTCTTTCTGAGTTAATGCTAAATTAGTTGACAATGTAAACATATTTTAAAAATTATGGTTTTCCTCCTTCTATCTTTATTTTTAGATATAAACAAGGGTTTTAAACTAGAACATTTACTACAATGATACAACAGCCCCATGCCTGTAGGTGCAATAGCAGCCCGCCCAACATTAGAAACTGTCATCCTTAAGGGACTTGTTCTATCGTGTCTAACCTGAGGGTTAGAAAGACATCCATCTAATTTACTGTGCTGAAGTAACCAAGTGGTCATGGTGCTTCGTACGTCAAGATCCTTTGTAAAAACATCTTGTCTTCTCATGGAATTTAGGGCTTTCCTGGGATAAACTGAGGAATTTTTATAAGCAAATAGCTAAACAGAAAAAAAAAAAATCAGAGTAGAAATATGCCTTCCTGATTGCACAATAAAAATGTTTAAGAAAAGCAATAGTATTTTCTTCACAATAGTATTTTAATGATTGTAATTTATTTTGAAAATTCTTTAGTTCTTGTTTAATGACTTGAAAACCTTGATGTAATTATACTAAAGATCAATTGAAGCCTTTCTTTGAAGGAAAGATGATGAAATTTTTTTCTATTTATCACCCTTATATTTGAGATATAAATTTTCAACTTTTTTGTCACAATTTTATTCCTGTTAATTTAAGGATCCATTTAAAAAGTTATAACTATGATTAAAAGTATTTTCTAGTTTCTACAACAGTAAAGACGTTGCTCAAAAACATAACATGAAAATCTCTCTCTCTCTATATATATATATACTTATATATAAATTAATATCAAGTTTTCCCAGGTTAGTTCATTTCCATTTGGTAAATTTCTCAACATTTCAATTCTAAATTAAATTTTTGAGATTTGACCCTTTCAAAACCAGGAGTATTGTGCAAAATCTTTCACAGACCAAACACTTCGAGTGTATTATTGAGGTAATTAGATTAAATAGGAAACTGGTCCTTGAGACTGCAAATGAATGACGTAGTTACTTAATGCAAAAATCTGAAGGTAGTTTAGCGTAAAAGGAGTGTTTCAAATGAAGGCTCAACTGGTACAAAAGGACACTCACAAATCATGTGAAATATGCATGTGTGAGAGTAAATCCTCTTTAGTTACCGTCAATTTCCACCCCAGATATCCTTAAGCCTTCTCTCCCTGTGGTAGGCTTTACTGACTGAGCAATGCGGAGACTCATTCAGTGGTGTAATTTTAGCGTTATTTCAGTTAAACAATATGGCCATAGTTATTTAGACAGACATCTGACAATGAATAGTTTTCAAACTGACTGGCTAATGCTTTTAGCATCATTGATCTGGCGAGATCTAATAATAAGACTGACTTTTTGTTTAATAGAATTCTCTCTAGTATGTTCCACTCCATTAGTAAAAAAGAGTGGCTCAAGTTACATAGATACATTCTCAAGGACATTGGCTAATAAAACACAGGCATTTGTGTCTAAATGTTGAATGTTTGTATGTAGGCAATTGTGCAAGCAAGAATCCTATATAAATATAAAATTGTTTTAACAAAATTAGCACTGTATTAAGTTTATTCTGGTTTAGACCTAATCAGATTTTAAAAAATTGACAGATGTCTATATGTAGCATAATGTTCTTTGTCTTTAGGATTCTATATAAAGATAATAAGAACATACAGAAAAATATCAAACAAATGCATGATGAGAGTTATTTTATAGAAAATAGAGGACTTACTTTCCCTTTTGGACATATGTATTTTAAAACTGAGTGTTCTAGATTCATGAAACAAATCTATTTTTTAATAGTGCTTCAGAGGAGCATTCAGATGTATCTCAAGCTCAGTTTGTTAAGGCTCCAAAAAAGACATTGTGCAGTGTTTAGCTGAGTTTGTGTGAAATACTACAGCTGTCTCAAAGATGCCTTTCCCTTGAGGAAAAGAAGCTTAATTCTGCCAAGGCAATAGTGCAGGGCCTCTACTTGCCCTTATTTGCTTTTAGAGACTCACACTGTCAGGTTGATAAATGGGCTTTGACAGAAGCAAAGGTAATTCAAAGCTCATTCACAAGTGGAATGCTCCTTAATAGAATCTTTTTTAAAGTCTCTGGTGGAAGGGAAATATATATAGAAAAACACATAGTATTAATTCACTCTGAGGCTATTACTTTCTCAAAAACAAAGCCTGTTTTCTCAACATAGCTATATTTTAAAGTCATCTTGCCCTCTTTACTGTATATGCATATTTATTTACAAATAATCATATTTATTTTTATCCACCTAAAAGAAAATCACTTTCTTATAAAGGAAAACTTTATTTTTTTTTTTTGCAGGAAGTATGCACAGTTCCAGGCAGCCTTTTATAAGCTGAATCCTGTTAAACATACCTTTGATGAGAGAGCATCTTATAATAATAGTTAAGGATAACAGGAGACAGTTGAAGGTTTTAGTAAATGCAGGTACATTTTAGTTCCATTTTCTTTGCTTTTGATGCTTGATGAATCAATTAATTAGTGATAAAATAATGGGGTAAGTCTGCAAGGTGAGCTCAATTCATTGCATTTAACCCACCTACCTTAGTTCATCTGCAGAATTATTGTTCAAGTTTTGTTGGAAGATGTTTCTGTCCACCCTGCTGTCTCAAATTCCTCACATTTCATTTTCTTCTACACACACACGCACACACACACACACACACACACACACACACACAGAGGATTACAGCATTTATAATGAATTTTCCTTCAACATGAAGGATATTCTTTAATTAATAGCAGATACCAACACAGAATATTTATTTTTTCTGTGTATTCTGAAGAGATTGGGAATTCTTCATACAGTTTTATCTAAGTTAGTGTGCCTAAATAACTACTTGTAGTAAAAACCAATGTCTTAGACGTGACTCTTGCTTACTATATTTGTTTTACCAAGTCTAGACATGTAATAAAACTGAATCTCCTTAGAAAACAATAGTAGAGTAATCCGGAACCCACATAAGGATGTAGGACACCTATAGGGAAAAAATAAGCTAAAATGAAATCCTAAGAAATTTTGTGGATGAAGAAAAATTCCCAATTCAGTGACAATCTTTTATGAGCTTTGTCATCTTTGGCACAATATGTGGAATTTATTTAATAAATGATGACAAGAGGTAATTTATAATGATACCAGTCATTCCACTGAGCTTTGCAGTTACACAGCACTGAGACATAAATCAAGGTGCATATTTAGAGAAGAGTGGAAAAAGTTAGCCACATAGGGTTTTCCTTAGAGACCTTGTAATTGCATAGAGACATAAGGTCATGTGCACCAATAATAATGCTTGAAAGGTAACACAATGGAGAAAGAGATGAACTTTTTAATGAAGGTATTGATCATACAGAGAGAGGAGGAGGGAGGGAAGCTCTTGAGGTAGGAACCAATACAAGCTTCATGGAGGAATGACTACATTGTAGAAGATCCTAAGGTCCAACATGTAGAAAGAGATTACTGGAAAGAAGCAACTCTAAGAGCAGCCAGTTGAGTGAGTGTGCATCTTATTGATTTTTGTCTTGCTTTGATACAATACCTGTCAGCATAGATTAATGGAGAAAATATTTGTTTTTATAGCGCACCCACTTGAAGTCTTGCTCTGTCCCTGCTCAGTTGGCAGCGGCAACATGGTGTGGTAGACAATCGGGCCTCAGAGAACCGGTTTACAACATCACAACAGGAAACGCAGATACTGTGAGGCAGCTGAGGCAGAATACACACCCTTCTAGGGTCATCCTCATAGATCTGCCCCTCCTGACCAGATCTCTCCTCTTAGCACATGAAGCCAGTAGATTAATATATTTCATCGAATTAACTCCCATAATCGAATCACTTATAAATACATGAAACATTTGGGAGATCTTGTAGATTCAAACCTAACACTGTGTAAAGATATAAAAGCCAGAAATCCAAGTTTATTTTATGGAATCACTGCCTCTCCATTTCGTTATGTAGGTGGCACTATTAGAATGTGTCAAATGTCAAGAAATCATGAGGGCTGACTTTCAGTTACATGTTTCTTCATGTGCCCACTGAATTCATTGAGTTTCTGCAATGGGGAAGAAGAAATCAATTAACTCAGTGGATGGGTGTTGAACTAACAATATATTCAAGAAAAAAAGCGAATAACATGGCAACTATTTGGGAGAAAATTATCCTTTATTGTGGACTGCAGTGGGCAAATAGATAATTGCATAACAAATGAATATTTCAGTTGGAGCTCTCAGACAGTTATTAGAGTAAAACACGTGGACCAACTCTATTGGGAGAATCTGGACAATTTTGACAGAGAGGCTGATGTTTGGGCTGGATCTTGAGGGTGTAAAGATGGAAAGAGAGTGAAACAAATAATCAAGACCTTTAAATACACATCTGTCAATGCACGTGGACACAGAAGGGGCATCTCTTGTTAGAATGGAAGGATGAAAAGTGGTATATTCAGAGATCAGCTTTTATTCCCTAGTAATACATCTTCTGAGAGTATTTTAGGGGACAGCTACAAAGATCATATTAGAATCTTAGCATCGATGCTTTGGCATATATAGGTAGTAGTGTAGTCAACCCACCAACTAATATCAAATACTTTGTAAATTATTCTGATATGTTATACCAAGTAGAATTTATAAAGTGTCAATCATCTTTTACAACTCTGAAGAATGCATGTGATACACTATTAATCTATTTCACTTTATTGTTATTGTTAGTATTATTATTTGAGAAGGGTTTTACTCTGTTCTGGGCTGGTCTTCAACTCACTATGTACACCAGGCTGGCCTAGAACATGTGGCTGCTTCTGCCTTCACCTCCCTTGTGCTGGGATTAGAGGCCTGTGCTACCATACTCAGGTATTATGTGGTTCTGGAGGAATGAACCTGGGCCTCCGAATTCCTAGGCAAGTGGTCTGATCACTGAGCTATGCCTTCAGCCCCCACTCATTATTTATTCAGTTTAGTATAAGTCTCTTAATTTAAAAGACAGCAGAGCAACTGAACAAATAATTCCTCTGTGGAAGCCATGTACTTCAGTGATGGTTTTCCACACAGCTCACTGTACATACTAAACCCCAGAAAACAGATATGCCAAGAAAAATATAACAGTAGCACCTCTGACTTTTGCCATACTTCCAGTCAAGACTAAATACATACAATATTTACATGTAGGGATTGTTTTGCCAAATGCATGTATAATTTTACAGAATAAAATATACTATTATTTTGATTAAATAAATGTAAGTCTTATCACCCTTTAACGTATATATTTGTATACAATTTGTGTTAATTGTGAGAATTCCACTTTAATTTTTTGCCTTCTTGGATGTCAAAAGAGTGACTACCAATTGCTTCATCTTGTATTTTTGTTCGTGGGTTCTCTGCTACATTCCAGCCCAAGTTCTTCCATATCTACCCCAAAGCTCCCTGAGCTAAACATCCCAGCCGCTTTGCCCTTTCTCCACTTACACCTCACAAGCTTCTTCCCCAGCCCTGGGGGGCTATCCTTCCTGTCAAAGCCCAGAATCCCACGTCCACTAGCATCGCTCTGACCTCCTCTTCTTGGCTGCACTCTCCAACCCACATACTGCAATGACATTCAGCCATACTGCCTCTTCTGACCTGAAATCACTCATACCTTTCCTTGCTTCCGTGTTCACCTGGAGTCTTATTTCTTGGTCTCCTCTTCCCATCATACACATGCTAGATTTCATAATATGAGAAAAGTAGTTTGTTCCTTAGGCTATGCCATTTTTGGAGGGCCCAGGATAACAATTTAAGTGAATGAAAACAAGGCAGTCTCATATATGTAGTTGGTAGTTTTTAAAATGATGAAAATGACAATATGTACAAAGTCTACTTAAGTGAAGCTGGAATGCAAAGTTGTCATTCTGTGTCTTTCTACAGTATGCAGAGCATTTCTTGTGTGGTTAAAAAATTTTGTCTATTTGAAGACTCTAGCTCTGCTACTGTACACATGAGCCTTGTACCCACTGAACATTTCTCACAATTTGTAACAGGACAATTATTAAGGATTAAGAGACAATGTTAGAGGCAAATCATCTTCTCCTACATCAGCATATGATCAGACATGCCCTTCCCATATGCACAGTACTTATTAAGCCTCTTCTGAAAAATTATTTTAAAGGAAGTCTCCAGAAATACAGTTCATGACTGTCTGGACTTCACCCTTTCGTACAGAGACACATGGGGATAAACGTGACAATATTGTTTCTGGTCTACACATTTAAAAAATAAGATGTTGCCTTTCAAAAGGCCTGGGTTTCTCAGAATTTGTTGTTTATTTTTCCATCCTATAGTCATGAATATGAACTTTGCCATTTGCCTAAAAGTGGCCCTCCTGCATTGTGTGATGTCAGTGAGAGGAAAAACCTACTGATATTTATACGTTATCCATACGCCATGATAGAAATAACCAAGACTGAGAGTAAATAAAAGATACTGAGATTCCAGAGCTGATTCTTCTACCGCATCAGCTTAGGTTTTGTGGGCAAAAAGCATCTATCTGAATCTCCTAGAAACTTAGTTTCTACCTCCAAAATATCTTTCATCACAAACGAAAGAAATAGGGGACAACATAACAGACAATCTTATTATGTATGTCTGAGACAATGCATACATTTGACATGATTCACACGCAATTTAGATATAGGGCTGGCTTGAGAACCTGAGGTCTTGACCGTAATTTGATAGTCTCCAGGCAGGCACTTGGCTCTGCTGCTCTTCCGGCCCTGCTATCCCTGCAGCAAGCCAAGGACAATGCGGATCTGGATGTTGCCACTTTCTAATTGCGTCTTATGAGAAGAGACATCTGTGCCTATGTTACATTCAGTGAGGACTGTGATTAGCCGGTAGCTGTCTTATGTTCAGAATGTATCCCATTGTTCTTTTCTTTATTTCTCCTTCTATTATACTTTTAATTAAATGTACAACTTAATTTCTATGTTGAATCGTTCTTTAGATTACCTCCAGGCTTAAACTCTTAAGTATAAAAGTATAGAAAATACTTCTACAAACTCTCCTGACTTCATAGAGCTTTGGATCAAGTTTGTACACCCCAATGTGAGTTTTGAACTCATACGCAGTTTCTATGTATAAAATATACATACGTGACTTGCAAACATTACTTGGCATAAATATTTTATTTGAATTAAAGCTATTTGCCTGCTATATTGTAACCTGAAGCTTAAAATCCATCCTGTAATGAATTATGGATATTATATGTGTTACTAACTTTCTTAACATTCTTTTAGTGGTAATATTAACCCCACATTCAATCTCAATCTACAACTCTTTAATATTTTGTTATGGAGTTCTTTACAGAAGAGGTTAATTCACACTGTTTCTAATCATTCTTTCCTGTAAATAGGTATTTTGTTCCTGCAAACATGCTACACAGGGAAACATCAAAGGTAGATATTTCTTTCTTTGACTTTCCTAAAACATAAATATAAATCAAGTCTGCTATCAAAATATATAGTTAATACTAATTCTTAATGAAATGAGTATATGTGTATTCATATTTACAAAGACTTCATACAGTTTATTCAGAAAAAACCAGTATTTTGAGTAAGTTTATTTTGTCAAAATTTTCATAGGCCAAAGGAAACAGCCCAAACCCCACTTTCTTAGGCCCTTCAGTATACTTCACATTCTTTTTGATATTATTTTACAAAGATCTAAAACATGCAGTGAGATATGACATGCATCATTATTCCACAGATCATCTATTAATGTAATGCACCACATTAATAGATTAAAGCCAGAGAAAATAATGTTCCTATGAACAGAAGACTTATCTCCCATTTATGGCAAACAAATTTAGCACATTTGGAACAAAAAAGAATTTTCTTAATCTCCCTGTTTTATACCTAGCCAGGAAGCATCCTCAGACCTTTAATCAATTGTGAAATGAAGCAAAGAGGTTCTTTGTCACATTTCCATATGCTTTATTTGAGGCGTTTAGTGGGAAAAAGTAGAAAAAAATGAAAGCAATTGAAAAATATTATTATATATTCATATATGTCCATACACATACAAGTCTGATGATGTGACGAATATACAAAACTGTAACAAAGAATGTGCAATTCTTTGCAAAAATTGCTAAATTAATTAAGAAAGAATTGCAGAGACAATAGTTATCAGACACCTAAAAGTAGGAAAAGCATTTGGAAATTTTCAAAGGAAAATTTTAAAATAATTGACTATTTTTTATTATCATGTAATATTTTCTTTGTCCTTTTACTGAGAAAGGGTAGGAAGAGAATAAGGAGGTGTTAGAGATTTGTTAGGAAGTTGTAAATTTCACCCACCCTCCACAATTATGCATCCTGCAATTTTTTCAACAATTTTATTGCAGTAAAAAAATTACATGATGTAAAATTTGATATTTTTTGTAAATACATGAATTATAAATTCTGCAGCACATTAGAACCTTGTGGTTTGAGTAATCAGTGAGCTTCTATGTCCACTCCTTTTTCAAAAGTTCTTTCTTTTCCTATCTGACCATTACCTCTATTTCTATCCTGTCATTCATGTTGGGGCCTTTTTATGTCATTATTTTTGTGATTTCATGAGAGGGACACCCATCTATGGTCAGTCCTTTGTGCTTGGTCCATTTCCCTGAGCATTGTGGAAGTGACCTTATTTTCGTTCAAATGCTTCATATCTTTTTACTTTATGGTTGCACAGTATTCCATTGTGTGTAGGTACCACATCCTCTTTAACCATTCCTGTATGGATGTGCAAGTAGGTTGTTTCCAGGATTTGGCTATGATTAATTGTACCCCTTTATACATGGATCTACTTGTGCCTTTTTTGTGTGTTGACTTCATTACTTTTGGGAATATGCCCAGTAGAACAGTTCTGGATCAACTGGAATTTCTCTTCTCAGCTTTCTAAGGAATCTCCAGACTGCTTTACATAGTGGTGTATCAGATTGCACTCCCACTAGCATGGGAGTAGAGTTCCTCCTTTTCCTGCACCCTCGCCAACAATTGTTATTTTTTGAGATCTTGATGTAGACCATTCTCACTGGAGGTGAGACCTCAATGTAATTTTTATTTGTATTTCTCCGAGGGTCAGTGCTGAAGAACACTTTCTTATATGCTTGTTGGCCACTTGTACTTCTGAGAAGCTTCGTTTCATTTCAGCTGCCCACTTCTTGAAGGGATCATTTATTTTAGGGGCTTTTCTGGCTTTCAGTTCCTTGCATATTCTAGATACTAATCTTGCATCTGAAGTGTTACCAGTGAATAGTTTTGCCCACTCTGGATTGTCCTTTCACCTTGCTGATGGAGAGATAATTTAATGTAGCCTGATTTGTTTTTTTTTTTTTTTTTTTCTTACTGAGATTTCTTATGCAGTTTGGTAATCTGTTCAGAAAATACTTTCAGTCCCCAAGTCTTTTAGGGTTTCACCTGTTTTGTCTTCCAGTAGGTTCAATGTTTCTGCTTTAATCCATTTTGATCTGATTTTAGTATGGGGTGACAAGTATGGACCTAGTTTCATTCTCCTGCATGTGGAGATGCAGTTTTCTCAGCACCCTTTGTTGAGGATGCTGTCTTTCCTCCAGTGGATTGTTTTTTTTTTTTTTCCACTTTGTCAAAGATCAGTTGACTAAGGGTGTTTGAGTTTGGTCAGTATCCTCAATTCTGTTCCACTGGTCCTCCCGTCTGTGCTTATACCAGTGCCGTGTAGACTTAACCACTGTTGCTTTGGAGTATTTTCTGTCTTCTGAGATTGTAATTCCTCTAGCTTTGCACTTTTTACTCAGAAGTGCTTTGGAGATTCTAGGTCTTTTCTGGCTCTACATAAATTTTGAGGTTGTTTTTCCAGTTCTGTGAAGAATCAAATTGATATTTTGATTAATATTGCATTGAAAATTTTGATGTATGATTTTGAAATTTAAAAGACACAATCCGTTGACTCACCCCAGACAGAAATTTAGAAAATAGATGCATTTGTAAGATTTTTTTTTGAGAAAGCGAGAAAGAGAAAGAAAGAGCGAGAGTGAGAGAGAGAGAGAAATTAAAATGAGGTGGCCGGTTTAGGGTCATCCTGGAACCTGGCAATTTGTTAAGATAATGGTGACATAAAGGTTTCCTTTGGATTAGACATGAGTCTTAAAGAGGAAAGAACTCACTTATCATTGCTTTATTTTGTTTAAAAAGAGTCCCATAATAGGGTGTCACAGGAAGATGCTGTGCTGTACCCCACAATTAGAGACTAAGGCCAGGGGTAGACAGTAGATGAAAATAATGTGTCAACCTCATTAAAACAGTGTAGAGTAAGAGAGGGCCCAGAAAGAAAGTTTAGGCAGAGCAAAACAATTCCACATTACAGTCACTTTAAAATATTTTATGGATTAAAAGCAGATTCATACTCTTAAACACTTGAAAAGAATAAAAACTTGAGTATATTTTTCAGATATTTAACAAGGTCCAAAAATAGGAAAGATTAATTTTAAGAAGAATGGATTTTATAATAAAGGGAGCTTTCTACACCTAATTTCAAAATCAACCTGAAGATATTGACTAAGAGCTTGTTTTTGATATTGTGTCCCGAATGAAATAAGCAAGTAAGAAAGAACAGGAAGTTATAAAATAGATTCACATAAATGAGAAAATTTAATTTGCAAATGCTACTTTTAAATTTAGTGGAAAATAATAGCCTATTGCCTTCAATCAATAAATATCCGAGGACAATCCGAGTCAATTTGAGATGGAAGTAATAGAATTTTGCTTGACAAAATGTACCAAATTATTTCTAACTGAGTTAAAGATTAAACTTCCAAGAATAGAAATGTAAGACATTTGCAATATCACATAGGGGAATACAATAATCTTAAAATGAGAAATTTTTTCCCCAAATAAGATATGAGCATAACTAACTACAAAAAACATTTGTAAATTCGACTGTTACCTTTTAAAAAATCAACATAACAGAAAACTTCTTAAAATAAATGAAAACAAAAAGCTACAGAATATGAAAATATATATTTTGCCCTGAAATATGTATGAATAAATTATAAGAAATAGAAAATTAGACATGGTCATTAAAAGATACCCAAATAGCATATCAGCGTATAAAAAAGAAATTAGATTTTACTGGTCGCTAGAAAATTGTTGCTTGAAGATATATTGAAATATTATCTATGCATACTTCAACAAAGACAGTATCTTATGACATCAAGTGCCTCAAAAAGACATATAGAAATAGAAATTTGCATATAGTGATTTTAGGGAACATGTTTACAGACTCCTACAAATTAGGGAGAAATCTTACTCTAGTAGACGGAGTCCAAGATGACCACAACTTACAACACAGTAATTTTTTGATAACAGGTTTAGGAAAGTTCACACAGTAATGCTATAACGTTGGGGGCAGCTCGGATGACCAGTCAGATATCTGTATCCAAACAGTTCATGCATTCACACAGCGCAACCTTCTACAGCCACAAAGTGAGAGCTCAGGGCCCAATGGAAGAAAAACAAATAATCTTAAAAAGGAATATATAATGATCAGGCAGAAAGATATAATGTGAGGAGAGTATCAGGAATAAATGCAAATACTAACAAATGCTATGTTACCTTCAGCCTTTTACATAACTGCACTATGATAATTGGGGCAAGATCATCCTTTAGAAACAAAAATAAAACTTTCACATTACATTTTTCTTTCTTGATAAGCAGTGCATAGTAAAGTCGATTGTGAGGTGGAGCCATAGAAAATTTTTAAATAATGAGTAAATTTGTCACCAGCCTCCGTAACAGCATGAAACTGTATAATGTGTACACATCATGGTGTATTTTTTGAGTAAAGATGTAATAGTGTAAAAGAATGCCACTTTGTGCAACCACTATAGAAAGCAGTATGACAGTTTCTCAAAAGGCTAAAAAAAAAATTCTTTTAATCCAGTAAAGATTGGGAAATTTTCTCAGTCTTCACGGATTAAAAGATTAAAGACTTGGGAAATTTTATAAAAGAGTTAAAAGCATTATGTAACAGAGATACATGTATGCCCATGTTCACAGCAGCACAATTAACAATAACTCAAATGTAGAAGACCCCAAAATACCCATCAACAGATCAATGTCTACATACATTGTGGTGCATGCACAAAATGGAGTACTACTCATCTATAAAGGCAGATGGATTTGAGGTTTTTGTAGGTAAATGGAGGCAACTTGAGACCATCATGCTCAGTGAAATGAGTCAGACGCAGAAGGTGAAGTATCAAGTTGTGTCTCTAGCATGAGAAACCCAGATTACTTTTGTTTCATAGAGCTAAACAGGGGGAAGAGTGAGCACTATGTGGGGGAGGAGTGGAAGGTTTAGGAAGAGAGAGGGGAATTAATTGCAATTTTGACATGATGTGCACAAATAGTCAAGTTCAATGTTAATATTGTATATCACATATATACATATTAATAAAATGGAAAAAAATTCTAATACTAAAATATTCATTTATGTCATAGAATTGCAGAGAAAAGAGTTGTTTTCAAATTCTGTGTAATATGTTATCAAAGTGGCAAGTGTCCTTTCTAATATTGAACATTCAAAAGATTACGAGTTCTAGTCAAGGAACCCTAAAAGCAGGGACAAGACCTATTACACATTTACTTCCAAATCTGCCCAAATATTTTGGATATCCAAGTTGGGTTTTTTACCCAATTAATTATGAATAACAATATATTAAAGTTTTGATCAACTGTTATGTCATTTTATAGGTGGAAGTTTAATTGATTTGAAATCATTATTTAGTATTTTTATATGGCTCTTAGGTTTATTTTGCTCACACCTACAACAGAAGTCCCAGTGATGCAACTTTCCTGTGACTCATATTTCTGTCTCTTTTAATATTGCAACATTATTATTTTAGGTCCTCTCATATGCTTTTTGGCTGAGATACTGAGCTTATGTGAGTTTATCTCAAGAAAATGATTGTTTCATTTTTCCCATCCCCCCCACACACTTTTTATTTAAAAAGTGAGAACCATCAGGTAGAATGCCTTGTGAGAAAACTCTTGAGTATAAACCAAACATATTTAATGAGTGTTGTCTGTTGTTTTCTTCTCATTTTTAGTTGAAAATGAGGAGGTCTTAAGTGAATGCACGTTATTTCTAGGCATTGTCCAATAGTACAACAAAGGCCATGTGTAATATACCAACACAGCCAAAATTCACAAAGAGGGACAAACGTAAGACAAGCAAGAGGTGAGAACCATATATTAAGTGCACATTTCAAAATGAGTGAATTGGGGTCACTTTGGCTCAAGCCCCTAGTTCCTCATGCTGAACCTTCCACTTCTCTAAAATGAGTGAGTTGTATCTGCAAACATGGATTATATTCAGAATTATATAATGCAGAATATTGTACAATAAAGGTTTAGCCACCTGAAATAATTTAATTCATATTCTTGCTAATATATTAAATGCATTAAACTGAGAAGAAAGTGTAGATGTCTGGACACAGAGAATGTTGATTTAGAAATGTGCCTTAAAAAGCATGAAATTGATAACGAATTCTGATATTATCTGAATTTGTTTTCACTTTTCTTTCAAAGAAAAGACTAAAACAACAGCTATTATTGAATTCACAATTTACTTTTGATCCTCTTTTATTTTATACAAACACCAAAATTAGCTTATTAACAAACTTAAAGGGGCTTTTTAAAAATCCTGCTCTTTTGACGTTTACCACGCATCACCTGAGTTTGTTTTTTAATTCCTCTCTCCCACGAGCCTTACAAATAATACAAAACTTTTCAAAGTTTTTGCAATACTTCAAATAGTGAAAAGCTTTAGCTCCGGTTATGTTTGTGCCTGAGCCAAATTTTAAAAGATTACATTCTTAATCTTGACATTCAAAGCAAACATCCTGTGATGTTGTGAATGTTCCAGCAGGATTAAGGAGAGAAACCGCAGTGACTCTAAGAGCTCTGTAACTTGTCTTCAGTATGCTCATTTCACGGTTGTAGGGCTGGGTGCAACAGAATCTCCAAGCCCTTGACCTCATCAAAGAAATCAGATGTGTCGAAAATGCAACAACCCTTAATTTATTGAGTGTTATAGAAACATGGTGCAGTTATTTTGGCTTGTAATACATTCCTTTCCAAACACTCAACTATACAGAATAAATGCATACTGTCATACATATATTTTATTAAAAACTATAAGCAAAAGTTCAATAGAAATAAACACAAAAGGCCCATAATATTTATTGAATATCATGTGCTCTGGGCCATTATTATTGCTACTTATCTTATTTATCATGTTAACTGTATTCAAATAATAAATATTTTCTAGGAATTGTATTGCCATTCCGATGTACATTTGATTTAATTCTGACACAGTGGTATCTTAAACAAAGCTGAGATGGTTATGTTATGAGTATATCGAATACTGAATAGAAAGGAAGGCTGCATTTGATTGCAGAGATTACTTAAAAGCTGGAAAATATGTAAGTTCGTTCTCATTTTCAGGGAAAGCACCTTAATTTACCTGCAGTCATAGAGTGAAATATAAAAATGGTCAAAAGTGTGGTTACTGAACTTCATCTTAGGCAAGTTAAAATACAAGGGAAGTGTGTTTTCATCAATTGTCCCAGTTTAACAATTAAAATGTGCTAACCTTGCATCTTGATGCCAACTACTTAAACGGATGTTGAACTTAAGTCAGTGTCGTTGCTCTGTACACGTGTTTCAACATTCTTCTTCACCAAGAAATCCAAGGCTTTTATCTACACGTGACTGTGTCAAATTTGGTGATGGCAGATTAAGTGCCTGACAGGAAGTCACTCTTGAAAGCTGGGAAGTAATGAGATAAGTTGAAAAAAGAAAATTAGTGGACTTTGCCTGCTAGGAAAATGCTCAGGAACCAAATACTTTTAATCAGTTAATCCATTTTGCTCCTGGCTTTGCTTTGTTGGAGAAATAGAATCATCCCACTGCAGTCTTGTTGAGACTTGTTAGGTGAGGCAGAAAAACGAGTGAGGTTTGTGTTCCCGCATATTCTGTCCTCACTGTTTTTTCCTGCATTTGTCTTTTTGATATGTACGCCTGTGAAGAAAACAACCAGAGGAGAGTTGCTGTTTTTGGTTTGAGTTTAAAAAAAAATAAAATAAAATTGCTGCACAAAATCCTATTCTTACCCTACAGCATTTCCAAAGACTTCTCAGAAGCTGGTCTTCAGGAGATATTTTTAAGAAATCTGTCCCTGCATGTCGTAGCCATGACGGTATCAAAATACACATACACCATTTTCTCATCTTGTTAGAAACAGGCATGTTATCTAAACACACAGAAAAATACGGGGGAAATAGAAATGTATCATTCTGCAAACAAGTGCTGTGCTTATGTCCTTGGGCAGATATGTAGTAGATGGAGTCCACAAAGAAAAATGACATCCAGAAAATTCCACATTAAAAACAATCAGTCTCTTTTGGGAATATGCATATGTGTATCTTTTTTTCTGTTTTTGGTAGTGTTGATAAAATTTATGTTTGTCTATACGTGTAATTAGGTCATCATAAACATCTTTTTTTAAGACAGGGCCATGCAGTGACATTCTTGGTATCTTTACAGTTAATAGTAGATAAAGATCCGCCTCCCACAAAGGTCAGACTGAAAGCAGGAGAATGATGCATATTTGATCAAACTTCACTTGCACTCTAAGAGATGATTGGCAGAGAATAAGCAATATTAAGCACTCAGCTCTGTTCAGAGAAACTACAGTAAACACAAAGCCAAGAATACCATCTGTTGAATATGAAATTCTTGGATCAAGACATTATAGATACATTTACCCAAACAGCAGGGACAGAAGTCTTTCTGGAAACAAAATCACAACAGGGTGGCAGAAATGCCATGCGAGAGAGAGGCGAGTGACTGTTCACTGCCTTGTGGGGAGCAGACTCCCTTCTTGCTAGTGCAGAGTGTGATTAATTACAAGGCACAGTTCGCGATGGCGGGAGTAAATAAATGTACGGCAGGTAGTCACCCAGTTTGAGGAATGTCTAAATCGGTATATCAACTTGTAGCCATGGATACATCAAGTTCATTTTACCCTATGCGGTGTCCCTGCCTTTATTCACACTCAGACTTCATCTTGCCTCCTGTTGCTCGTTATATTTTATGGAGACAATAGAATGATGGTTGGGTGATATTCAGCCCAAAGATTTGTAAAAATCTTGATGAATGATACTTAACTCCTAGATGAAACTCAGTTCCCATTTTACATGTTTATATTTGCATAGTAAAACACACACACACACACACACACACACACACACACACACACACACAGAGCCTCATGCACACACACATACACATATGCATACACCTCCTGCATACTTGTACTAGAATGATCCTACACTGATTTTTAGAAATGCACTCTGAGCATTTAGGGAGAGACAGTTGTTGATATAGAATAACCGATGCTAATGAGAACTGAAAAAGAATGGCAAGTAGGAAGAGTGATAACTAATATATATATATATATATATATATATATATATATATATATATATCGATGTCAATGAAGTACCATAACTTTTTCAACTGGACACACTAAGAGAAGTTGAAAATCATTACTGAGGTAGCTAAAACAATCATTAAATCAGAAATCATTGTGTCTCTGTTTTCCCCATTCAAACTAGTGCCATACATTTTATTTTTATCTGTTTGGTTCTTATATAATCACACATTTACTGTAAGATACAATGTATTATTATCAACTTATACTAGGGACTCATTCATTAGAGGAAGGACCAGATGATCCCATAACAAAAGTACTTTTAAGTTATTTTATATTTATTATCTTTTAAAATTCTTATAATTTTATGTAACCATTGTAGTCAGGGATTTTGTAAGGAAGTGATTATAATGATAATATAAAAATATACTTTTATGTTGCAGTGGTTATTTTAGTTATATGATACAATAGATCATGTAATAACCTCAAAATATCTTGCACTGTAGATGTACTGTCTTTACCTCCTAATATGGTGTTTTTATGCTACATTTCTGAGTTGTTTAGACAAGTTATCTAGTTCTGACTCAGTTAGAAAACAGCCAACAGCACAACTTATTTGCTTTAGATAAACGTGTTCCTGGTCATTCGTCACCTCTGATACTGGAAACAATCAGACTGTAGTGAGCCGGGGTGTTGGCAAAAGTTGGTGGAGTGTTATTAGTGGATGCAAATGGCCTGTGTGTTCAAACAGTTCCTTTTACCTTGTAAACTATAAAACTATTTTGCTTTAAAATGAACATAATACAATGTGTTTTAGAAATATAAAATAACTTGTAACAAAAACAAAAAAAATGCGTGTTAGGGTCACGGTGCTATTTTGACCATTTGGAAAAAAATGTGGGTTATTTAAACAAAATATAAAATGCCGTTTTCCCCTATTTTCTTATTTTTCTGGCATTTCTTGAACGTGAAACTGAGTAAGGTTTTAAATGAATCTCTGTACTGGTAGATTATGTATTGGGCTTTGTTCATCAAATATAAAAAGTTTAAATCTAAACTGTATTTTTACATTATTCAACTACCACTATAGAAATATTAAGGCTAAATTTAGAATGGTGACATATTTAGATATTTCCTTACCTGAGAATTTCTGGAGCCATTTATAAAACGTCTGTATAACAATTTTCATTTTCCCCATAATTCTACTTAATGATGCTCTTCAAATAGTAATTTTTAGCTAATGGAGAAGTAACGTGATACTCAGAGAATCAACTATTGGAGTCCTACAATAAGGAAAGATCCTAAAAATGGCTATGTTAATGAGCTCAGCATTTTAGCTTTCACACATTTCTGTTAAGTAAAGTGAGCTAGTTTTCTTTTGCAGGCCCCAGATAACTTAGTAAGATTTCAGAGCTTCTTGTCAAATGTAATTTGACCTAACAATTACCCCTAAAGATATGGTTAAGGAACACCTGACTCAGACGTCATATACATATGCAAACCTCAAGTCATTAGCTCTCCCTCTACCTTGATTCCAGTAGTTCAATGCCACGTCAGCAGGCTGTGAGAACTGGTGCTCAGGAATAACCTGACCGTTGTTAGTTTATTCAAGACTTTGCACTGTGCCTCGTAGACATAATGAGAGATGGCCTTTTATGGGAACATGCATTAAACATACACGTTGTTCTTGAAGAATGTAAGTAAAAATGAGAAAAAGAATTCTTTCCCTTCCAAGACCCTGTAAGCTGCCTTTAATATAAATGCTAATACTGAAAAAGTAACACAAATAGTATAAATATTCGCAGATACACTAAAATGGATATATAATCTAAGAATACCAAAAATATTTTTCTTTCTCTAAAGCTCAACATCAAATTTTACATGACAAGGAGTATTTAATAACCTTTGAAGTTTAAAAATTGGTAAGAAATATACTATTTTTAATATTTGCTTTTACTCTTTTCTATTCTAAATTCATTGATTAATGCTTAAATAAAGTTCAACTCCATGTGTTTTTTTTTTTTCCCCCCAGGCTATCTATGAATAGTACTGTGCGATTTTATTTTTTATGCTATCTTAAATGGTATGGTGTACATAATGTTTCAGAATACAAAATGTTGGCAGTTTTAAAAATATTTATGAAGTATAACTAATTAGGATTATTAGTCTTGATCACTTAATATAATGACTTTCAGATGAGATAACATTGAGATATTTTCTTTTTTACTGTTGTATATTAATAGAGAATAGGGATGTCTATCTTAGGAACTTGGAACATGCAGTTAAAGTATCTTGTTAACTTTCAATCCCTTCACTCCTCTTTGCCTCTCTGTCAATCCCCTTTCCCAATTCTGAAACTTCCATTTTTTTCTTAGTTCATTTTTCAGACTTTGATTCACCAGGGAAATATTCTAGTTACGATCTTATTCTGTCATGTAACCAGGGTCTGATGGCAACTTGTTGAGTTTGCTGTTGGTCAAGATCCTCCCTTGGAAATATAGGAGCATCTTTGTTACCTGGAGGAACACACACATTTAGAATATCAATACACAATGTCACACAAATAGTTGAAAAAGCGGCACAGTGCATGCTTTTATCATTTGTATGTTTCTTACCAGAAAAAATTAAATTTCTATGTGGTTTTCTTTACATGTTTATAAATTTAACATTTGAGGAATTATTTTTTTTTTAAATTAAAAAGCATCTTTACTTTGCCCTTTGAGGTAAGGAAAATATATGAGGTTGGAAGTTTATTATTTACATTATATTTCTTAGCAATAATTTTCAACTTTACTTAATCAATTTTTATGAACTTCATTTCAAGTAGGTTACTATTATGTATGACTAAAACCAAAAATCAAAATATAAGTGACCTTTCTTGGAAAAAGATTGTGTTTTAATTTACCTTTCATTTTACCTTCATAAGATTGTAAGAAACTATAATATGTAATTATATATAATACATAAGTCTCTCCAAATATCTGAATAAAGTTTACACTTAACTCAAGAATTTCAGAACTTAGAAACACAGATAGCAAGGTTCTGGATGTATATAATTAAAGAGTGGAGCTAAATGCTTGCATGATTAAGGGAAGTGAAAAATTAGAAGTATTTATAATGCTTGAATTGTGAAATTATAATCAGGCTCAATCTGAAGTACTATGATTTTCATTCCGGTGGTCGTTTCAGTAATGTCTTGCCTGATGGAGTTACTATTCTTTCCTCAGGCACGTGATCACATTTTCCGCACATTTTACGTTATGAGAAACCGTCGAGTTCCATGTTCTCAGATAGGCTTGGTACAATATTGATATGTCGTAAAGTTTTTTTATGAATAAGGAAAGTAATATATATATATATATATATATATATATATATATATATATATATATATATTCTACAAAATGCACATATTTATTTTCCCCAAAACAAGGTTATCTTTTTTTCTATAACGGCAACTACCAAAATCTTTATTTTTTTGTTACCAATTAGAGTGAAATATTGAGTAAAATTTAAAGAACCCGTTAGGAATAGATATTGGGAAAGGGGAAAAAAGAAGAATTAGATAAGGCTACATGCATGTTATCAAGTTCTAATCTAGCAATGTTAACATTTCTATTCTCTAGAGAACACTGGTTACATTTCTCTGAAACTGTTATATTAGTCATAATATTATCTTGAAAAAGTCCACAGAGCTTATCTAGTCCACTGATTCTTTCCTGATTTGAGGTTATGAGATGCCTTGTGAATAAAACGGAAGTTAAAGACCCTCTCACGGGAAAATTACAAACATGCCCAGAATTACAATTTTACACACAGTTCTGTATACATTTTCTTTAGCAATTGTCGTTAATCTAGACCACACTTAGATGCAATTGAAGAGCTGCTAATTATTCAGAGCTTACTTTTAGACAGGTTGAACAAACCCATCAGACGCATTTCCCTTTTCACTGACCTTTTCCTGTGTTTCCAAGTTGTCCAACCAGTGGCACTGATGCAGGTTCCTAGTTCGTGCTTATTTTTTCTGTTTCTGTAACTGGATAGAAATGGATAGGAGTGAACCCTCTTTTTACCAGAGAAAACAGTCCAGTTGTGCTAGCTAAATGTAGGCAGAAAAACATATCCTGATATTTCCTGTGTGTATTTGTGCATGTACGTGACCATTTTAAAGATTTGAACCAAGTTGCCCTCTTCTCTATTAAGATGTCTGTGTGTGTTGATGTGCCAACAATAATGTACAGTAGACAATCTATTTTCCAGTGACAATTACTTGGATAGTACATTCTTATTCCCAATGATGTTACCTGATATGCAAATAGGATGAGATCACCTTTCTTTTGAACCACAAAGGACTGGTTTAAATCTCCTACTCAGAGAGCCTTATGGCAACTTCAAGTAATATAGTAGGGACATTCACCTTCAATAATTATTTCTCTTAAATATTTAAGGAGTATTAATGGCAATACTATTTGCTTTCTTCTGGCTTTGAGTGATGATCAACAGTTGAATTTTATTTTTTATATGAGTGTTATTAAAAAGAAAAAATGCACAGTGAAATTTGGTTGAGGAAAAACATGACTTATAATCTTTTCTCCAGTTCTTCTTGAGAACATAACTCTGTGGTCGCTTCTTGAAATAGTAGAATATCTTAGCCTCACTTGCTATGAGGAATACAACAAACATGTTTGCCTCCCTCAGAATTAATATGGAAATTACAAAAATGAAAACTATACTGAAATCTCTCTATATATAAGCTGGAAGGTGAATTTTCTAATTTAGAAATCAAACACATTTTTTAAAAAATAAAAGCATCACTGCAAACATTTCTGTTACATTGTAAATAATCCAGTTCCTCCTCTCACTAACTTTATAACTCTGTGATCTTGGATAAGTTATCCTTCTAAGACTTTAAGGTCCTTGGCACGATGCTCTCCAGTCTGACTGTTAGGAAGTTTCATTGAGATAAAGCTTGTTTAAGACTCTTGTGAACAAAATAAAATATGGCAAGATTGGGAAGCAGTTTATATATCTGTGTGTCTTAGTTACTTCTCACTGCTGGGATGCAACACCTGACATTTACAACTTCAAGAGGGAAACATTTGTTTTAGTTCACAATTTGAAAAAGTCTCAATCCATCCCTGGGTGCCTGACAATGGTGAAAGAGCATGGCAGAGGCCTAGCAGGAAAGAAGTTGTTCCAGGCACAGTGGACAAGAAGCAAGTGACCAAAGAAGCTTAAAGAGAGTGTATACCTATCCAGGTCTCACTTCAGTAATTTTGTCCTTCAAGAGTAGGCATCTGACCCTTCTGGGTCAAGCCTCATGCATTCACCCACCCGGTGAGCTACCAACTCTTAGCACCACATGGAATCCATAGACATTGCACAACATTCATTAGGTTTTTTTTTTTTTTTTGGGGGGGGGGGGGGCGGGTCATTCCAGATCCAAATCCCAATACTGTGTTAATGTCATTTGAATCTATAATTAGCTGATAAGTGCAATCTTTATCACATCTACTTTTATTTTGCTTTCCAGTAGACGAGTTTTGAGATCTTTATTTGACATTATCTGTGCAATCATCCTGTATGCCTATCTGTATAATTTTCTCATCTCTAGTGTCCTAAGAAGGATTAAGTGAAATGTACATAAAAATTGTTTATAAACAGCTATCAATAAAAAGGAAAAGACCAAAAAGTGACATTTCCACCCTTTCAAATCTCTGAGTAAATAAAAGTCAATAAAATTAATTCAGTCTGTGGAAGGAGATGTTTGAATTTGTGCACATATCTGCAACCATCTCTGGAAGAGAAACGTTCCAAGAACCCTGGCGTGTAGCTGAACCAATCCATGATGATTTTTCCATTAAAAAGACAGATAACTATATGACCGTCACTTCACCAGCTGTTGTATAGCAACATGTTAAAAGAAATCAACAAAAGGCTGAGCAATGGGCCAAGGACATCTCAAAGGCTGAAAAATCTTCACTATGGATTTTGGAGAGAAATGTGCATTTTGTTGGTGGGAGATATTTTAGTTTATCTTGTAGAATCCCAGGCTGGTCATACTGAGATGACAGAAAGCATTTCTGATAAACAGAAGCCAATCACTGAGGCACATCAAGCTGTGGAACCGTTGATGGTTTCACAGGATCTGTTAGAAGTAAATGGAACCGGGGAGAGCTTTAGCAAAAATCCTGCCCCTCATCCAGATATTGCTGACAGCGAATACATCGTCAAATATATGTATTTTGGCTGAAGGCTGCTTCTCCAAAACATTGTCTACAGCCAAAGAACATTCCCTTCCAAATCCTTAAAGACACTCTCAGGTTAAGTTTTATTATCTATATTACCAAAAACATTATGCTGAAAGAAGGTGCTATTTAGAATTTAGGAGTTGTTTTCAGATGCCAATTGACCACATTCATAAAAACAAAAAGCTTGATTTTAAATATTGATGTCCAAACTTGTAATCTTTTTTTATTAGAGGTATAGTTGTAAAGTGAAAAATCAAATATAGAAACTGTATTTACATTTTCAAAAACAAAAGGTCCCTGCCCTATAATAATTCCAATGATAAATCATGGAAATGAATAATTCATTTTGTAACAGGGAATGTATTTATGGCTACAACCTCACCTTTAAATATTCCCAGTACCATTTTCTTTCTTTTTATTTTAGGCTATTAATTATGGTTATAGGAATTGGTCCCATAGCAGGATCTGTACCTAGACTAAATTATAATTCTTGTGTCTAATGAGTCCCTCCTTGCCACCTTTACTTTTCCTCTAGAGTATCGAACTGGTATGTGATTAAGGACAGGCAGCAAAGGGTGTGAAAATACCTAAGTGGGAGCACCTTCACATTGTTTTCTAAGTTTTCTACAGAAAATTGCTCATAGCCATCAGAATTGTCCCATGCAGGCTCTTCAAGGAAGGCATGTTTGTTCGTTCTCTTTTCCCAAATAATTGTTAGGATCTTTGATATATACTATTTTCTTTTTAAATGTGGAAGCATAAAAAATTCATTCATTTGCATTTAAAAATGATTTCAGCCTAGATATTTGTCTTAAGTCACCTCTTGTTGCTGCAAAAAAAAAAAGAATACCTGAAATTTGGTAGTTTATATTATGAAAAAATTAGGGTCTAGAGGAAGAGGAAAGTGGTTAGAGCACTTTTACCTAGCAAGCACAGACCTCGAGTTCAATTTGCCAGCACCATGTTAGCCAGGAGAGGCGGTGCAAGCTTATAATCCCAGCACTCAGGACCTGAGGCAGAAGGCTTGCTGCGGCCAGCTTGGACTCCATAGTGAGTTTAGGAACAACAGCCTGGACTATATAGTGAAACTCTCTCTCTCTCTCTCTCTCTCTCTCTCTCTCTCTCTCTCTCTCTCTCACACACACACACACACACATAAAAAAGAAAATAGAAGTTATTTTCTTCATGTTTCTGGATGCTAAGAACCTAAAACTGAGGAGTGGCACCTACAGAGACTTCTTCCCACAATGGAAAGGCAAAAACAAAAACAAAAACAACGACAAAAAAAAAAAAAAAAAAAAAAAAAAAAAAAAAAAAAAAAAAAAAAAAAAAAAAAAAAAAAAAAAAAAAAAAACAGGCGGGGGCGGGGTGGTGGAAGCAATAGATAAGAAAGACATTTCTTTTATAAGGACCTACTCTCTTTGTAATAACATTAGAACCTTCACGAAGATCAACTCTTCGGACTCCACAACCTCTTCCAGTTTTCACTCCTTTACGTGTGGCATTGGGTATTAGGCTTCCGACATAAAATCTTGGTTGACATATTCAAGTCATTTGTTTAAATTTTTTTTTTGAAAATGCTTTTGAAATCTCTCCTATAAAGGTGCAGCAAAGCCATGCATATCATGGCAGGGGGCCAAGTGTCAGTGCAATGAGGTCTGGGAGTGGAAATGTCAACTAAAATTTATTGACAAATAAAAAGATGTCCCTTCAAAACCGAGGGGAAACAATTCTGTATAGTAGTATGATGTTCAGGTAATGTTCAGTTAATTTGTAGTCTTGTTTAGTGTTTAATCCAATTATCAGTTTAGTGTTGTTTCTGATAGTTATTACACAATGGTCATCCCATACTTGACTCTTCATCGATATATTGTTGATTTCTTAAACAAATGAGGTTGAACAGAAAGTTTAAGGAAGTTATTATAAATTCCTACCTATAAGCCTGAAACCAATTTCCCATCGTTCCCAGCATTGTCAGATGTTTCATTTATTTCATTTTCTCTACACGTGTAAGTAGAAAACTTACAAGGACAGATGCTACCCTGTCACCACAAGCCACAGATACATGCTGAGACATCACATTACATAGTCTCACTGGTAATAGGTTTCTTAGCCATACAACACAAGCAAAATTGACATGTACTAAAGATTCTTTTGAGAAACCAAGTCATTTGTGGCTATTTGCTTTGTATGAAGTTATCTTCTCATGAAAAGTTTATGGCCATTAGACGAAACTGCTTCTGCATACACAGTGGATTTAGTTTAGCTGCTTGAGCAAATCAATCTTATATTTACATTTCTTTTTTGTCTAAGTCTTGAGTCAGCTTTCCAAGAGGGAAGAGTATGTGATCAAGCTTACATGAAAATAGAAAGTTGGGTCACTCTTTCTGGAAGACAGGAAAGTTAGGAAGTGATTGAGGGATATAAAAAGAAATTAAACAAGAGTCTCCTTTTCACCTTGTCCCAAAATACTGGTTAAAAGTAACCCCTCTCAATTAAAAAGCAGCAAATTTAGAATATCTTTTTGTAGCATATGATCAACCTGTAAAATTTTTAGCCTCAAAAGGTTGAGTTAAAACTATGTTTAGAATTGGAAAATAAATAATCTCATGAGCTGTAAAAATTTAGTTAGTGGATATAATTAAAACTTGCTTTCTGGCATAGATTAATAGGTGGGCAAAAAAGCATTTGCCTAGAATACAATATATCTTGGAACGCATTCTTCACTTCAAACATTAGATATTTGTCCATATGAGGAAAGCACAAATCCAGGGAGGTAGATTTAATAATCTTTGTTTTTTATTGAATTATCCAATCTGTCGTTGAGTTTATTATGTCTTCAGATGACCAGAAAAAACAAAACAACAGCAAATAAATGTATTTTCAATAAAATTCTACAATCGTCTACTACAAGAATGTCAAGCAATTCTTTATCATAAGCAAATTCTTGTATCAGTGTGTGAATTTGTATTTTTTATTGTTCATTCACATGCATGTGGAGGAAGAGACAGAAAGAGGGAGAGAGAGAAAGAAAGGAAGAAAATGAAAAGGAAGGAAAAAAGAAAGAAAGAAAAAAAATGAAAGAAAGAGAAAGAAAAAGCAGTGGGAAACAAAGACACAAGGAGAAAAAATTTCTCCATTATAAAACAACTAATCAGTGATCCAAAGAAAAATATATGTCTGGCTTTCATTTCTTAGACAATGATATTTTAACATATTTCTGATTCTGCCTTTATGTTTGTATGTGTGTGTGTACGGGTGTGTGTGTGGTGTGGTGTGTACTGGAAGGCAAGCTAGACTTTATATACTTTTCACGTGTATTTTTCTTTTCTCTGAACGTAACTATAATATGGATTTGCTGTTGTTTCAATTTTGAAAGAGACTTTTTAAAATTAAAGCAGTTATTTTGGAAGGAACTTGTTTAATATATTGCTCCCTGCTAATGTTGGTAAGAAATTTGCATGTTTCTAAATAAGATAACTCTGAATATAAAAACATTAATGTTATGAAAGTTTCTTTAGGCCATGGTTTATTACAATATATTTGAGGATGGAACTGTAACCCAAGCTCCTTCATGGATTTCTACTTATGGAATCTTTTGCTCTCTCACCAATGTTTAGTCAGAGAGAAAACAAACAGAATCATATTATTGCTCTACCTGGAGATGGAGCTAGTACGAAGTTTTCCTTTCCCCATTTTAAATCTGTATTACCATTCCAAGGGCACATGTTGTGGTACATGTGGTGTTCAGAATGCAGTGTTAACTTGATTGGCTTTGGGATCTACCAGGGTTTGGTGAGACACAATTCTCACTGTATCTGCATGTATCTTTGAGGAGTGGCTGTGGAATCTACGACTGGTCCTTTGTTCCTTCACCTCCGGCACTGTTCCCCCGCCATCATGAACAGCTCTACTTCACCATGCCTTTCTTCCATGATATTCCAATCATGAAACCAGCTGACACTGACTGAATTCCTCAGTCACGAACCAACTTAAACTTTTCCATTTAGTTGTTGGTGTTAGATATTGTATGTTAGTGACATGACAGCTGACTATTGTGTGTAAAGCACAGACCAACTAAGTTGCTATTTATAAAACAGACAAGTCTCAAAGAGATATTAAGGCTACAAAAACAAATTTCACAATTATTCAAATATCAAATGTTTTTTTTATTCCTCCAGTATCTACACACAAAACCACAGAGTTTTTATATTTCACTGATCCCCGAATTAAGACTCCTGGCCAGATGTCCATTGCTGTGAGGAAACACTTGAGACGATCAACTTGAAAGGAGAAAAGATTTTTTTTTTTTTTTTTTTTTTTGGCTACTGGTTTCATTTGAAGTGCACATCTAGTGTTTTGCTTTTAAACAATCAGACCAATATAACTGTCACCACTACTTCATTCCTGAATATTTTCAACACTGCAAAAGAAACTCTTCTCCTATGGCTGTTCCTCCATGTCGCTTGCTGTCACTCTTTATAAATCACTAATATGTGTCCTACTCTGTAGATTTACTATTCTAGATATTTCGTGTAGAGGAGCTTACCTGGCATGTTTTCAAAGTTCTTCCAGACTGTAACATGCCTCAGTACTTCATTCTTTACTGTAAAATCGCATCCTATTGCAGGGAGATCCGTTAATCATTTTATGGACATCTAGATTGTTTCTACTTTTTTGTTACTGTGAATATGTTGGTGTGAACATTTTTGTGCAAATGCTTTGTGGCTGCCTGCCCTCATTTCTCTTGAGTATATACTAACAGAGAAACTGATAGATCATATGATGACTTTGACAATTTGAGGAAGGACTAAACTGTCTGCCAAGGAGGCTGCACCATTTTACAATCACACTTTTTCATATTAAACACATTTTAAAATCACACATTTTAATAATAAATGAGGATTCCAATTTCTCCTTATCCTAACACTTGATATTGTCTTTCCTTTTAATTTTATATATTATAGAGTGTGAGAAATAATATCTCATTGTGGCTTTGACTTGGATTTCTCTAGGGCTGGTCATTCATTCACATCTTGTTTGATAAAATGCCAATTCACATCAAATCTCTTGTCCATTGTATACATTGGGTTATTTGTGTTTTAAATTGTTTAGTTATACCAACACTGCGCATATTCTAGTTACAGTTTCTTTGTTAGATAAATAACTTACAAAACTGAAAAAAATCTATGATACCATATTTGAGAATATTTTTCTCTCCTGTTGTCATAATAGGCCGCTGGAAAAAGCAGAAGTAATCATTGCTGAGTTTTGTGAAATATATTTTAATGTAATTTGAGTCAGTGTTTAAAAATAGTCTATGGTGACATTATTATCATATTTTCACAGTTATTTGTACTGGTGTTTATATTTCTCATCTAAGTCATTTCTAATTTTTCTAAAAACCATGCAATGCAATTCTTATTGTGTTCAACTTGCAAGATCTCAAAGAAGTGAGCAATTTTTGGCACACTTATCAACATTCTTAAAATTTGTTGGAAGAACAGTGTTGTGACAAGAGTGCAGGGTGTTGGTCTGCGGCGCTTTGATTAAGTAGATACCTGCTAGACCAGCACTTCAATGAGGAGTGTATTAGGTTATTAAGGCTGATGTAGCAAAAAAAGGAGATCAACAAATAGAAATTTATTTTCTCACAGTTCTAGATTCTAAAAGCCCAAGAGCAAGTTTTTAGCACATCTGGCTTCTTTGAATGCCTCGTTCCTTGACTTGACTCATCGTCTGGCTGTGTCCTCATATGAGCATATTCTGTAGACTCATCTCAATGTCTTTTCCTCTTATTATTATACACTGGTCCTGTCAAAATAAAGGTTCATCTTTATTGACTCATATCACTTCATTCATTCCTTTAAGGGCTCTGTTTCCAAATTTTGTCCCATTTTGGATTAATGTTTTCATATATGAATTTCGAGTTAACACAATTCAGTTCAGAGGACAGAAGGAGAGATCATGTCAATTGCCACAGGTATTATTTAGGTAATGTAATGTTTGAATACTCTGCTATGCAGCATAGAATTTGTCTTACTTGTGCAGCCTAAAAGTGACTACAGGAGAAGTCACTGCCGGCTTGGATTGTTGATCTCAGTGTGCGTCACTCTTCCTTCTGAGTAAACTGGGTTCACTTTATCAAGAAACACATTTCTCTGGCAAGATATATCTAAAAGTGTTCTCTCTTGTCTAAAAGGAAGATCATACACTGAGAAAGTTGATAAGGACCCTGGGCACACATATGTTTATAGAGTTGTAAATACAAAGCACTTATTAAACGTGAACTGTACATAAGATACGAGGTGAAGAAAAGTGATTGATAAAGGAACAAAGGTTCTGCTCTCAAAAAATAAACACACACACACACACACAGAGAGAGAGAGAGATAAATAAAAACCATCATATACAATTTATTTTCTACTTACTGTATCAGGAACTGGGAAAATCACATTTGACTTTTACTAAACCCTGAAAAGAAAGATTTGTAAAATTTTACATGTGAAAAAAATAACTAGGAAATTGCTTCAAGATCAAACAGCAAAAAGAGTAAATGAGTTTTGTTTTGTTGTGAAGCCCAAGGTCTTAGTTTTTTTTTTTTTTTTCATGTGTGCTTCTCCCTTCTTACAGAATAACAACACGATCCATTTACCTTTGCATTCATGATGTTTAATCTTGTGGCTCTGATTGGTGAGACCAAGGCAAATAGTAAGTAGGAGGGAAAAAGAAGAAGAAAGAAGAAAAGAAGGAATTAAGAAAGGGAAGAATAAAAGAGGAGATTTGACTATAACTTTCATACTTACTATTTCTGCTACGGACATGTATGCGCCCACCTCACAGCAATCACACACAAATGTGCACACATGCATGAAAAGTGTACTTTGATTCTAAATAAAATAGCAACCCCAAAATCTGTAACACAGGAAAGGCCCCAAGGAGAAAGTAAAAACTTGGAATTGAAAGGTAAACATCAAATTGAGTTCTACTTCTAGATTTGTCAAAGAGCAGTTTAGCTGAGATACAGGAAAGAATGAGAAGATTGGTTGGCTAAAACAGATTTGGAAAAATATTGTCAGAGGTGGGTTACATCATTGTTAAAAGAAAAATGCAAATGACTTTAGTCAAACTCAGATGAGATCATCAACTCTGTCAGAAACCTGGTATTTGCATCCTATGACTTCTCATTGGGTTAGGAACCTGGAGCAGAATTTTAGAATCCCTGATAGCTTAGGAACAACTTGGTTGTGTTGTTCTGTTTTTAAGAGTATTTAGTAAGTAAATTTAAAAGAGTTAATTGAGGTTCGTAGGGTGGTGACAGAACAGAATTCTTGATCTCCTGGCTACCAGTTCAGATTTTCTGGACAAATTAGAAAGAAAGGGGGCAGAGAAACAGAGCTGTGATATTCATAGTTTCACTTGAAGTTATAGAAAAGTGCTCTTTCATCTGAATCACTCTGCACACGGATTTGCTTATAGCTTTGGCATGTGGAAAATTGGTTTCATAATCTCCAGAGAAAAATTGTTAATTTTTGCCTGGAGCATTCTCTCTGCTGATTCTGATCAGCATAGTTGCAACTCTCAAATTAATTTTACCCCATTTGCTATGTTCATTGTAATGAATCACATTCAAAATCACCAAAAAGTTATACAAAAGACTGCACAAGACAGAAAAAATGCAGTTGGCTTTTCCAAGATGCTTCTTTGTTGATTACTACTATGTAATATTTTTTCATCTCTTATTCTCATTGGAATGAAAATTCATATAGAAATGAAAGTAATGTATTAGCTGTTTTTCGGAAAAAAATGTAAAGTCAATTATACTCTTGCAAGATTTATAAGAACTAAAGTGAGTTTAAATTTGAGTTGTCAGAGGAAATTCCACATGCATTAAGAACTCAGTAAAATCAATCTTATGTATTTAATTATGTAATGGATTTTGAACTACCATATCTAAAGTGGTACTTTTATTTAAAAAAGATTTTTAGTCTATGTATTGCTTTAAATTATACCTGTAGATATAATTCAGATAGGTCATATACTTTAGTGAGATAATTTGTAGGAGAGGTGTATGTGTGCATTATGCAATGAACCTTTTTTATCTTTGCTATAAGCATACTCAGAGAAATGGCAATTAACATTTGTCATGTCTGTCTAAGTTCAAGTGCCTTAAACCTTATAAATGTCAGTGTTGTAGAATATCTACTATTCTTTGTTATTACTTAGATTCTTAACAATATGTGAGTGTTGAGTTACTGCATATTGTGTTGTTATTTCTTAATATGAAAAGTCTTAGTCAATAAGCATTGACCTGTAATTCTTCCTTTTAACTGAAATGTTTGAAGACTGAACATGCAAAGCACTGTGGAGAATATTGAGTGTGCGAAGACATATGAGATGGCCCCATATGCTCATGTCTCGTCTGCACATATTCAGGATAAAATGTGAATGACCAAGCAGAATTCTCTGTTACAAATGAAAGGGTATGGAAGAAATACGCTGCCTTAGCAAACTCATCACTTCGTGCACGAAAACTTCCCATGACTTCGACCCTAACGACTTAAATATTACCCATAGCCAAAATTTCAGAAGTCTTACTTACGCTTTCATTTCTGCCAGTAACAGAGCATTTTAAAAATGAAATAAGATGTTGAGAATTCCAGCACAAGTCTCCATTCTTAGAATTGTTATTTTAAGTGAAAACTGGTATGCCTGGTAGCCCAAAAATGTGGCCACTTCTAAAATCATATTATCTTTTATTGTACTCCTGTCTAACTGGAACAATATTCTAAATCCAATGTAATAAAGTCACCCAGACTGAAAGTAAGCCAAATACAAAATTAAAAAATAAACTGCTTTATTTTGAGAGTTTCTTTGAGGGAGTGCAGAGAAATTAACCAATTAGGAGCCACGGCCTTGACAGCATCCAGGTTGTACACTTGTATACTTTCTTGAGAGCATAATAATGAGATCAATGCATTTTTAAGTAAAATAAAGGGTTTGTGAAAGGTAGATAAGAATTTAGCCAAGATATTAAGATACATGTATTTGTATCTGCACATATAATTAGAACATCTAGTTTTCATTTTACGTACCAATTTCAGTTTTTATGTACTAGAGTAATGATAACAACCTATCTTTCAGAGATGTTATTTAAGTTTATTGTGAGATCTAATTTATCCATGTTCCATTATACATAACTTTTGTCTATTGCATGTTATGTAAAACTGTTAAAATATTATTTAGTCTATATAACATATGATCACTTAGGGATTCTCAATGATTGGAAATAAATTTATGGGTTTTTTTTTGAGACTTACATTACTATCTCCGTGTAAAGGATAGAGGAAAATATAATGCCTATGGTACTATCTTGACATTAAGTATTTATACAAGCTTCATTGCAAAATATATGACAGATTGTCAGAGTAATGTCCTTTGGATAATTATTTTACTTGAGAAACTTTCAATAACATTAGACATGGTTTATGAAATTCTTTGCAAAGATTCAAGAATTAGAAAGTTTAGATATTATTGAAAAATATTTTATTTGCAAAATATGCAATTAAAACATATAGTTTTTTGATTGAAATAAGAATCAAATAAGAGCCAAGTGCATATCATGTTAATTCAATATTTAGAAAAAGTCATCTAGTTCATGCAGAGTCTTCTTCAAGTTTTCATTCTATTTTACATCTTACATTTTCAATTTTGTCTTTACAAATGTCTCTCCTGCTTCTCTCTTGTCAAGCTGCCCACACAGTTTCTACTGGATAATGGAGTGTTCTCTTATTTCTTACATTCCATTCTTCTTTATGACCTAGGAATGTTCCCTCCAAAACAGATTTCTTGATATCACACACCTAATTAGAAACCTTGGTCGCTGTATCTCCTAATACTTTTGAGAATTCATAGCACACACTTGAAGACGATTAAATACATTGTTTTCTAAATTTCTTCTCTGCACATATTCTGGTTTATTCATTTTCAATTAGTCAAAGGACTTTAAGGCCATTATGCTATTTTCTGCCTCTGTGCATTCACTTGTGCTGTTCCCTTTAACGGGATACTAACCTCACACTAATTCTGCAGTGGACAAAAACAAGCTGTTTCATTATTTAGCTTTTCATTGCTCTGATAAACTTCAGAGGTAAACACTTTGAAGAAGGACATATTTGTTTTGGCTCACAGATGCAGAGGTGTTAGCCCACACTCAGAAGTTTTCATTGCTTTGAGTTTTCGACAAGACAGATTGTTGTGGTGAAGTGGTTGTTTTGAACAAAACAGCTTACCTCATGGTGTCCTGAAAGGAGAGAGAGAGAGAGAGAGAGAGAGAGAGAGAGAGAGAGAGAGAGAGAGAGAGAGAGTTCTCAGAACAAGCCATACCCATTGAACTACTTCCTCCAGTTAGGCATCATCTCCTAACTTCCTCTTCCGCTTTGAATTTATTAAAGAATCCGCCCATAAATCAACCATCCTCATGATCTAGTTACTTCCAAAGGCACCATATTTGAGTTGATGAGCATTTTAGGTGGAAGTTTGTGATCCAAACTATAACATAGATTAAATGCCAGTGTTTCAGGGAGAATTTCTTTCCTTGACGTGGCATTGTATTTATAGCTTCTCAATATTTATGCTGAGTAGGACTGTTAGCTTTCCAGTACAAGCACCAAGTCCTGTTTATGGGTCCTTCACCACGGCACTCAAAATGATGCTCCAAGTTGCTCGTAAAATGTTTAATGAAATAAATTAGATGGGAGGTTTAAAGTGGAAGTATTAATCCCTAATTGTATGGTTATATTTTCTGTCAAATATATTTAAAGCAACTGATTGAAAAGAAAACAGCACCTAGTTTCCCATACAGCCCTCTTCTCTCTTTGACGTCTGTGATTTACACTGGGAAGAAATCAATTTCTTCTGCTAGGTAAATGATATATATTACTTAATTGAATCAAAGCTTAATGCTTTGCACTAAGATGTCCAAGAAAATGGTGGTTTAGGGGTACTAAGATATATTGCCATGCACTCCGTCTTTCCAAACTATTTTAAGCAAGTACTTATAATGATTTAAATTGCAGGACTGTGTCCCTAATAAGCTTTCTGTTTAAAACCCTCATGCTGAGCTTTCTGAGAGCGACGTGGTCTACATGCAAACTCTTTGCAAACAGCATCTGAATTATAGACAGAGGCACACATTAGGAGCTGCCAGAATTGTGTTTGTTGTGGCTGCCTGGTTAGCTGCTGCTTGAACAGCTGAAGTATGAGCGTATTGATCCATCAGTGCCAGCTCAAATAAGGAGTATGCCAACCCTAGAGGGAAATCAGACTCATATGCAAAGTTGGATTGAAAAAATTTGGCTGGGAGAAATGGTGAAAGGGTGGACGAGCCGTTTCATATGAAGGCATCAGTTTATTTTAAGAATCACAAAAACAGTACATTTTTGTTATTTGGGTGTCATACTTCCAAGATTTCCTTTGAATTTAACAAAACAGGAAAGAGTTTCATTTTACCGCAAAGGATCGTGCCTGCCCTTGTATATAAAATAGAATGGGGAATGAAATTAATTGTTGAAAATATTCAATTCAGAACCTAATTATCTGAAAATGAAGTATTTGATCTCACTGAGTAATTGTCGTACTTCATTTCTTTGTGAATAAGTAAAAAACACATTTGATAATGATTATGTTAACTGGTTTCTGTAAAATCACCAGTTTTGCCAAAACAGAACCTTTAGTCTCATAGGAATGGTTATAGTGATCATAATATACTTAAAATTAAGCATTGATGAGTCTCAAAATTCAGCTTTTTATGTTAAATTCTGCTTAGATAAGGCAAAGAAACACCTTGAGAACCTTGTAGAGAGCACTAAATACCCATAACGGCTGTTGGATTTTTAAAAAGGAGAAGCTCCTACTAATTGGATTGACGTTGTTTGGTCTGTACTCTCTGGAACTACTTGTTCCACAAATTCACTCTTCTCTGTTGGAGAAATAACATTCCTGCAATTTAAAAATAGATCTCACTAGTTGAGAATTCCTGCTGCCTTGGGTACCGTATGTATGTGTACGAGAGTGTATGCATGTGTGCTACACACAAAGCTACAATATGAGTGATGAGTCTACCAAAAAGCACATGTTCTAGCATGTTTAAGCTTGGGATATACAGCTGAGATATTTTGTTAATCTTTTGTTCTTTAAAAAAAAGTAATTAAAGAAAAGATAGATTGTTTTCAAGGTGACAGTCCATTTCCCAATTTAGTTTTGGTTAACTTACTATTTTAGATTTTGGTATTTCTCTTGTCACATTTTTTCTCTTCATCTGGTCTCTGCCCCTGGAACGTGCTTTCTCGAGATAGTCCTTACTATTCTTGCAAGAATGTTTATATTTTACATAGAATGACCCCTGAAATTAGTAAATCTTTAAACATGCTACATTGGAAAATATACCTTTCTTCCTTGGGTTTCTGGAGCCTGCTGGCCCCTGAGCAGATATTATCAATAAGAGCTGCACTTGGATGGGTGGTTCTGAAAGCAATATTTCCCTGTATCCCCTGGTAATGAAAAGGAGGTTTTATATCAGAAAGAAGAGCCACTTCCTGATTGAGCTCTGTGCTAAAAGTAGACTTGCCTTTGGGCAGAAATATGAATGTCATGATGCTTCCTATTTAACTTTATTACCCATACTTCCTGGCCCAGAAGGACAGTTGACTGTTTAGTTCACATCAATTATCATGAAATCATTCGTAACAGGAAAAATAGTGAAGTAACAACACTCATGTTGATGTAGTTTTATTTAGACTTATCTTTCTGATTCAAAAGTATAACTTACTCAAAGCAATATTCTATTTCAGGAACTGACTGATGAATGGGCTTGATTTTTATTCTAGGCCTTAGTTTATGGGCTATTTAATAAAAGATGATCATGTAAGCCTCTTTAAGCAATGTATTATGATTCTATTGCTCTTTCAAGTTTCAAGTTTTCTGAGACAGGGTCTCACTCTGTAGTCCAGGCTGGTACTGAACTCATTATATAGCTGGCCTTGGACTCATGACGATCCTCCAACCTCAGCCTCCCGAGTGTTGGACCAATCTTACTTGTATTTGTAATGTCTACTACCTTTTGAATACTTATTTATCGCTGTTAACTACTAATGGTATGAAAAGCTAATGCCACATTTACTATTTCTTTCTTTTATTTAGTTCTCAAGGTGGTTTTTTCTCCATAAATTCTTGTTCAAATCTTTAACCTATTTACACCCTTCATAGACATTTCAATGCAGTGCATACATTGAGTAAAATTACTCAGGCAATCTATTTTTTATAACTAAGCACTGAAGTATACAAGTAATGACATGAATACATGGATGATAGAATGCAAATTGAAGGATAAATTGTGATAGAAATGCACTTTGCATTTGCATCTTTATTTTTTTTCTCCCAACAAAACGGGTAAGGGTGGCACAAATGTATGTGATGGAAGCCCCATTAACTAGCATGTGAAATCGCCAAAGTAATGTGGTTCAGCAGAGACCAAAGTCTTGTAATGAGTGTGAGAAGGCTATTTTAATAATTAGAATGAGTCAAAAGCAATCCCCTGCCTGCTGTAGCTTGCTCAGATGACAGAAAAAGGAAAATGCTCTTTTCTGCTGAGACAGACACAGGACATCAGTCAAAATGATAAGGGCTGTCAGTGTAATATTCCTCTGAGTCAGGTCCCTCCAAGTTAGGGATCTAGGGATGAGAGTTTCTAATCTTTTTCTTTGCTTCAGTTTTACTTTGGGCTTTTGGGTAATAGAATTTGTATCAATAGATATCTTTTAAAAGTTCATGGTTCTTTGTTGAGAGAAATAAAGTAGTTTATGATCTAGTGGGAAAAATATGTCCTTTGAAGTCAGTAGAAGGAAAGATTTTCTCTTTGTTCCTTCATTAATATAAGTAAAGAATTTATATTCCTTAAATGAGTATGGAATTACCTTTCTCATAGGGATTTTATAAATATTTATACTTAAATACATCTGAGTGTATTTGGAAGGAAGAGCTTGGCTAGCAAAGCATTTTTATTCTGTGTTGTTACTAAATTCACTTTAAGGATAGCCAAAATATCAATGATTTTTAAACTTGTAAGGTGAAACAACACTTAATGTATAGTATTGGCATACAAATGTAGTTCTGATTCATTTTTGAAGTTGGGTACATTTCCAAAATCACTACAGAGAAGAAAAATGTATCTCATTAATGCCAATCAAAGAGGAAAATGATTTTAAATCAACATTTATACAAGTAAACCACAATCTTATTTATAACGCAACATCAGGAAATACCAACTGTATTTTTCTGCTCTGCACTGCCAAAAATGTAAATTTTTCTCCTTAAATATGAAATGTAGGATAATAAATTCAAAAATTGAAAATAAGGAGAATGTAAAATTCAGCTGATACCTACTGACTTATTCCAAAAATAAAGCTACAACTATAGCACACTGTACCATAAGGCACACAATAAAAACACATGCATTGATTTTTCAGAAAGAAAGAAGAAAAAAATGATGACAAGAATTTGCGTAATCTTCCCATGTTAATTGCTCGCTCAATGAACTGGTGATTGGCTTCATGGATTTCCAAGAAAATGTCATGTGGATAGACACACTCTTTACTTGTGATACCGCCGGCACCTATGTTATCCCTGGAAAGTTAGGGCTCCCAGATGCTCTGTTTACTGGAAGGAAATTAAGTGAAATGATTTGTGCAAATGTTTCGAACATGGAGGCCATACAGAGCATAATGAATTGTCAATACACTGTGTGAGCACATGTCAATTGATTTAGTGGTTCCAACAGATGCCTGCTGAGTATTACATGCATTAGTCATTTAGAGAAAGGACAAACTAGGGAGAAGAGACTGTCATGCATTGCTGTGCAAACAGATCACCTAAAGAGAGCGACTTTAATCAATCAGCATCAGTACTTTGGTGGTTCTCATCTGGACCACAGCAAGAGCCTCTCAGTAAAATACATTCTGCCTCTGCGGTCCCCATGATGTTGTCTGGACCTTGTTTTTCTGATCTTTCAGGATACAGGACAAATCTGTTTTAAAAGCTTGGTAGAGACTGACCTTTTCGTTTTTTTGAGCCACTGTGACGGGTATGTTCAGAGCTTAACTGGTATTGATAAACTATTGGCTGGGTTCATCTATTACTTATCAGGTTTCTATACCAGGTAAATTTCAGTATAATCTTCACTTGACTTGTGAAGTTTATCCTAAACAGTTCACTTTTAGTATAAACTAACTGGTGCCAAAGATTTTTCATTTATCTGAAGACTCAATATTGCCAATCATAAATGGGAAGTATTGAATAATATAAACATGGTGCTTATGGAATACTAGAAAAAGGCGTGGCTACTGATACCCTATTCTAATTCTTTTCTGTGGGTATATTTTAATTTACTGCTCACAAAAAAAAATCTTAGGCAGTAGACACTGTTTTTTAGCAGAGTTTGAATTTGAGGGAACAGGTTGAAATTGTGCTTAGGTTTTTGTCCAAGGCCACATACCTTATTGGTGAATCTTTAATTTGAATACACTCTGATTCTACAGTGGCCCTGCAAACATCAGAGCAAACTGCCTCTCCATGCAAACAACCACTTAAAAAACGAATGATTTACTATTGATTATTTAGTGTTTTGCTGGCAAGAAAACTGATGCCAAATATTTGTGTGTAACTAAGATTAAGATCAATTAACAGGTCTTTGCTGTCATTGAATCTTACCGTACTTGGGAATTTTAAGAAGAAATACAAGAAATATGTATATATTCAACAAAACTGCTTATTTAGAACCAAGATAACATTTAATAAGCATTTTGTAAACATTGTTACTGGAAATTTTAGAAGTTAAGTATAGTAATAGATGATAGTTAACTCAAAAATCATTTTTTTCCTGAATTTTTCTTTCAGCCTCTTTGGCTATCTACTTGAAAACTAGCTTGACAATAACAATGAAAATTTATTTTTCTCAATCACTCTTTAAAATGTTTTAACTTTGTGTGCTTGTCCTTTAGTACATATAATTTAGGTGTTAATATGTGTTGTAGGAAACTTACAGAAGTTTCATTGCTTCAAAACAGGTTTTTCTTAGTTTGGAAGGCATCTGTCCTGAGCTGTGTATGTGTCTCATCTAAATATGATTGTAGAATTTCTATTCAATGGCTTTTAAACCTGGCTTACTTGGTTTGCACAAATGATGTGTATTTTCATCAAAAAAAAAAAAAAAAGCTACGGTCAATGTGGGAAAAGATGTAATATTTACCAGTTCAGAATCAAGGCAATTTGGTCTACATTTAAGATCTTTCCGGACATACAACATTTCCAAACGAGAAATTGCCTTTGTTAATACTATTTGTTTAGCTGATGTGGCATAATGTGCACCCTTAAGATGATAAAAACGCTCACATCCATAAAAGAGTCTCTCTATGGAATTTATAGCATTTAAAATACATTGTTTCAGTTCTCTGTGAGATTGTTTCCTGTTGAGAAAAAAAAACTCATAATTAAAAACAGCAACTGGAATAGAATTATAATGCAGGTATTTTGACAATGTGGGCACCTGGTATATTATCTTGAAATAAAGTGACCTGTAGTTATTGCCGACAGTGTTCAATCTAGGCAGGATTTGCATAACTACAGAGAATTAGTCCCTCTGCCCATCCTTTTGAAAAGAGCATAGAGGATTTAGTAGAGAGGAGATAATTATGTTATTTGGGATAATAGTCAGATTTACTGTCTAGGATGCTATTCTGAACACTACATGAATTTCAGTATAATTGCTCAGATCCTGTTTAGATGAAAGCTAATTCAGTTTTTCAGGTCTTCCGTTATGCTCTGCCTTATTTTTATTGTTATCGTTTTTTAATAAGCAGGCCTAGCATTGCAAGCAAAAATGGTGTTTAATACTAATATTGACCTTCTTTTGTCTGTATTTATAAATGGCTTATTGGAAGATTTTTGAGCTATCATGGGCGTTTAAATTATGACTGTATTTTTTAACATTTTATTAGCATATCCATGATTGTCCACAGTATTTATAAAGTAAGTAAGTTATTAATTCCACTTTTTTTGGAGACAGGTGGTTGCTCTGTAGTCCAGGCTAGTCCTGAGCTCACTATATAGCCTAGGCTGGCCTAGAACTCATGGAAATCCTCTTGCCTCTCAGCTTCCCGAGTGATAGGATTGCAGGTGTAAGACACCTTGCCCAGCTATTTTGTGGTGCTAGGCATCTGTGCCCAGGTCTTCACGCTTCCTAGGCAGTGCTGTAAATATGAAGTTATACCCTCAGCCCAGATTCCATTTTCTTGCATAGGCCTTGGGAAGCAGAAATGTGTATTTGACTCTTTCCTTTTCACTTTGAGTCACACCCATGTCCTCAATAAATAAGGTGAAAGAATCCTCAGATTGATTACACCACTTATAATAACGACAGAATAATTGCACTACTAAGTGAGTTGAAGATATTCATTGCAATTTAATTCTGGTGACACTTTATTATATTTTTAAAAGTTCAACTAATTATAATAGTTTCTGATTCAGGTTGTATTAGATGTTGTTTTTTCCTCTTCTGTCTTGACTTGTGGTGACAGAGAAAAGTTCAATATTTAGGATTCTGTATAACTGTCATGTAAATTACTCACATAGTAGAAGCAAATGTAAAAAAAGTTGCTTTCATATTAATGAGATTTTTAAAAATCTTACAAAATTACAAAATAATTATTAGGCACCATCTTCCACACTCCTAATATGTTATCAAAACAGTTTAAATGTGATAGCTAAAGTTTTGAAGTTAAGTATTCTTAACTTTTAAATAGACCATCAAAATCATTTTACATTATTATTTCATTTTTAATTAAAAACCTAATGAATAAAAATCTAACAAATTACAATCATACCACTTCTGACATTTAGTCGACAGATTGCGTATTTTTGATATCTTTAATTAAATAATAAATTGTTATGTTGAGATTAATATATAAAATACCCAGAATCCATCATAATACAAGTATTTTGAAAATGTAAGAACTCGATAATCTTATCATAAAAGAAGCCTGCCTGTGATTACCCATTGTCAGTAGTTAGCTACATAAATTTAGATAGTGACTTGCAAGTTACCTCAAATCTGTATTCACAATATTCTTCCAGGAGTGCAGAATCATGCATGCCTTTGGGCTCTCCATGAATTCCATGACTGAAGCAAATGTTTATAGGGTCTATTTCAGCAGTGTTCATTCACAGTCAAGCATACCCGCCCACTCACTCACTGGCGAGAACCGAGAACCGAATAGGGAGGGACAGAGCGAGGCAGAAGAAGGAAAGAGAGGATCCTCTACAACTAATACATCAAACACACTTCCTAGTATTAAGTCAGACCTCCTAAATATAAACACGTGGAAGTTGTCTTTCAAAGACTTCCCTGAAAGCATGAAACTGGTAGTCAGTCCGCAGCGCTAGCTGTGATGCCAGAGAAGGGGTTTTTTGAAATGGAGGCTTCATTTCTCCCCCTCCCAGTAGCTATTCGACAGTCTTTGTTTCTTCCCATTCATTTTGGTCTCGTGAGAACAGCGCTGTTTTTCATTCCTTCCTTGGCATGGGGAGCCCTGATTCAGATCTGCAGTCAGTTCTGACCCATTTCCTTCTCTCCTCCACTTTACTGAAAAAAAAAAAATCTACAAATACAAGAAGTTATATACAGGGTATTATATAGCTTCAAATAAAAGACACATCATAAGTTAAGTTGTCATATTTTACTTGAATTTAATAGAGTCACATATATAAAGAGTACAAGGAAACTGATGAAGAAACCAGATATTTGGAGGTTTTCCTTACATATTTTTTTAAAAAAAATAAGTGTGCTGTTATTATTGATCTTCTGAATTCGTACTATATTATGATTATGGATAATGTTTATCCTCTTTAAATATTCAGCTGATGAAGACAAAGATAGTGTTTTGGTTGATTAATGTGCTAAGTTCGTAGTTTTATCATGAAACTTGCATACCTATTCATTCTTTATTACTTTTGTGCTTTATTAATGCTTATTTATTTACTATGCTTTATTTTCAGCTCATTCCTTTAATTTTCTGTGGCTATAGAGGTCATCTAATTTAATTCCTTTAAAATTTCTAAGACTTTTATTGTGTAAACTGTACCTATTCGGTAGCATGAAAAATTGATTTTTTTTCTTTTCCTTTTTTTTTTCTTGAGGAAGGTTATCATTCTGTAGCTCATGCTGGTCCTAAACTCACTACATACGTGGTCCAGACTACCCTCAAATCCATGGCAATCCTCCTGCCACAGCTTCCTGAGTGCTGGAATTACAGGCACACACTGCCATGTGGTGCTTTGGAACTGAACCCAGGGCCTTGTGCTTGCTAGACAAGTACTGTAACCACTGTGCTCTTCCTCCAGCCCTAAAATAATTCTTGTTTTTTCTTCAAATACACTAAATAACAATAACAGTGTAGTGGGATGGACTTATTAGTATGACTAACACACATTGGGAACATAATTCATGAAAAAATATATTTTATATTTTCGTTCCCTATAATCGCAGGAGGAAGGAAGCAACGATGAGTTACAAAATGGCACAACGATCATAATTAGGTCTCACAGAACAGAAAGGCAGTTTGAAATACTCGTTTTCAAGCTTACGGAATAGATTTATTTGTCACTGTGAATTCCAATTCATTCTTTTTCTTGAAAATTGTAAAAGCCTCCATTGTATCCAAATGTCTTAGACATAGTTTTATGCTTCTCTCTCACACCTCTAACACCTGATAATATTTTTACAAGGAGTCTAGAAAAAGCTGGGAAGAGGTGAATCTTCATTCTCTTATTTCTGGGACATGTAGGTTGTACACAAATAGCTTTCTTTATTGAGTTTAATGAGATTGTTGTAAGATCCAGCCTGATTACTTGAAGGAAGAGAAATCATCCAAAGAGATATAAATTCTATGAGAAAAAAAGATTCTCACAATAAAAAAGTCTCTCTTGTCCTCAAAACTTGTTGAAATATCCCTTGATCTTTGTTGAGTTCTTATTGATGTCACTGCATTTAATAACCACTCTATGGTAATTATCTGGAAAAAAAATGGAAAGTGTCTTTGGTTTATCGCAATGAACTTCGGTGGTTAGAAGGACCAAAACCACTGCTTATGAACTTTCTTTGTCGCTACAGAGAAAAATGAAAGTATTGCTTTTAAAGCCTTGCATTTCCTAGAAACTTATCATGAAAGCCTGCTGCCTCTTCAAGAACTACGGCTTTCGTTACTGATGTCACCACTTAGCCGGTGAGAGAACAGAGGCTGGCAAAGTTTGTCTTGAGCTTTATGTGGCCTTTCAGGGGCATTAAAATTTGTGCAAGTAATTTCTAGGACTGTTTGACAAACTCTACATGGTTATGGGTAAGTTTACTACCACTGGAAAAATTTTGACTCTAACTTTTTTCTCTCAGTATTTGTTAGTATTGTAGGATGAGTATGATTTTGAAAAGACAAAGCATTAATGCAATTATTAAATATGTGAATCAAAGGAAGCTTGTCTGCCCAAAATAATTTTATATTTAGCATTCTATTATGTATTACAAGGTATATATTCACATTATGAGGTATTGTGGGTGACAGTCTGTGGACTTTATAAAATAAGTCACAATTGGGTTTTAGAAATTTAAACCAGGTACATGTTAAAGATATGTTGGAATTTATGTTGACATAAATGTAAGAAAAATCAAATTATTTAGTCTTGCTACCATAGATTCCAATTTAATTCTGCAACGGATGTTGTACATTAGAGCTGGTTATTTCCTGTTTCTATTAATAGTACTTAGCCTTTTACTGAGTAACAGTTGAAACTCCGTTATACATTTGAAGAATTTGGTAGAATAATAAGAAATATTATGGTACTGAAACAGTTACTATTTTGATCAGATTCATTTACTCAACAATTATTGATCTTATAGCATGTGCCAAGAAGCTTTCTAAACAAGGTATTTATCATACCAGTATGTTTGCTCTTACTTCCTGCTAGTATGTCTACATTATTATTATCTTGCTGTTGCTAAAAACATAGACTTTCCAGTTTGGATAAGGCTACATTTGTTTCTCTGTAAAATAGAAGAAGGAAGATAATGACTGAAATATGTTCCCAAAGGGGAAAAAAAATCTCATGGATGTCAACTTTAGTGGAAAGAAAGACAGAGGTGGCTGTTAATGGAATGCCATGTTCAGATAAGTAAGGGTGGCTTTATAGATAAGTATTGCTATTTTTACTGATAGGCCTGCATTAGCCACTTTTCCGTCATTTGGACAAAATACTTGCCAAGTGCAACTTAAAGAAAGTGAGGTCTACTTAGGCTCACGGTTTTCAGTGCAGTCAGTTATTTGATCGCTACTTGACTCTCAAGAACGAGGGCACAGTGCAAGGACAATGTGGAGAGCAGCTCCTTAGCTCAAGGCAGCCAGGAAGCAGAGAGAAGGGAGGAGCAAGCAATCTAGACATGCCCTTCATAAGACACAGCCCCAGTGACACCCCGGTCCCTCAGCCATCAGCACATCTAGTAAAGAAATCATCAATGAATCTGCCCTCTGATGAGGAGAGCACCCTATGATCCAATCACTTTCCAAAAGCTCCATCTTTGAACACATAAGACTTTTGGAGGGACAGCATAGATCTAAACAATAGTGAGGCCCAGTGATAAAGATTGCATTCAAGTTTTTTTACTCACTATCAAACTTTTTCACATGTTTTATAGGCCTCTCTAAGGAAACTCAGTGCTTGCTTTATAACATAAACTAACGACTTTTCTCTATTTGCTTTCTACCTAGATTCTTAGCATCTTGAAGACCAGATCCCCCTGTAACCTTGTCATCTTCATAAACCTTGAATAAAAGATACCCAATACCTACTTTTTTTTTTTTTTAGTAAATCACTGGGCACACATTTCTATATTTAAATAGGATGGCTTAAGCTAGCAGAACATATCTCAGTAGTTAGATAGAGCACTTGCCTACTCACTCAAGGTACTGTGTTGAATTTCTCAGTACCACAAATATATATATATATATATATATATATATATATATATATATATATATATATATATATATATAATTAGCTGGGCACAGTGGCACACCAGTACTCAGGAGGCTGAGGCTGGAACATCACCGATTGTCATTAGTTCAAGTCCAGCCTGGGTTGCAGAGCTACAAAGTGTGTTTATGACCTCATTGACTTGTCAAAAAAAAATCATTCTTATAAAAACTCACCATCTGTGCCTAGCATTTCAAAAAATAATTTAAACTTGTATAAATTGTCATGAGACTGGGGTATCTCCTTAGCATTCAGATTTGTTTAGAAAAGGAATCAAATCAGCCCCAGGGAAAATTCTAAATCCTGTACTAATTTTAGGTCGTTAGCTGTTACTCTTTTGGAACATTTGGCAATTCCCAAACAGTACTCTTAATGATGTTTTAAAATATATACCTATGCCTAGCCGAGTCATCTAGAAGTCTTTTCTCTCAGGCAACCTAACCCATCAATTTTTCCCTCTTTAAAAAGGGAATCCAGTGGAAGAACATGTTTAATGTTAGTAACTCCTTTAAAAAAAAAAGGATAAAAAAGAACAGAATGCTAACCCCAACAGTATCTAATTTAAAATCTGTTTTGGATGTTCTGTGTTCAATTTAAAGCCATAATTGGCTACTGATGGTTCAAATGAACGAGAAGGGTAAAGCAAGAAGGGCCAGATGAAAACTTTTGTGGCTAAATTTGGATATGCAAGGACCAATATTTTAAAAAGAAAGGATTAAAAAAGAAAGAAAAACCCTATAAATCCCAATATATAGTTAAGGGCTCTTATTGACTCTTTCGCTCTTAGTGGCATACATAAACTTTCTTGAAATTAAAGATAGATGATAAAAATATTCAAAGAATTTGTGTCTGCGATGAATGTTTTCCTTAATGTGGAATTTAATTATCTTGTATATCATATTTCAGTCACAAAACATTTAATAAGTCTGTATATATTTTGTTCTCTATGACAGGAAATGATTAGTCAAATCACTGACTTCCTGTTTACTTTATGCTGTTAGGTAATACCTTGCAGAATCATTTGTATATTACATATTCTACTTACATCGTAGCCTGTTTATACATGTGGAAAGGAGACTTCTTGCTCTAACAATCCTCAAGTGCCTCAAACTTATATTAAAATGTCATACATCTGCAACTTTTAAGAGTAAATGTTTATATTCAATCTGCACACCACACCTCAAAGCTAAAATGAATATCTGTATCAAATTAATGGTACATATAATGTTTTCTCCAGGCAAATACTCAATATATTTTCAATTACTCATTGTACCTTTCAATTTTTGTTTTTCCAGTCATTTTATTTTATTTTGTCTCTTAAATATCTCATGTTTCTTCCCATTCTTCTGCCCTTCAGTTCTGTTTTGTTTTTCTTTTCTTCCTTCCTGTGCCTGTCCTTCGGTCTTGTTTCCTTCTACTCTTTTGTTTGGCTTCTTTTAATTTCTTTCTTCCTTGTATTTCCATTCTTTAATTTCACTAAATTAATTAATAAATTACTAATTAATCACGAAACTAACCCCCTCTGCCACTTTTCCTTCATTTCTGTTTTTTTTAATTTTGCTTTCCTGCATGTTTTCAGTCTGTTCGTTGTGTTTCTCTTACGTTTGCCACAAATTAAGTATAATAGAAAGAAGAGATAACATTAACAAGATTCTTCCTTCTTTTATTTCTTTTCCCTGTCTTTTCTTAAGCAAATAGTTGGTGAAAGTCTCTTACAGGAATATATGCAGCATTTGAGGCAGGGCTTGGTGTTGATTCCTCACCATGTCTCCATGAGTGAGTGGGGAGGGCGTGGCTAACCAGAGTGCATTGGCTTGCTTAAGCTCATAGGTAAGTGACAGAATTAGCGGGGCCAGAATGCCTGCTCAGGAGCCTTATTTAGGTCAAATGCTTTAGATCTATATCATTTTCTAGATTTATCCTTTAGACACATCACCTGACACCTGATTCTTAATTTTAACATTCCAGGAAATGGGCACTACTGGGCTTTCCTCTTCTCTTTTTCATTCAAGAAATAAGATGCCCTAAATTATTCCCGACACCGAATACTCAATTCTCATGATGAGTATTTTGATGGCACTTTATAGTCACTGACCTTTTGTGCGCCCCAAGCTTTTTTTACTGTCTTACAGGGCTGGATATGTGGTGGACACTATGACAGCTTAACTCTTTATCTAGATGAATGTGGGCTTGTTGAGCAAAACCAGCATGTGCTCACTATTCCCGGGGTTTGTAAGATATTTTGTGGTTGGGCACAATGTTTGGGCCTTGTCCTCACTCTTTTAGCCACGTGCTGCAAGAGGATAAAAATACTTTCAATCAAGCTTGATTCAAGTGGAATAAAATATTGTTTAAGATATTTTTGAACAGAGGCAGAATTTTTAAGTGAATAGACTATTTTTTTTGAATAATAGAACAACATGAAGTAGGAAAACGTAGTAGAAGAAAAATATAGGTGATGATATGCCTTCCTTAAGTATAAAGAATCAGATAAGAAAGGTTATCGTCTGTACATGATTAATTGAATTTCAAGAATAGTCAAAAGTAATGCATTTCTTTTAGGTAATATCCTCTGGTTTGTAGTCAGGAGAAGTATAGTAATTGTTATTACTTGGATTTTTAAGACTACCATTTTTGTGGAGGCTTATATACTTATTTACTCTAAAATATAGTAAAAAATACGGTAATTAAGATTTTGTAGCTGTTATTAACTTCGAAAGATAGATAGATAAATGATAGGTATTTTCATTCTCCAAAAAACAACTTTGAACATTCTATTTTAATGTATTTTTATTTATGCATTTATTTTTGAGACAGTGTCTTGCTCTGTAGCTCTGGCTGGTCCTGAACTCACTATGTAGCCCAAGCTGATCTTGGAGTTACAGCAATCCTCTGTCTCAGCTTTCCAAGTTCTGAAATTACAGGCATGTGTCACCCTGCCTACCTCACGTGGTGCTAAGGAATAGAACTCAGGTACTTAGCGGTTGCTGGGCAAGCACTTTAAATGCTGATCCATTCCTCTAGTCCGATCACTGAACACTTGAAAACAACTTTAAAAATTGGCAAAAGATATGTCTCTCAAAAATTTATTTTTACTGACTACAATATAGTTTAAATAATATAATTTAGTATAAAGATAGCCATAGTGATTCATCTATAAGAATTCCATGTTTCAGAAAGAAAAAATATAAACCATGTGGGTATTTTTAGTTATTTATAAATTAGAAGATTTAGCTATGTCTGGCTCAGTAAAGAAAAAAATAAATCATGGTGCTTTCCTGTGTTTTCTTAAGCCCTAAAGTTAAGTATTTCATATGATCATTATTATGTCTGACTCACTATTTAGTCAAAAGTATATATTTTTAAAAGTATGTTCAGTATAGGCTAGTTTTATATACTTGGCTGTAACTGCCAGGAAACACCGAACAGTGTGTGGGTTCCCCTGACTTCAAGAATGAAGCACTTGGAGCCTCGCTTCTTTTTCCCCCCACTATTTGTGGGTGTATATATACGCGATATTCAGTGGCTACATCAAGCTTGAGGACATGGTGCACTTTCCAATCTCCTTCCCCCCTCATTGTCCGTCCCACGCCCTCCCGCATCCCTCCCAACCCTCAGCACTCTCAGTTGGCTCTATAAAATGCCTGTCTTTTGGATCATTTTCCTTCTGAGTTTGACTCACTTCGCTAAACATGATGTTCTCAGGTTGTGTCCATTTACCTACAAAAGCCTCTACTTCTCAGATCCCCCTATTCTGAGTCTTGAGCCCGACCTCAATTCTGCAAGAAACTCATTGTGCCAAATCCCCATATACTCCTAAAAGCCACATTGACAGATAATGGGCAGATACAATCATAACAGTTAAAGGATACTTATTAATACAGCCTAAAGGAAAAGTGAATCTCTAAAATCATCTGTAGGTTTTATTTAGAGTTCCCCCAGGCAGCTACTATTAAGGAAAATTCGTCTCAGGAATTTTAGATTCTCTTGTGTTTGCATTTAAGTCTTGAATTTTTTTAGCTTAATTAACATGAACAGCAGGAAGGTATTTTTCAACTTATCTTCCATCTTTCTGAAGGTAACTTGATGCACATTCACAGGGATTCGGTACCTTTTGAAATCCTTTTAATCTTTTTAAAGATTCTTTAAACCCTTTTTTAAAATGCTTATATACTCATAAAAGTCCACTAGAATGATAGCATGAGATTATATGCTGGTGAAAGCAAATATTCTTTTTAATATTCTCAAGTTTACCACCCTTTCATGTCCCCATATGAACAGAAAGAAAAAGCAAATTGGATTTAAGCAGTAAAAATGCAATTTTACAATGTACAAAATAGTAATTATATAAAAAATGCTTCTTTGGGGAAAATGAGAGATTATACTTAGTTAAACACATGACAGAGTGCTAATTATTATTTATAGGTTTTATTATTATATACCTGCAAGTAACAAAAGATTACATTTCATTTGACTTTGAACAGCTAGTAATTATAAGATTCAATGCCAACTGTCAGAAAAACCATTAACTTATGCACACCTAAATTTTGAAATTAAATTACTAACTTCTACGCTTCTTCTAATACACATTTTAACATTTACTAAATTCAATAACTTAAAAATAAGCAACATGAAACACTGTCATTTTTTCATCTACTTTTCTGGGCATTAATTTAATAGAAATGTATTTGATACTGCAAGATATTGTAGAAAGACTTGACTCTCTAATGTGTCCTATGTGAACACTCACATTTTCCTCTAGTCAATAGGAGAGTTGCTTAAAAGTTTAAGATGTTGTAACCATTTCTTAATTTATGCTAATAAAACAGAAACTGAGCAGACATTTGTTATTGTCAAAACTTTAGAATCAGTGTCCAGCCAGTCTAATTCATGTAGGGAGAGGAAGCACGAAATTGTGCAGAGCCACAGTAGTGAAAACAGCATTAAAAGATATGGAGATACAGAGTGTCTCTGTTCATATACTATCGTGTTGAGCTCCGGACCTGTGCATGTCATTAAATTCCCAGAACGATCTGTTGCAGCCTCAGCAGGCAAGGGGCAAATACAAACTCCAGCTAGCCTTCTTTTTCTGATATCCTCAAGTTTCAATACTCTGATTCCATAATTTCTTCAAACAATCATGAGTGAAAGTCAAGATTTACCCAATACACAGTTCCTGGTTCCTTATTTTTAGGGCTCCAAGAAACTGTTATGAAACACACTGGCATATGTGTAATGAAACACTTTTTTTTCTAATCTTTTAATACAGTTTTCTCTCTCCTACGGATCACACCTTAGTTTGGGTTGTAATTATACAATCACAGGTAAAGCAATAACATGCATAATTTCAGAATTATTTGTTTAATTTAAGGAGACAAGCAGGATAGAATGATTGTAGCCTATTTTTCTCTTCAAAAATCTTGATCTTTAGTCTTTCCCCATTAAACCAACCTGATTCTGGTTACTATGTCACTCTTATTCTTTTCGACACTTTGCCTGGGGAAAAAAAATGTATTTCTAAGTCATGCCACATTTTTTTTATTCTTATTTATCTTAACTTCTCCCATGCAGCTCCTCAAGGAGGCATTTGTTCCCTTCCATACTTAGTTCAACCCACTCCTCTGTGGTTTCCAAACACAGTTTTTCTATGTGTGGAATAGCAATGATCCGCAACCTCATAATTGAGCAGTCTGCTGCAATGTAGAATTTAAAAATAGACCTATATTGTGAAGATGAAGCTTTTTCTTAGGCTGAGTATGGGTTTAATAATAGAGAAGTTTGAGGCTTTTTGCCCACACAGTAATTTAGTTTCCTTATTTTGATGTGGGTAGAAAATTCAATCCGTCCTAAGATCAACGAGAGAAGGTCAGGTGTGAGAGAAAGCCCTAGGAAAAATAGTTGGTATCTCAGAGTTGTTCTGGCCCTAGAACCTCCCCAGTCACATTTATCCACTTTCCACTTTTCTATCTTTCCACCTAAAAATGTTCGTCTTATTTCAGGTAAGTAACTTCCACTGCAGGGGCAGCTGATGGTGTCTGTATGCGCCCTCAGGGACATTGCTTTTTCCAGCGTCTTCCCCAGTGAAAGGGCTTTTCTACGTCAATTCAGCTTAGATAAAGATTTTTTTTTTTTGTAAATTGAGGAACTGATTTTATAGTACATCGATGTGCTGTTGATCGAGACATTTGCAGTACTAAAGAATGTAGCTGCCAAGTCAGATTTTCTGGGTTTGTAACCTCATAACACACTCAGAAGATTTAAACCCTTGACTAACTCACTTCATTTCCTTGTGTTCCACTTTCTTCACCTATAAAATGAGGTTTATATTCAAAAGTTATAAGTAAGCTCTTTAGAATGATGACTGACTGACATAGTGATATATTTTGATTGCGTAAGTGAAACTGTTTTGGGATTGTTGGTAACACAACAGTTTGACCTCTCTTAACTTGGAACTTTCACATCAGTTTTGTTTGGTAAAGTACATCTCTCATTTCCTTTACACGTTGAAAATTACACTCAAATTTTGTATCCTGCTGTGGCAACTCTGAATGAGACTAGTCCTCCGCTTATTTGCAGAACACAGAAGGCTGACGAGCTAGAGAACAGAGACTGCCAGCTTTTTTCCATCTGAGGTACTTAAATACTTGGGAGGTACAATCCAATGGTTACTGCAATTCACATAAATTTTGAGTATACCATTTAAAGGAAAACTTGCAAAGCGTATGCTGCAAGGATTCCAATTGTTACAGTGCTTATACTTTTATCTTTTTTTGGTTTTTAACGGATTGGTTCATTTAAGCCGTAGAAGACACTCGCCGATACTCAAAGACGTTCTAAAATTAATTCCCACCAGCCTGTCTTCTTGAACTAGAAGCTGCAGAGTAGCCAGTCAAGCTAATTCGTTGCACACATAGGAAAATCTGTTTACACCGTGAAAAACCCATTTTCCTCTGCGATGCCTACTGCTGGCAAAGTCAAAGCTGAAACATTGGCAAAAACAAAAGCAGACTAAAAAGACTTAAATAAAAGAGCGTGTAAGGCAGATGGGGCGATGAATAGTTGAGGACCAGTGTCTGCTCGCTTCACCGTACCCCTTTTCAATGGTTGCAGTACGATAATTTTGCCACGATTATCTGAAAATTACGTTGACTGCTTAGCTCTGATTCCCGCTTTTCCTAAATCGTCTGCAGGAGAGATGACATTCTAATTGCACTCCTAAGTTTTTTACACTATGAGTTTGTTAAGTGCAGACACGTTTTGCTGAAGAAAAAGCATAAATGTATATAATTTGACATCATGACAGATTAATACTTAGGCATTAGACCGGCAGTACAATTAGACAGCTTAGATGCGTCCTACATCTTAATGTCTGTATGACTTTCAAAAGTCTTATTAAGTCCTCCATTTTAAAGGGTCTGTTGCCGTTTTGCTGATTGAAATAAGTCAAAGTCTCTCATAGGATTTAAGTGGATTATAGGAAAGCTTGTCCAATCGCAGCTGATTCTAGAAAATTGAAATCCAGGGAATTACCTGTACATTCAGGATGTCTCATGGTGAGAAACTGTTTACAGTTGACTTCCTGAGGTGGCTTTCGACTATAGGACTGGCACTCTTTCAATTACCTCTTTTAAAAATTTCGTACGTATATAATTTAATCAGAAATAGTCAGGAACACCAAGACATTTCTCTGGTATGGTTTATTTATTTTTTAGGGGGAAGGGTGGAATCTCATCCAGAACTTCTCATATGCTGAGTAATTCTTTACCACTGATCTACAACTTCTGCACTGAATGTATTAATTTACTGAAATTTTCAAGATTTTTCAGTTTGATCAACAATAAAAAAATTGCACTCTAGACAGGAATCAAGCATATATGCACACACACACACATGCATAAAAAGTTAAAACAAACTTTATAAAATGTAAACTTCATCTACAATTACTTATGACTTCTTAAGTGTTTTCATTCACCAACGCATGCATCATAAAATTTACCCAAATGTTAGTAATCTAAATTTTGGTGATTGTACCCACTGAGCCTGTCCTTCCAGTTGCTACCATGGAGTAAATAACATTTATCAGACTGAATTGTGTTAGCACATGGACTATATAATCGCTGTTGAACTGTACTCGTAATGCCGGATGTACTGAGCTTAGGTGGCTGCAGTAGGAGGCATGTAAAGAGTCCAAATCTGACCTGGTCAGCTTAGTAAGACTCCATCTCAGAAAAAGGTATGAAAGGCTGAGGGTGTGGCTATATAAATAGACAAATAAATGAATTTTTATGTAGAAATGGGAGCAGGGAGTGGGAGTACTTTTTTTGTAATGGTTATGCTTTGAAAATGTCTATTCATCAATCTAGCTAAGTCAGTAATAATTTATATTTTTCTAATTTATTCTTCTTATTTTTTGCAGTTCCAAGTATTGAACTCAGAGCCTCACTGATACTTCTCAAAGCATCTATCACCAAATCCCCAGCTTCAGTTTTCATTTTTTCCTCATTTTATTGATATGTATAAGCACAAAATTTAAGGTTTACAATGAAGTTGAGGATTTTGTGCGCATAGGTATATTGTCAAGGTGTCAAGGACTTTCCCACTCTCCTTTTGTCCCTTCCCTTACCCATGCGCCTCTATCCCTGTCCACCCTACCCCCTGTTTCACTTTGTTTTTCGTTTTAAGTTCCATAAGAGTTGTGATCTGGGTCTCTCATATCAGAGAGACTATTCGATGTTTCACCTTCTGCTTCTGACTCACTTCACTAAGCATGATGTTCTCAAGTTTCTTTCATTTGCCTGCAGAAGCCTCCACGTTGTTGGACTTTATAGATGCACGGTATCCCCTTGTTATGTGACAAATACACCTGCCAAACACAGGCCCTGGAAACATTAACATACATACACAATACCTGCTACCTAAAAGCAAAGCACCTTAAAAAATTAGTTCCTATGTACATATGGCTTCTGACCACGAAGTATTGGATCTTCCTAATAGACTTTTTCTTACTCCCTTCTAAGGCCTCCATGGGTCATCTCCCTCAACCTAGGTGAACTATGAACACTGAAATTTATGCTATGCGTTATACCTGTCAGATTTTTTTAATCAAAATAATTGTTTTATTAGAAAAAAAAGATATCAATTAGAGGAACTAGAGAACAGGCTCTAAAAAGGAGGGGGGAGAGTATATGATGTAGAAATTTCTTTTCAGATGAGTAGATCCCAAGCACACTCTCAAAGATGACTTCATTTACTCAGCTTAACTAATTACATTTTTTTTTAATGAACAGCAGAGGCCTTGAAAATACTTTTTACTGTAGCCATCATGAATTTAGAAGTAATTATCAGGAATCGTATCTAATCTGTCTTCTTCCCTTGTAAATCCACCTCACAGACACTAAGCATGTGACTTCTTGGAATTAGGACGCACCGCACTTGGGAGCTTCTCTCTCAGCTTGCTCATAGAAAATGAAACTTAACAAAAATGTTCATATAAAAAGGTAACAGATTTCAGGACAATATAGTAAGTGCTAAGATAAAGAAAGAAATAGAAAAAACCCAGAGAAAGAAAGAAGACTAACACGTAGACGGATCAGAAGATGTCTCCAAGAATTTATTCTAAAATCAGTTTTGAAAGATCCATGCAAAACAATAAGGCAAAAGAAAAAACACACTAATGTAAAGGCATAGAAGAACACGTAGATTTTTAAAAATGACAACTGCATTAGGTCTGAGTCCCACAGTGACTGAGGGGAGATGAGAAGAATGGAAATAAAAAGATTAAGGGGTTGGCAGAATCAAGATCTGGAAGTGTCTTCTATGATAAAGCAATTTGAAATTCAGCATGAAGTTCGTACAGCAGGGCCTTAAAATAGGGAACAATTTACTATTAATTTAATTATTGTTCTTAAAAGAGCTCTATTTTTATTATAGAAACACTCTTGGTAATCACTAAAATAGAAGCAGTTCATCTTAAGAAATAACAGATGAAAAATTAGTAATAATAATCATAAAGTCGCAAAGATACTATAAATTCTATAAGACACTCATTAAGGCTGTGCCCTAGCATCTGCCTCCTTAACTATTATGTTAAATATTTTCTTAATTATTCTCGCGAATTACATTGGAAAATATAAGATGTTTTTACGTGGGTTGTCTAATAAAAACGCTAGGGGAAGCAATCACTGCAAGATGGAAGAAAGAATAGATTTTTCAGAATAATGAACTATTCGTACTTTACTGGAAAAAAAGAAGCTGGTGTATGTTGATTGATTATGTATCAATAATACATCCAATCACATAATAGGGTAAAACAGAGCTTTCAAAAGTGCAAAATGAAAATTTTTGAATAAAAGAAAAAAAAGAAATTACAGTTGGAGGAATAGTTCAGCAGTTAAAGCACTTGCCTAACAAGCTCAAGGTTCTGGGTTTGACTCCTCAGCACTGCATAAGTCTGGCGTGGGGATGCGCACCCGTAATTCTGGTACTCAGGATCTGAGACAGGAGGATTGCTGGGAGTTTGAGGCCAGCCTAGGCTACATAGTGACTTAAAACAAAACAAAAACAAACAAACAAACAAAACAATACCCATGATTCAACTGGGAAATGATAATAGAAGCTTTCTTTAATGGATAAAATAGGAGTAGAAATTTTCAAGTACAGCGACTCTGCTCTGTTCATACAAAGAAGTCGTAGGAATGTGTCTTAGGTTGTTATTGCAGCTGTAAAATATGACTACGATCTTGAGATATTAACAACAAAATTTGTTCTCTTGAAGTTTTGAAGTCAAAAGTCTGAGTTGAATCTCATAGGGCTAAACTGTAAGTTTCAGGAGCATTACTTTCCTCTGGTGACTCAAAGAAACATTTTTTTCTTGCCTTTCCATTTTCTGGAGCCTTTTCACATCCCTTGGTTTGTAATCTCCTGTTCTATTTTCCAAGTTATTAAGTACAGATAGAATCTTTATCACATTTTCTATACTCAGACATTGACTTTTACTCTGACTTGAACTTCTATTTTTAAGGGCCCTTGTAATTATGAATTGGCTTACTTGAGTAATTCAATATAACTTGTTTTAGCCATAACATATTGTTATTATTTCAAACCTGAATTTTCTCTTCCTATATACTACCTACACACACAGGGTCTAAGATTTAGCATGTATACTCCTTTGGAGTGGAACCATACTTCTGACTACCACAGAGGAACTGTCAAAGTAAAAGGCACGGAGCTGAGGAAGCTCTGAATTGCCTCTGAACGCATCCAGGAGCTTGAGAAACTGTAACACAGACATAAGGGGTCTTAAGACCTTACTTTCCCACTCATTTTAGACTCCAGGAGTTCAAAAGTGAGGCTCTACCCCATTCAAAACAGAAGCAACGTGACCCTATATTGGGTCAAAGTGACCCTCCCATGTAGCTGTTCAACGGGTTTTCTGAGTTGGTCACCGGAGTTCATTTCCGTCCTTTTATTTTTATGCCCCTGTTCCTGCTCCTCTTGAGCTCTTTACCTCTCTTTGGTCCTAATGGTGACTTCCAATTTCAGTTTCAAATGATCAACTTATTACCAGAGTAAGACGCTTCGATTTCCAACGTTTTAAAATTCTCAAAGATGTTTTTTTGAGTCTACCAAATGCTTTCAGGACTACATCTCTCCATAGTCCTTCCAGAGTCAATATTTACTTGGAATCCTTTTCCAAATCTTTTCTCTTGCTCTCAAATCACAATGACTTGTAGAATTCAGTTACAACAAGCTTGCAGTTATAGGAGCATTTCCAACAACATTAGTTCTTTTAAAGGTCAGATAGAGTTAGAAGAAATGTTTGGAAAATAGGCATATCATTAAAGTAACTAAAGGATTACTACACGAGGGAGAAAATAAATGAGTATTGTGATGTTTGCTACTTAAGAAAACATTAATGTTCTATCTGTAAATATAAATTGCTATGATTTTCCCCCGTGTAAAATGTAATCACAGTATACTTCTAATTCATGCATTACTTGAGCCCTACTATGGTCCATCTTAGACTTTCACATCTGCTAATAAGTAAAAAATATCACACAATACTTTCTCTCAGATTATGACCTCTGCGGTGATACAGTTCTTCTTTAGTGTATTTCAATATTAACACATTAATTGAATTTATTATTTCACATACTTTTATTTGGTAACTATGTAGGTATCGCATTAGTAAACCATACTCTTGAAGGTGTCTTTTATTTTCTGATTTCTATAAAACATGGTTTTTCATGGTTTATATGGGAGAAAGGAATGTTTGGGAAGATAATATTCACAGATTCATACTGTCCTCTTTTCAACCTCTTTATATGAAATTATATATTATGAGAGGAAGCGAAGATTAAAGTCCCACTGACTTCAAGAAAATTACCAAAGGGGGAAAAAGACCACCAAAGATAAACTGCTTAACGTAATAGTGTTTATGCATTGCATTTAGAGTAAGCCTTCTTTCTAAAAAAAATTAGCGTTTATTACAATATATATGTCCTACTTCTTATGTCAACAACCAATATGAAATTAACTAATAAGTAAAAGTATCATGCCATCAGATAGTAATTGCCTATTTATGTCAGAATGCTGAAGTTTTCAAATCCTTGATGCAAATTAATTTATAATTTCCAATTCTTTCAGTACCATCTGTATCATGATGTCTTAGAAAATGAATGTAATGTAGTTATCAAAATTATATCTTAATTTAATCTGAATCATCATCGTCTAACTTTTATTATTATAAGAAAAATACAATTTCAGTTGGAAATAGGTGAAAACCTGATTACTTGCAGTTCAAATACGAGTTTGGGAAAAAAATTTAAATGTAGATTTTTTAAGAAAGAAACTATATTCCAGCATAGAAAACTTCAATTTTGATAGGATAAAATGAAAAAAGAATAAAAGATATAGGAAACAATCCAAAAGAAATCATGTGGATAGGGTTAGCATAACTAAGCATCTTCTTTTACTCAGTTGTTGTCAGTATGCTTAATAACTTTTTCTCTTTAAAATTTTAATTTATTCATTTGTATACTAAAGGAGAAAGCACATACTTTGGGGGGTCTCAAACATCCTGGGGAAATGTACTATTTTTACTGAACAAAAAATATGTCGGCAATAATATTTGTTTCTAATTTTTTCTCATATTAATAAAACTTACATTCATTATAGAGAAGAAAAAACATTCTTCAAGGTTCTGATGTGCAATCTGTTAAATCCACCCCCAAACAATCATTTTCTCTTTAAGAAACAAACCTAACCTAGTGTGGTTTGAAGATTGGAGCAGTTAAGTAATTTTTCCCAAAAATAGTAATGTAAATCCCACTTCTCACTTCTAAATAGGTTTCACTTATTTTTAAAATGAATTTGTTATTGACAGACAGGTATCACATATAATTTCTGCTTTGAGAATGAATGTCACTTGTTAAATTTTTAATTTTTGATTCTCAGTGAGGAAAACTATTAAATGGGTTTTTCTTTCTCTCATCAACCACCATGTTTTGAACTTGAACTCCACTAAAATATTATGCAGAACATTGTAATTGCATATCTGCATTTGTGATAGGAGACAATGTTGTCCTATTTTTCATTAGATTAATAAATCTTTAAGCTCTAAAGCGATCATTGCCAAGAGAGGACCATGATGTAGACCGGAAGGAAAATTATGTGATCACATTTCTTATAGTGAAAATAAAAATGAATCGCCTAAAATTCTGTGACTTCCTCGTGGGATAATCAGTGGGCAACTTGTGAAATCAACGCCTTTGTCTCTTCATGACTCTTTACAATTCTCTTGGTCAATAACAGATTACTTCCTGTATTTCTTCCCTCTACTCTGTCAATATCTGTTTTGCCACGTGAGAACTTCTGCCTGCTTTGGCTTGTGTGAAGAGGGGAAATTATGTGAAACTCAATCTCAAACATACATAAACTGGTCGCTCCTGAGCAGTTATCATGCATTTCTTTCTGTGGTTGTACAGTTTTCCTGTGCCAACCAGCAAATTCATGTTTAAATTGTTTTAGTAAGACTACTTGAGACATACAGGCAGCCTCTGATACATGAGCTATCTCACATTGAAAATGACAGGGGTCTAAGCCTCAGGATAGTGAGTGCTTCTTATGATACAGTCAATTGCTATTTAACTGAGTTTAGCCTAAGGTATTAGGAAAAGTTGCTGATGCTTTCAAACATGTTTAAACAATTTAATACTGTCTTGGTGTGTCAGCCTAAACTAGGGCGCTTCAAGGTATAATAGAAGGAACTTTTGAAATTAAAGAACAAGAATTTTCAAAGTTTTATATGGAAGGCCTCTGTTCAAACCTCTCAGTTACATGTTCTGGCATGTCTAAAAATGTTCTTTTGAGGACTCATACTTTTGTAATATTGGTCAGTCTGTTTTCAATGATAAGGTATAATAAAAAGAGTAGAAATTATTCCTTCCAGATCTCAAGATATCACTTGAAACAGCTTATTTGTTGCTGATAACATGTCTATGTCCATTAGTTTATGATCGGTCAACAAACTCTCTCTCCCAAATAAACAAGCATAACTTAAGGCATTACACAACATTTATTCTCATATTCTGGTAGATTTGTTTCATGATCCTTCTGCTAGAGCCACGTTCCCCTCAAGAGCTGCCAGGGGTTAGACTTCACTGAGACATCTGGGGAGCCGTGCCTCCTTCTTCAGTGACATTTCATCAGCAGAGAAGCCAGACTATACCTTCTCTCAGGACAACTATGCCACAGCTCCCAGGGTAAAAGTGAAGGGTACTTTCAAGTCCTCTTGAAAGTTGGTTTGAAAACAGAATAGTGTTTCTTCTGACACTCCAGTTTCCACAATGAGCCCCAGTTCAAGGGGGTAAGAAACAGAATGTATGTCTCATTGTGACAGCAAAATAGTTATGTTACATCACAAAGAAGTATCTACAAGGAGACTAAAAGGATTTCTGATCTTACTTCCCCATTTAAGACAGTCATGTGCATACATCATGAAATCTTCAAAGCTCTGGCTAAATAATTCCTTTGTTTTGAATTTTGGTGTATGAATGGTGGATTGCACTGCATTTTCCCCAATTTGTTGCCTTAATTTGATTTTCGGTGTTTTAGTGTTTAAAATGGCGATGCTACTTTCATAGAGACAAAGCAAGATGGTAGACCAGCAACCCGGCATCCCTGGGGCAAGTTTCAACTGAAGTGATCAATCATGATGTACATCTGTTTAGGATGTAAAGAAAAAACAAGTAGTAGACAATTGGCACTTGTGGTTTGTACAACCGTATCACACAATTAATACATCTTTAGCAAAGTTCTAGTAAAGAAGTCTTAGGCTGATACCTCATATAAAGGGACTAGATTTTGGTCACCAGCAAATTTTTCTAAGTAGATGGAAGTTCTGCTGCACTTTAGGCTTTCTTCAGAAAATGGCCCGAGTGATGCAGTAAATGTATTCAAAGCAAGAGACGGTATCACGAAGGGGGTTTAATGGCAAGATGTCTTATTGTAATACATTTTTATAATTTAATTGTTCACTCCATATCTTGATGGCCCCACAAATGAGCTTTAAAATTGAAGGCCAATACTTTGGGACTGTTTTAAAGCTAAGTTCAACATGTTCATACATTCTCTTAATGAACGAGAAGATCAGTGTATCTTCAGACCTAGGTCAAAGAGTTGCCAGGGCTTTGGCAGAAGGTGAAACTCAGCATGAGTTTCATGCAAATCCTTCCTGCTGCAGGGCTATCTACAGGAGCCTCAGCGAGCCCACTGTGTGTATCTAACAGTCATGCCCACAAACCTGTGACTAGGGCAGGACAGCTTCTGGAAACACTAAAGGCCTCTCTAAATATGAGCTTTCCCTTTTATTTCTAATGATTCTACATATTATCTGTATGTCACTTCTATGAGGTCATTGTAGCAATATCTAGCAACATGTACACACACACGCACACACACACACACACACACACACACACACACACACACACACACACACATCTTTCCTTACTACTAGGAACAAAAACACTTTCTAAATTAATATACGATTTTCCCTAGTTTAGGAAATTTATAGTTTTAGGTAGGTATTATTATTATTTTCACTAGTTAGAAAAAAAAACTGAGACTTTTTGGTGTCTATTTTTTTGTGTTGTTCAGATTTTTTTTTTCATTTTGGGGAAACTTGCTTATTTTAAAGGGGGATATATAATTATAATTGATCTCTAAGTAACTGAATTTTTATATTATGGGAAGAAGCAATGTTGCACAGTGGGAAAACATTAAAGTGAAATATCAAATGCGTTGTCCTTTGGTTTCTGCTCTTGTATAATTTTGACTGCTTGCATCCTTCCTGTTATTCAAATAAAGTGATAAGCAAAAGTGATGATGTATAGGAAAGTATTTTATGTCTTCTACGTCATTCTAAAATCATTTGCTCTTATGATGGCTGATAACTGGACTTTTGTGAGGAAAATGAGCTTTATGTGTAAGAAAGGCCTCAAGCAACACAAAATGATACAAAATGATAATAATTACGTAAAAAATAAACATCTGTGCAAACAATGTCCATAAGAATCAGAAAACTGGACCTTCTGGAGAGCATTTCTATTTCCAATTTTCTTGTGCTTGAAATTATTGAGAAGAAAAATATAACAAAATATCTAAAGAACAGGATTTTTTGATAGACAATGTTTATATAGAATACTATTATATATACATATAAAATGTTGTATATTTATATTTATTAACACCATCACAAATAACATGATTTGAAATTAACTGTAATCTTAACTTAGTTCAAAAATCAAAATTAAAGGAATAAAAAGGATAATTTCTAAGCTAAACCATATGATAATTTTCTTCTATGTTAGAAAACACATTATCCAATGAAAAAGCTAAGAGAATTCACCAGCTGTGGTCTCTATAGACACACACACTGTGGGCAGTGGAGAGAGAAAGGGCGAGAGAGAGAGACAGAGAGAGATAGAGAGAGAGAGAAAGAGAGAAGTGAGGTATTAGAACATTTAAAAGTATATCATTTATTGAAAATATTAAGAAGTGTGTTTTATGATTCTCAAATTCCATTTGTAATGCTGTGTTTTAAAAAATTTGCACAACTCATCTGCATAATTAAAATAAGAAAATAAACACCGAAAATACTATTTAATACGTGTCTCCCATTAATAAATTACATTATAATACAAATTATATTTGTTAATCATCAGATTTTTTTGAAGACTTATTTTAGTCATCAAGAGTGGAGGGTTTGCTTGCTCTTGATGATTCTCTTCTAGCCTTTCCTGATTATTTTTTAAATTTGATGACAAACATTGCAACATGTCTCAGCCAATTAGGCTTGTCAGCTTTCACTGTGGTCCCCAATCAAGTGTTTGACTTTGGAAATGACAGAAGATCCTTGTTAAAAGTCATGCTTCTTGGATAGAGATGCGGCAACTCACATGTTGACGATGGCACACAGGTAGAGCTGCCTTTCCTTAAAAACAATAAGAGAACATAAATTTTGTCAGGAAACTCCCTGCAGTATTAAGTAAAGACCAAGGGAAAGTACACCTGCCTTACGGTTAATTTGAAATTGGATTAATCAAAATGAATATATATTTTATGAGCTACAGATAATGTGCATACATAAATCAAGCAGAAAGTAGGAAAAGTTGTCACAGCATTGATATAGCATGGCAAGGTGCTTCTGAATGTGTCTTAAAGGTAAAACAAATACAATAAATTTTAACTTGAAATATAAATAAATCTCTGAAAAATGGTTACCTGTGAAAGTCATTCGGCAAATCAACAGACACATTATGTAAGACTCACACAAACATAGAGACACAGACATACACACCCACACACAGACACACACAAGAATTTAAGAGAAATGAGAGTAGACAATTCCAGATCATTTCTTCATGAAATGACAACCCGATTCATGAAGAATTTTCCTAGTTTCATAATTAGGTTCCTGATTATTTTCATGCCCCTTTGATAAGCATTGTCATAGGAAAAATAAGTTTGAGTTTGTTAATTTGTTGAAGAAAAAAGGAAATGTTAGAGTAAACAAAATTGCATTTTACACTTTACATTTTTAAGAGGTGTTTTTGTTTTGTTTGTTTAAAGTACTTAAAATAATTTCAAGCAAAATATCCCAAGATGGGATATATTTCCCTAAGAACTTTGTAGTTTGTTCATCGAAGCCACCCAGATTATAAAGACCATTTGCAAAATTTGACAATAGTTTAAGTTGTTAACGTTTCCAAATGAGTTTCTGAGACATGCAGCAAAAGAGATTTGACATTTTATAAAACAATGAGAAAATGTTATTTCTTTTGATGACAAAATTAGTCTGCTCATTTAGAAGTCAAGTAGAAGCATAAGTGATTGTAATATAAACAATTGCCTTTTTAGGAGAAAAGTGTCAGAGCTGAATGATTAGAGCCTTTGTCTGACAGCTGGGAGTGGTGGTGCAGGCCAGTAGGGCCACAGTAACGAGGCTAAGACTGGAGGATTTCTGTGAGTTCTAGGCCACCCTGGGCTATACTGTCAGTTCAGACCCAGCCTAGACTACAGAACAAGATTCTGCCCCTCCCCCCCCCAAAAAAAAAAAAAAAAAACTATTAGCTTTGTATTTCACCATTAGGAAACCATGAGGTTATCCTCATTTTCTTGTGAAGATCATTGACATTTCTTCATAAACTTCTAGAATAAACACCCCAGGCCACTGCAGTTTAAAAATCAATAGGCAGACACATGTCAATATTTCATTTATCCATCACTGAAAGGAAAAAAAAAGTGACAGGCATTATCAGAGAGCCTTAATATAAAACATTTGACAGAGTAACATTTCTCAAGTGCCTGTACAAATTTTAAACTGTGGAAGATTATAGAGGTGCAAACAAACAAATAAACAAAAGGTACAAAATATTTGAGAGCAATTAAAATGTCCTCCAAATTTTGATTAAGCTGAAGTATCTCAGGATAATGCCTGTGTAAGTCACTGTTTATTAATGCATGTACGGAGGCTGGAATTTCTTTGCTTTTGGGTCCCAAGCCTTATAATAAAAAAGTCATACCACATGACATATACTAAAGTACAGCCATGATTTTCTTTCATGTGACAATTTAATATGCTTTAAAAGCACTAAACACAACTCAACATATTTATTCTACTACAATCTACGGAGTTATTGTAGGCTCTTCTCTCACCCTCTTCTAAGCAAAAGTAGATTTTTTATATGAAATAAATGTATAGTCATTCCCCAAACACAGGCACATACTCCGATTTTATTCATTTATAAAATCGCTTCTTTGTGACACGCTTTAAACTTCATACTAAAGAACTCTGTAGAAATGAGTTAGCTTTTTCAGAAACAGAGTACAATTCCTATTTTGTTGGGAAGAAACATTAATTGAGAATAAACACCATTTCATCAAACTCTTAGGACCTTAATTACATCCTTAATTACATCCATAATACTTTACAGTTTAGATAACACTTCATTCAGAAACACAATGGTAAACGTGTTTTCCATGTAACGCGCGGGGTAATTCCCTACAGCACATATGTCATTTCACATGGTTGGGGGCAGGGATGGTGTGGGCTGGGGAGGCAGGTGATGTCATTGTTAGCATATCCATACCTATAGACATCTTGTAATTTGCTTTATATGTTTGTACCACACAATGTGCTGTCTAATTATGTTCAACTTCTGAGTCATTCTTATGTCTTACAATGTATTTTAAATATAAGGTTTTGCATATTTGCATTCTGTAAATAACGTGTGAGCAAAATAAATCCAACTGGCAAAAGCACATCATTTTCTGAGTCAATTTACACATACAGAAAATTACCTATTTAAATCTAGCAATTTTTCTTCTGGAGGTAGAAAAATTATACTTATGGGAATATATATATATATATATATATATATATATATATATATATATATATATATTTAACACTTCGTGAGGCAATCTGCATATCGCATATCCTTGTCACTGTACCCAGGATATGTATTCTTTTTTCATCTATACAAATTTATTGTACTTCCTATTCTTCTGATATATATATATATATATAATTTTTGCAAAACCTTATCTTTAATATGCCTGAAAATATCTGTTGTCTGGAATAATAAACTTCAGTGTGATCTGGTAACCCAATTGAGGACTGACCAGCACTAACACCTTGTTCTCCTTGAATTTCAGATTCAAGGCCTCTTCCAGATGTAGCCCTGACTGGGAAGTGCACACGTGAGTGTGACGAGTACGGCCACTCGGACTCCTGCTGGATGCCAGTCCGCACCTCTCCAGAGAGGAAGAAGAGCCAGCCTAAACTCTCCACTTTCATGCCTGTTGATGAACGAGGAAGCCAAGAAAAGCTGGCCAACGGTGAGGCCGCCATCATGGGCGACCGCAACAGAAACCTCCTGAACAAAAAGTTGACCTCATCCTATGAGACCTTCAGTGCAGCTAGTTTCAGCAAAAATGAGGAAGCCCATCCTGAGGATATTCCCCTGACAAAAACAGGGGAATATAAGCCATCTCCTGTCAATACTCTCACTAGAAGAGAAGTTTACCTGTAGGCTATCGGGAGCAAGAGCAAAGTTCTTTTCCTATATGAGAAGGAGAATAAGGGGCAGAAACCGTAAGAAGCAAACCACTTAATCACAAAGAGGGGGCTACCAAAGAGACAAAGCTTTGCCTGCCACTTCTGCCTCCAAATCAGGCCTTTAGCGATACTGTTAGCCTGATTCCGATGTACAATGTAGAATCCATCCTTGTTACTTGCATGTCTGAACCCCTCCCCACTGACTCCTAACACCCACTCTCTTGCCCATCCCTTTCCAAGGGGAAAAAAAAAAAAAAAAGATGGTTGCAAGTTTCTTTCGTGGTAACAAACCTGATTAGCAGAACACAACATACAGTCATTATCCCTAAGCTGAAGCATGATTTTAGTCACTTTGATTTCATTTGAGTGTCATCTGGCTGGTACAAAAAAATAAAGCAGGAAAAGTAAATTATATTTTAGACATAACATCAAAAGAGGGTTTATCACTATCAAAGGATATCTTTTGAAAATGATAGCATCTCTCTGCAGGTGTCATTCCTGAAAAAGGGACAGTTAAATGAAAGCATCTGAGGAAGATCACAGCTTTAATATTCTAATAAAAGCTGAGAGCAAAACAATAATCAGTGGGGGAAATCTCAGTCCCAAGTTGACATATGTTATTATTTTCAGGTCAAGAACATCAACTTTAATTCTATGTATTCACTGAGTATTTTCATATAATCTTGTTGAGACATATATTAATTATGGTAATTAAGACTTGAGCATTTTTTTTTCAAAATAGGACCACTATTATCAACTAACTTGAACTCGTGTCATTATGAGGCCAAAGATCACATGGCAGATCAGGGAAAACATGAAGTTGACTTGGTCTTAACATGAAAATTCATTAGACAGCAAAAGAAACTTAAACCCCTGTACCCACAGGAATAAGCAAAACTCTAGTATTTTTTTTTATAATGTCTGTGCACAGACAACACCCTTCTTCATTTAAATTGGGTTTTAATTGAAATTTCAGAAAGTGAAACACTAAGAAGATATTCTTTGCGTATTATGGTCAGCAACTAGTTGAGGTTCAAGCTTAATTTCGCAGAAAATTGTCAGGGAAGATTGCACTTTCTAAAATCATACTAGTAGTCAGGTAGACAAAGAAAGATGCATTTGCTTATGGCCATACAATTAACTCCACCATTACCACTTTAAAATTCCAACTAATCATACTGGTCTTTTAAATTACACATTTAATATTAAAATTTTCACTTGGTCAGTCCCTTTTCCACACAACTGAACTGCATTTCTGGTGCAGTATAGAACTATTTCGAGACTCACAACATGGAAACAAGGTGATATTCTAGTGGACCTTATCACGAATGTGATTTGAGTACTATTTAACATATGTCTTAAATTCTGACTGAAAATCAAAGAGCTGAACTTTGAGCAGTGACGTCACTAATGGTATGTCCATCACAAAGGTGAAAAACGTGGAGTTTTTTCAGTGCAATAAGAAGAAACAGGATATGCAGATTTTGAGCAACTTCCTGTATACATGATGGTTTAATAAATAATAAACAGAGCCGGGACATTTAGATGAAAGTGACAATCCATGGACCGTATGGGAGATAACAGCTAAACGAGCAGATATTCTTTTCACCGAATGTCCGAAGGCTGGATAAGGCAGACCCTTGGTTGCTCTCTAGCAAACTCTAGACACATGTAGATTTGGGTAGTTTCATGCTTTGCAGAATTTCTTAGACTCCAAGGTGAAGCATTCTGGAATATAGGTTGGTAATTCACTGTAGGTCATCAAAATACTTAGCCTTTGAAAACCACTTCTCTGTTCAGTGGGGTACTGTTTTGGGATCGTTTCCTTAAGCTCTTTCTTAAATGGAGTTTTCATTTTGATGTTAGTTTATGTATAGTAGGTAGGACAAAAAGCTATGTAATTGAAACAAAACGTTGGACTAAAATGTCAATAATTGAACATGCTCATGTTTGATTATTATTTACACTATGGAAAGATGCAATTGTAGTACTTTGTTAGGAAACTGCATTCAAGCAGTTCTGCCTTGTATAATCTGTAAGTACCTATTAAGTCAAAATACTTCTAAAGATACTTATGAAATGTATACGTATTTTTCTTGCACGTTACAAAGGAAATAATTGCATAACACAGATGTTCAACAAACTTTTTTAATTGTCTTCTTTTCTTTTTTTCATGAGACACTTGAAACACTAGATAGCTCCTTTCACTCCATCTTAAAACCCTTCTGTTGTCTATAAAGCTAATACGGGTCATGCTGGACCTTCAGATTAATTGGATCCACATTCCCCAATGACATTTGCACCACATTCAAGACAGCCATGTCATTGTCATTTAACTCGTGAACCTCTCTTTAGAACTAAAATGGGTGTGAAAGAATAAAACTCAGTGTACTGTAAGTATTCACAGTAATTCTAGTAGAATTAGGTATCATAACATGTTTATTATATAATGAGCTGGCATGACACAGAAATATATTTTGTGTTTGTATGACTTTTATTTTGAATAGGTTAAATCTGGTGCCACTCCACATATAGAGTGCTTTTGAAAAAAATCAATAAAAAGATACAAAAAAATAAATGAGTGAATGCAAAATAAGCAACTGTGCCTTTTATACCTGTTATTATGGTAAAAAAACGGTTGTTGGGTTTGGACAATGATGGGAAATGGGCTATTCCCAACTTTTTTGATCCTGTATAGTTATCCATGTTTATTTTCTGAAAAATAAAAAAATAATATATTAAAAATTTGCCTCTGACAGACTCAGATGATGGACCAGTCTTAAATATTGTTCATTCATAAAACAAAATTAAGGCATTAATATGGACTGCTTAAATCTCACTAGAAGGTGAAGGCATTTATTGCGAGGGTGACACAGAAGTCTCGTCAGGGATTAAATCAGTCCATCTTGCAAGATAAACCATTGGTTTAAAATCACTATTCATTTTTTTTTTGTTTCTTTGTTGCTTTTTATTTGTTATACAGTCTATAAACTACCCTTGTTTTCTGTACACAGGAGTTTCGAGTGGACTTTTGCATGCATTATACAGTAGGGCACATTTATAAATTTACTATATAAATTTACATGTATTAAAATGTTTGTAGCATCTGTCTAAAATCTATTGCTCTTTCTGAATCTCTAGATATAATTTCTGTATGATTTTTGACTGGCCTGCTGCCTGAGTTTTAGAAAACAAAGGAGGCATTATTTTTATGGGAGGAGGAACTAAGGTGGTAAGGAGGATGTGTGCCTGAAAGGCTACCCTGGGAAGCTAACAAAAGGAAAATACAAATAAAAAATAAATAAAAACTCAAGCGGGTAAGAAGAAATTGCCAAGGATCAAATAGCCATCTTTAACAATTGTGAGAAATCTGAAGACCTCAGTCATTTTAAGTGTATCAGCAGGAAATAGATAATTGTGTCCTTAATGGAAAAAAAAATAGAAAAAAATGGAGCTGATTATGAATGTCATGATTGTAGTAAAGCTTGTTGGTTGTACGGAGACAGAGGTATAAAAAATTCGAGCATCATTTTTTTTCAGCTACCTAGGGTTTACTTTCAGACTCCTTTCCCTACATTTTAGAGCACTTGCATTCAGTGTGGTACGATCTGTTTGTAATGTTAATCATTGACTATTGTTCTGCTACTTGGATGTTGATAGTGAAGCAGAGAACAATTTGTCATCGTCTATTATGAGTCACTATGCACGCAGCTATGCTAAACATGGCGAAATGTATTAAACACTCGTCCAACTATTTATGAACTCTTTACATAATTTAATTTGCTTTTGTACAGTTTTATGTAAATAAATTGCTTGTCATTTTTGTCTCTGCAAATTAAAATATAACATGGTCAAATGGTTTCCCGCTTGTATGTGTTCTCTGTTGATGGCTAAGTCAGTTTTGATTGGACAAAAAGTGAATGGATTCCTGTACTAGTTTGAAGACACTTTGCTTTCTGCTAAATCAAAGTAGATCAAGAGAGATGACACAGCAGGAATTGTTGTTGGGGGCACGTTGCATAGCTGTTAAATTACTTTGCCTAATAATAAAGTGAAACTGCTTCTTTTCAGTTTCACCAAAAGAATTCCTGAAACAATTAGTTAGCTAACTTTAACATCTTTAAGTGCACAGCCGCATAATGTATTGATATGAACATTGATTTATTTGTTAGGAATATTTTCAGAAATTTCATACTTAAGTAACTCAGTCCAAATACAATTATGCATAACATTTCGGTTATTGTTTTTATGGTGCTAAATATCCAGCCCAATCTTGCCCTGGCCCTCTGACAAAGATACATTTGCAATCCAGAAAATGTTTATGTTTAATCCAAATTAACAATAAATAAGAAAATAGTTAAAACATGTAAAAATAATAAGAAATGCAAAATAAAATTTTTATCTTGACTAAATTATATTTTTCTTTTGTTGAGCCCTCTCTCTGCCTTTTTAGATTTCTTCTAATCACTAATTTCTTCTTTATAACTGTTCCAATTTCTACTTGTTATAATATTGCATTTCTAACTCTAATGGCTATTTTTCTTGATTTATGGTATTGGTGTCTATTAAACAATCATTTTTATCTGATCTCTTGATTTTTATTTTTTACCAAGTCAGAGACTTAGAAGGAAAATACCTTCTCTATACACTGTACCACCGGTAAAATTTGGGCCTGATCTCACTAAGGTACTACTACCAGCTATGTAGGGCAAAGCATATATGTTTTGCAGATCCTTGACTCCATACCTCTCTCCTGTTTCTTTATTCCTTTGTATGAAAATCCCACCTTCTTTATATAGAATGATATGTCCTTCCTTGAATCAAAGACATAACTTGATTTTGACTGAAGGCTTATCTTCTCTTTAAAAAATTAGAATTAAGTATGGTGAGCAAGTGAGCTTCAAGTTGCATAATGTGAGAAATGAGACGTCCATTCACTCTTGCTTTCTATTTTTCTAATGGAGACAACCAAACATCCATGCATAATTCAATAGAACATATGTAAAATGCAATCAGCATGCATTTTTTAAAGTTATTTTACATTTTGAAAAGCATAACTTCAACTTGAAAATGTATACTAACATTAAAATTTAAAAACAAAACAGTAACCTCAAATATGTAAATATCATGGCACACTCCAGACAAACCTAAAGCCAAGAAAAGTTGCACAGTGTTGTTTGAGAGACTTAAGTGGAGTTTTCTACAGTCTCTGATTTGTTGCAAGGGCCAAGTCTTATAAATTAGAAAATTCATTTAACAGCAATCTGTTCTCGATAATCCTAACTACAGGTACTGCACACATTAAGTTTTAAAAAATAATAATTGCTGAAATATTGACAAAATCGATAAACATTTGAATTCAAACTTCTACCAATATTAACTTTTTTCCCCTATTGGCTCATGCATCAATCAAACTATTGTGCATGACTTAGTATAGTGACAAGTGAAAAGAAGAAAATGCCACATATACTTAAATAAAAAATGTTTGGTAACAGTGAGAATTTGGGTGTGCATATACCAAACATGTTGGTTGTTACACATTTATCTTCACTTAGTATTGCTCAAAATATTCTAGAAGTAATTGTAACATTTATGGAATTTTTGACATCAGGTTATAACATTTCGAAGAGTCGTTACCTAATTTCTTCCTGCCCAGCACCCTGAACAACTATCCTGCAATGTGGTTCTTGTCAACCGGGCTGGGTAGGATAACTTTGGGAACTTGACTTTTCACAATTGACAGCACTATGGAGAAATCAGCTACTTGTAGAATTACCAAGTTGCCTGTAGTGTCAACCACAGAAATCATGCATTTCTTGTCTTCCTCTTTTTCATTACTTGACTCGTGAATATTTTGTTCCTTCCTCCAGGCCTTTTGTCATTCTTCCAGGTTGTTTGCTCTGTTGCTTCTCTATCAGGAAAAAAAAAAAGAAAAAGAAAACTAGTTTTCCCAGGAGTGGAAGGTAACTTTAGGGAGCTAAGAACTGGAGGATTTGCAAACCAATTAGCTTTATTGTAATAAAAATGAAATAGAAATGTTCTCATCAAGCAGAATAAATAGAGACGAAACCCTAATTTATCACCTACCATAATATTTGTTTATAAACTGTGTACAAGAATGTGCTTAACAAAGAAAATATATTTTTAAGCCAGATAGAATAAGGAAAGTATACCGATACAAAATGTAAATCCTATTAAAGTGTGCTCTTTTTTTGCACTAAGTTTAGTTTCTTATGTTGTGTTTCCATTCAATGTAGATTTTATTTACTGGTTGAATTTAATATGTGAGCCACACAGAAACATTTTGTCTATTTATAAAATTTTCGAAGGGTAAACATAGAAGATGGCTAAAAATTTCATAAATGCAAAATTTGCCTCCAATACTCTGAAAACTCTAATCAAAATTACAGCTCACTTTGAATTTCCACTGTTTTTTCCCCTTAGAAGTTATTATATTTTAGTAGAATTATCAGAAAGGTCAAAAGCAAAAAGCATGAAGGCAGCAGAATAATGATAGCTATAATCTTAAAGATCAGGATGGGATTTGAAAAATGAAAGCATTAAATAATGTGACCAATTTTGAAAAGTTCACTAAAGACACAACTTGAGAGACAAACTTTAAAAAAAAGTGATAAAAGCAAGAATTTTTTTTTAGGTTATTTTAGAGTTCATTAAAATGTCTGGGATTTCGTAAAATTAGTACTAACTTTGTAGGCTCCTGTCAGATTTTTCGGATAGTGATTCATGCAGTGTTACATGGACAGTTCTTATTTCATTTTTATGTGTTGTTTTAAAAATTGACCACATATTTAAATCATTTTATAGCACATTTGTATGAAGGAAGTTAGGAAAAATATTCGAAAGAAGCAAGAAAACAAAGTAGTTTAGCTAATTATTTAATACCCGTCTCTGAAGAGAAACCAATTATTTGAATGCTTTGTCAGACTCCACAGTCCCATTGAAAGATAGTAATTTTTCTTAAACTAAAGTTTGAAGGCCACTAAGAGACTACAGGGTTTTAGCGACATGGATTACTAAGGACACAGTTAATGTATAACAATTTAGAAAGTGTTGTGTTTTATTAATATGACAATCAAGATACTCGACATAGTCTACAGTGATAATTCTCCGTTGAAACAGAATTTAATGTTTGGTTTTTAAGTTCATGTATTGTATGAAAAATCGCATTATCTGTAGGCCAACATTTCTTTATCTAATTTTTTCTTCTTTCAAGGGCTCATATTTTATTTAGTTGTGAGAACACTAAAGTGGAACATTGACAAGCAGTAAGAATGACTGGAGAGGACTGTGTCGTTCATATAGAAGTTAACTCACTTTTTCATTCCCTTCCATACTAATTAAGTCCACTATTATACATTTGTGACACACAATATTTACTTTACCTTTGGGGATTGGTATATGTACATATCATATCTTCAGATAGAAAATATTTTGAGGTTTTATGAAGTAGAAGATATTATGTTGGTAAAAGACAAAAACAATAGATTTTCATTTAAATTGATACATACTATTCTTAGATGAAGAGACATGTAAACCCATAGCTGTGAATGACCAGTAAATTTTAATTGGCTGATCTTGTTACATACCAAAAACTCCCTTTTCTTTCCAATGACATCTGTAGGTTGGCATACATGAAGTCCACAGCTACTATGAAAGAGCTCACATCTTCATGCAGCAATTATCATTGTCCACTCATTTTTTTCCCAGTACCTTATTGAGAAATGACCAATTGATGTTAGAGATGAGAGACTTGGTGTTGTCCATGGAATTGAATGCCTTAAATACATTTCATTTAAAGGCTACAGATAAATCCTTCTTAAATTAAAAAGAAAGTGAAAAGTTTCAGAATGAAGAAAAGAAATAATATAATAAATGTAATAGCATATTGGAGCCAGGTGACTTTCTTGTGTTGGGTTTTCAAAATTATGCACAATGACTATATTTTATAATATATTACTAGTAATACTGAGTGAATACTGAGATATTCCAAAATTATGAATATTTGAGTGAATTAACTAATGAATAGTAAAAGAATAATGAATAATTTAGATTTTATGAGATATGAGGCCCAAAGCCCAAGGTGGCTTTGCTTCTATGGCATCACGTGATGAGAACATGGTGTTGTAGCTACTTTTTTGTCACTGTGACTCAACACCTGACATCTACGATTTTAGTTAGGAAAGATTTGTTTTAGCTTACAGGTTCAGAAAATCACAGTTCATTCACAGATTGGGACTGGAAAATGGTGGAATGACATGGTGGGGTCACAGTTAGAGCCAAGTCTAGTGCCAGAGCTGGAGCTCAGAGACAGAGATCCTCACAGAATTACAGAACAGAGAAGCCTGGGAGGAAGGGCACAACCAGTACCCACAACTCAGATCAAGCCCCAAACATTTACCCCTTCCAGTCATGCCCATCTCCCAACAGTACACAGTATCCATAGCAACATGAGGCTTTTGGGGGACACTCCAGATTCCAACTACCACATATGGCACCCTTTTTCTTGGGATGACTGCATCCACTGACTGTGGCTTTTCTTAGCAGATGATCCATGTTCCTAGCTGTTTCAACTTCTCTGGTTCTCCACTTCGCTTTCACCTTCTTTTTCACAAATTTGCACACTCCCCTTTCAAAGCTCCACTGCCTGGAAGCCTCCACGACCTCATTACTTTTATGTTCTGTGTACTATGGGACTAACATCTCCTAGACACCAAGGTCTGTTACTGACTCAAGCACTAGTATAGGTTCCTTGCACTAGAGCCACAGAGAATAAAGTTCTTAGTTCTTGGCAATTCACCTACCTAAGTGAGCTTCCCGGGTGTCCTGGCAGTTCTCATTAAAAACATACTTTGTCTTATCTCTCAGATGTCCTGAAGACATTCCTCTTACTCTCCCAAGAAAAGACAAATGACTCTTTTCGATGCTGATCAATTCAGCAACTAAAATCTTCTCTGACACAGCTCTGCAAAGCCCTTCTTTCAGGCAAACCTGGAAGCTTTTTAGAGCTTCTCCTCACTTTCATTGTAGAGCTAACCCAAAGCAAGAGTCAGTGAAAATGTGACAGCCTGAACACGGAGCCCCTTGAAATTTCTTCTTCCAGACTAATTAGTTCACAACCTTAATCTCAATTTCAGGAAACATTTCACGATATGCGTAAAATGCATACACATACACATGTTTTGCTGGAGTGCAAAATACATGGTCTCTAGTCCAACTGCCACAGAGTGCTCCTAACCACCTGAAACCTCTAGAGCCTTGTCTCTACGATCTGCACTTCTATCAACACTCTGGTCTTCGGAGTTCAGACAAGAATCTTCCATCAAATGTTGAGCTTGCAGCATTCTAAGGCTTCTCTAATATTTCAAAAGCCTTCCAAAGTACTTCTGTAAGTCAGTTCCAAAGGCTTTAAACTCACATTCGAGTAAAGGCACAGCAATGACCCCATTTCTCTGGTTCCAATTTCTGTCTCCGTCTTTTTCTCCTGGCTGGGACACAATACCTGGCGTCTATAACTGAAGGCTAGAAAGATTTATTTCAGCTTACAATTCAGAGGTCTCCTTCAGTGTGTGCATGTTCAGCTGACAATGGCAGTATGGCAGAGGGCTCGAGAGGAAAATGTGGGGGAGGACAGCTGCTTATTCTGCCAGGAGCAGCAGCAGATGGGGCAGGGATAGAACACTGCAGGCCACACCCTCCGTGGTCTGAGCAGCCCTCTCCTTCTGACCAGACCCTCCATCTTAGTAGCAGGTGAAATTCCTACTTTAGCTCACTTCATCCATTGAGTGCTCACAATCTGATCACCTCTGAAACACAGGAGGCTTTTTGGTGACATTCCGGATTCAAATCGTAACACCATTCAATAATGTACCCAAAGAAATATAAAGATTGAGATTATTGATCTCTGGTCACATTGGATGTTAGTTATGACATCTTGCAACAAAACAAAATATATTTAAAAACCTCAGGAATGCCTGCCATCAAACTGGTACAAAGGAATCAATCTTTGTATAAAGACGAAATACAAATATTATTATTGAATTAAATGTGGTTTATAATTTGAGGAAAATAACATACACCTATGAAAAAGAAAACAGACTGTTTACATATGGTTACGCATTTTGACTTTGTTGTAGCAAAGGCTTGTTGCTTTTTTAAAACCTCCAGAAGCGAAACTTTTGAAAGAACTATTATAAAATCTGTACCTTGCCTAAAAACAATTGAAATTCCAATACTAAATAATTTGGGTACATACTCGAAGAAAAGAAAAGATAAATATTCAATTAGAAGAGATGCCCTTAGTCCAAAAAGAGCAAATAATAAAGTCAAATGGGCAAAATGTTGAGAGTCAGGAGGAATAGGGGAGGGGCCTGGGAGGTGGAAAGGGGGTGGGGAAGGGAGTGTGAAGTTTATACAATATATAGGTGCACAAAACTCTCAAGCTCAATATAACCACTGTGGGTCCAATAAATATTCTAAGAAAATGGGTGGAAAATAAAAACAACTGGGATGTATCTCAGTGATTAAAAAACTTGCCCAGGAAGTATAAGGTCCCTACCTTGATTACACAGCACCACATAATAGCTCTGCCTGGTAATGCATGTCTGTAGTCAAAGCGCTAGGGAGGCTGGGGCAGCAGGATTGTTGTGAGTTGTAGGCCAGTTTGTGCTACATAGTTCAGGACCAGCCTGGACTATAGAGTGAGACCCTGCCTCGAAAAACAAGCAAAAAACATTAAGGAAGACAGTGAGAATGTAACCATATTAAATGATATTCTCCAAGGCTGTACATGATACTGGTAAAGAGTATGAACGGGACAAACGAATTAACTCCTATCCCAAGAAACTCAACCACCAGGGAGCCATCTTTGATCACTCCTTGAACCATGCTCCATGCTAAGTCAATTACTGGTACACATTTTATTCTGTTATTTACGTATTTTTTTAAGATCACAGTTCCTCAAATGTGACACCTTGAATATTTATGGCTTGTGTAATTCTGTGTTTGTGGCCCAGGGTATGAGGGATACTCTAAGTTAGTAGTACTGTACTTGGTCTTTCCAGACCAGATGCCAGTAGCAGTTCTTTCTCAGTCGTTACAATGACTACAATTTCAGAAGATGGCGACATTTCCGGGAAGGTGGCAGAATGGGAGGAACTAGAAAGAGCACGGAGACAAAGTTGCCTTGCCTGACGACCAGTGCTCCGCAGGCATATTTATTTTTTAATATGGTCAAATCTCAAGTCATAATGTTGAGAAGAATGAGAAATTCACGCCTCACTGTGTATTATGTAGTGTACATTAGTATCAGATTTTTGTGTACAAAAGCGAATATGTATTTTTGTCCTAAGAGAGGCTGCTGTTTAAGCACAAAAATGAACAGGGTAAGTTATTAAATTTCTGAATCAGAATCAATTTTGCATAGCTATATTGACATGTTATTAAAGGAGTCTCTAGCCCATAGTTCTTTTTTCTCTGGTTCTCCTCTCTACCTCTCTAACCTTTCTACACCTTTCTTTTGTCTTTGTTTCTTTCTTTTCTTTCTGTTCCTCTATCTTCCCGTTCCAGTTTACTTCAGTCATTCATTCTTTTTATCTTCCTCTTCCTTCTGTTTCCCATTTCCTTATTTCTCTCTGTTCCTCGTTTTTTTCTTTATTCCTTCCTGAGACATGTTGAAAAAAAGAAAGTATAATCACGTTTTTTAGTAGTGCATGGTTTTACTGCAGTATTTGAAAAATTTTAATCTATTAAATGAGAAGAAGTAAAATAAACGTGGTTGTGAAACTTTGCATGAAAGTTTAGACCACAGAACTATTTATTTATGCTTCTTACACAAAGTTCTGGAAAAACAGAAAATTAAATTTTGTAATTGACATTAGAGTGAGTCAATTGCTGCTAATTATTTCTGAATTCAAACATCTATGCGTACTTGTCTCAACTTTCTGCAGTTAAGCTTTCATCAAGATAAAGTTGCAACAGATCGGGTCAGGTCCACTAATTTAAAAGACACTTATCAAGCATAATAAACCGAAGATATCCAGAATAACATAAACACTTCTTTTCTTCTTTCATGCTCACTTTATTCAACATAAACACCAATGCAAAGATAATGAGAGACAAGAGTTCTTTCACAGTTTGCTGCGAAACTTTCCTTACTTGGTGAAAATAGGAACAGTTTATTTAAGTGATAATACTAACTCGTATAAGGAATCCAGGTAAAGTCAAATAACATGAGTCAAAAGTAATTAGACAAAAAACTCTAGTAAAAATCAGAGGGATCTTTTGTTTATTTTTAATCATATTAAGTATTTATGCTTACAAACGTCCTTTTTAATAGACATGATAATCTAACAATGAAATAGATCAATAGATTCTATTAAATGAAAGTATTTCCTGAAAATAATTTGAAATCTTAAGGTGTTGAGGGCATATGAGTGTCATATAATAACCTTTTCCTTGGTCTATATGTCCCTTTCTACACCAGTATCATGAAATTTTTATTACAATACTTTAGTAGATATTTTGATCAGATAGAGGGATAACTTTTAGCTTGTTTTTAGCATGATCATAAAAAGGTAAAAAAGACTTCACCACTCTACTTTTTTCAAGCACTTTTTCTGTTCTTACACTTGAATATATTAAAATGAAGAATAAATTTGAGTTACATATCTCCAGGCTGGCAAGAAAGTAGATGTGGGAGCTTCTATATTTTAATTCTGATAGAAACAACTATAATTAGGGGAGTGTTTCTTTAAATTTTGTGTCACCTGTACTTACCTGCACTGTCGCATAAGAGTAGTCAGGAAAGACATCACATCTATGAAGACTTCCGCCATCTGGTGTCAACCACACTGAGAGCGACTCTGAGCAAAAGGGAATTTATTGATGTAACAAGAGCCATCATGCCCTTCAAGGTATTCTTTCAAGGAGAGATGAATGACAAGCACTAACTCTCACACTGAGAACAATAAATGACATGCCAATGACAGTTTTAAGTAGCACTTGCACTAAAATTTCTATACAGCTTCTCTATTATTCTAGGTTTTTTGTGGCCTAACACCAAAGGTTTTTTCTTCTGTACTTTTCTTCATATATCAATTAATTCATTAAATGTGTGTCTATGATAATATAAGGATGAAGCTTAGACATGTGATTCATCATTTACTTCTAAATCCCTCTGCTCAATTCAATGACAGCTTGTTTCCAAATCATCACCAAACCATTCGTTATGTGTGTGTGTGTGTGTGTGTGTGTGTGTGTGCACTCATTATATGATTACATGCCTAGCCTTATCATAAGAACTATTTAATCTTCAAGAAAATTCTATGAGAAAACTATTGTCCTCACACTTTTCAGGTGAAGAACCGAAAGACAAAACAGGACAGCAAGTTGGCCAAGGACACCATCAGGGAATTACAAATTCAAACCAGTGCTTTTCATCTCCACAGTCTGTGCCCTTCGTCACTCCTCTCTACCACCTCAATTACAACTGAAATCACATTTGCCCCTACCCTCCTGACACAGGAGAGTATAGACTCTTTATACACAACTTCACAGGACCTGAAAATAGACCTTCTGAAGCTCTGACTAGGCATGCTCCTTAAAAACTGTTTTCTGTAAATCAGAGGCACATCCATATCTTGCATAATCTTTGGAACTTCAGAAGCCAAGAAGAAGCAGACTTCAGAGGCTATTCGGGTCAATAGGGAATACAACGATGTGGAACTTTGTCTTTGCACACAGCCTTAAATAATTCCATAAAATCTGTGAGCACAATTTTTGACCTATATGAAACTACCAGATTTCTGTGAAGCATAACTTTCCTGTCTGTTTATATTTGATATAAGTTGAACTTCAAAGCTCAGTTTGCTAAAAATTAAATATATAGGATCTGCAAATTAATAGATAAGTAAAAAAAAAAAACCAAAACAATGAATCAAATGAACTGAAATCTATTAATCAATGTGAGTATACAGAATTAGGCATATGAGTGTCATATAATAACATTTTTCTTGGTGTATATGTCCCT